>SSNS01000173.1:398404-563961 GCA_006937985.1 Aphyosemion australe | reverse complement strand
AGAAGACGGCAGGATTTGGAGTCTTATTTCCTGATATTTGGTCATCTCGCCTCTGATTGGCTAACAGCACCATGACTCTATCACTGACTCTGTTTGCTCTGCAACGTTGATGTTTCATCTCCACCAATAACACGAGCCTGGAGGAGTTCTGCTGTGTTGTGAAGTTGCTAATGCTAACGGTTAGCTTCTACTAGTCTAAACGTTTCCTGGACGCTAAACCAACAACAGCCTTCCCCGTCATGAGTTAAGATGGGTGAGTCCATGAATGTTAAGTGACAGTGTGACATAGATCTGTCAGGATTTTCTGCACCGAGCGTTTTCCCGCCTATTTTCTATCAGAAGCTAATGCAGAAAATATGGGTAGACTATTTTCATGTTCAGCCTGCAAGTTTAACTCAGAGTTACTGGTCATTTTCTAAAATAAAGTAAAAATGGTTTCTCAGTTAACCTGCTCTTTAAAAACCCTGACAGGTATTTGAAAAAAACTTGGAAAATCTTTTTTGCTGTTTGTGATTTGTCACCAACAATCACAGCCCAAAGATGTAATGGCTCAAAGTCATAATTTTGTTTGAAGGTACATACCTGGCGCTGCAGTCTGCTTCCAGCACATTTCCTGCATGTTTTTTTTATTTATATACTTGTGTTTTTGGAGGATCAACAGATGAGCCATCTTGTTTCCAAGTGGGTCCTCCATCGAAAGTTACAACGAAAATAAAATACCAACATAACAGACACAGCATTTTCCAAGCAAATGTAAAATGAATGGGGTAGGAGAGAAAACACACAAAAAACAAACAAAAAAAAACAATTAAGTCAATATACAAATGGTGCAACAGGTCAGTACATACATAATAGACAACAAATAGAACAGATAAAGATCATATTAAAGAGTTACGGTAAAAACATAAATAATAATCAGAAACAGTTACAGGTGGGTATTATAAGTTCATATATCGAAGCTCTAAATAAACGAAAAGATGTAATAGACCTTAAGGTCAACCGGTAATTTGTTCCAATCCAATGGAGCGTTAATAGAAAAAGCCAGCTTCTCCTTTTTAAAACGACCGTGAACACAGCTGATTTGTTTGATTTAGTGATGAACTGCTCCTGTAGACACTAATGAAGGCTGAGGAGACATTTCAGGATAAAAGTTTCGCTTTTGCTTTCAATAACGAACACTAGGGGGTGCTAAAAGCAAGCTAAAACTGCCAAGTGTTCCTTTAAACACACAACAAACATGTAAATTAGTTCAGTGCCTGTTATCAAGTTAACATCATCTGACTTGGTTGTGATTGCAAAGCAGCCCAAAAACTGGTTATCCAAATGTCTTAAAGACATGACAGCCATGACAAAATGTCTTTTCATTATTAACTTAATATCCAACATGTTCTCATTACTGACAGCACAATTACGAAACATTCATTAACCAACTGATCAGAGATTATCACAAATGACATTTAAGTAACTTGTCGTCAGCGCCTGAAACTTCTTGCTGAACAAGTTTTTGCTCATCAACATCAAATTCTTATTAATCCATTCAGGCTAAGAAAGGCTCTACCTTGTGATGCACGTTTTTTTACACCCCCTTTACTCTGTGTGTGTGAGGAAAGCCGTGTGGTGGTTGAGAAACAAATTATTTCATTGGCTGTTTTCAGAGCATGCATAAGAGTAGAATAGGAGCTTGCCTTGGGAGTCAAAAAATAGGTACAATATCTTCTGCGATGGGACAGCCAGCACAAATGGGCCGGCGCACCTATCCAATTAACACCCCCCGCCTGCCAATCCCTGTCAGGTCACGCGCCGACTCCCACGGCATGCTCTACCTGTCTCTGCTGCTCTCAACACACGCCCGGCTCCAATATAGAATTAACGCCACTTTTCACCTGGTCACGCCGACACGCCACAGATTAGAGCTGGTGCAGGACGGAGATATGCAAGGCTCTCCAAATGAGGGCACCCGGGGGTGAAGATTTCAAATGCAGCGGGGCTATTGTTTTGCCACTTATTTAATATTAATTAAACTCTGAGGTGAAAATGTTCTTTTACCAAAGTGCTGCTTAATTCCTGCACAAGTGAACCACCAGATAAGAGATTTTATTTAACGATCACCTGAACGTTACAACTTATCACACCAGTTAAGACCTTAATACAACCATTAGGCAACACGGGCTAAGTGGTTCCTGTTTCATACAATAATAACTAGATTAAACTGGATTTATTGTGTGTGTTGTTGCTTAATGTTAGATAAAATAAGAATAAAAAATCTGACACTTAAGCCTTAAATAAAACTGCATGCAGTTACTTTTCAATTTTGTGAATTGTTGTTTTCCTTTAAAAAATTAGGAAATCTGTAACATGTCATTTGTTAAACTAGAGACAAATTATGGTCGCAAATTAATCTGGCATGTTTTTGGTCTGTGGGAGGTCGTGCGATACCTCCACACAGCTTGTAGTCAAACCTGCAACCTTATTGGTGCAAGGCAGTAGTGCTAACAACCATGCCACCATGCAGCCCTTGTGTTTTTCTAATATTCTCATTCAACCTTTTTACACCAGTATTTGTGAGCTTGTTTCCAGTTTTACCCAAAACATTTTCCAAGGGTTCTCAGTTCCATTGCAAGAGTTACAGGGCTTTACTCTCAAGGAGCTGGAGTTCGGAACATGCTTAAAAGATTCGAGAGACAGTTTGTCTCACAAAATAGTCCCTAAGTCGTCACGAGCATCTGCAACCAGTGTCAGACCCTTCTCAATTTAGTAAGTCAAGAAGTGTAAAGACATGAGAAACAATTCTGGGAGGGACATGTGACTGTAATATTAATAAAATTAAAGTAAATTTCAAATAAATTTAATTAGGACTTGCAATTTGTTTACACACATGACTCTAGCGTCTATAAACGTATTCTGAAAGTGTCGTAGATACCAATTCAGGGTGATTCCAAGAGAACATTTGCACATTTTTCTTCTATTTTGTGTCTCCACTAGTGGCAACCTAGTTAGCGACTGACTTTTTTAAGTAATTATTTTTTCTTCTTTTTTATGGTAGTGCAGGTTTGTTTTAGCCATCCTATACATGTGAATATATATTCTGGCCACGACCCACAGACAGATCTCAGTCATGGGACGGAATCTACTGTTGTCTTTCAAACTGTCTCCACGTGCTGTTGGTCAACAAACAACGTGACATAATTCAATTCAATTCAATTCAATTCAATTTTATTTTGAGCCAGAAATGTGCCGTATACTAAACAATTACAACAAAAATTACAAAATTAAGTATCTGCACAATTAGGTCTACATTTAACTTAAAAGAACAAAATCACATAACCAAAATGCTCAAAATGGAGTGAGGAGAAGAAAAACTTGTTAAACCTCACCCCAATCTGTCAGATTAACACATTCACACACAAATAAAGTGGCGGCCTTCTTTTTTCAACTCAAGGGAAACAAGGAATCCATGACTACACACAAAAAAAACAAAAAAAAAAAACAAAAAGAAAACCACCATATCTATTACCATTATGCATGTAGATTCTTATTTATACACAACCTAGCCATTGGCAAATCCTTACTACTCAAATACAAGAATTTATGAAACCTCGTCATCTTTGTATTGTGACCAAACTATTTTTTTATATAGGGATGTGAATCGATTAATGTTTTGACATTGCTTCAGTTCAAGCCCCAGATCATTCCACAATTTAACTCCACGAACCGACACTAAAAACCCTCTCCTAATAGTTCTTGTTATTATAACTTTAAAGTTCCCAAATCCTCTCAAATCATGTAACTGAGTTTTAAGAGTGAAATTTTTTTGAATATTAGCAGGTAAAGAATTATGAAATGCTTTAAACATAAACTGTGCAGTACATACTCATACTCACCGCTACGGATGTCAGTCAATAGTGTAGTCCGCCATACGCTGTCGAAGAGGACACAAATGCATCCTTTTTCTAAATAAAGGACTTAAGTACCTCTATCTGCTTATGAGTCAAAGAAAATCCCAAGGCAAATAGTCCAAAGTTGATGCCAAAACCATTTCAAACGAGCCACCACCATCTTAGTTTTGCTAAGTCGCAGTAACATCCCGCCCACCAAACCGTGATTGGCCAGCCACAATACTGGTTTGGGCTGCTGGGGCTCCAATTGAGCATGGTTAGACCAAAAGACAAAGCAAAATCATTTTGCTTCTGCTACGGTCCGTCTAGATTTCTACGCTAGGTTGTTTGTTAATCATGCCAAAATTTTGACTTTTGGAAATTAAAAAATATCTCATACTGATTGGAACTTACACATTTGACCATGAGTGTTTTATTTGGATTAGGCAGAAACACCTGATTTGATTCTGTAGAACTGGTCATTTAACCACTGAACCAGCTGTTGGAGCAGGACAATAACCAAAACATTCAAAACCAATGATTGGACATCAGTGGAATCGTCCCATGGATTTATACTTGAAATGATGCTAACAGACTAATGACCTTCAGTCATCCAGACAAGGATCAGCAGACAGGAGTGTTCATCACTCTTTCTAAAATACCTCAGAATGAATGTTCTACTATAGCTTGTGCCAAATGAGATGCATAGACTTGTTTTTTAAGAGATCTGAGGAGCTTTCTCATATCTAAACATTTTAATCTGTACAAATATCCTTGGATGTCTTCAAAAACAAGACAGAGAAGAGTGGACTAATAAGTCTTAAGACAAATTTGTGTGATTGTTCCAGTTAGGGGTGTTCTTCTCTGACTTGTTCACTTTTTATTTGTATGAAAAGTACAAACATCACCAAGAAACCATGGATTAGTTCAAGGTAGACTGTCTGATACCTCTCACTCTCTCTTTGAGCTCTTCATGTCTCAACACTATTCTCAGCTCAGCAGCTATACGTGAGACACAGCTTGTCTTGTATTCTTCATTCACCTGCTCACTCACTCTCCCATCATGTCACTCTTATCAGCTCTGGCTGTTTCATTAAACTCCTGGTTTGTTTGTTGTGTTTGTTCAGCGCCGGTTCGTTTCCGACCACTGGTGCTCACAGCACGTCCCTACATGCCTCACTGACTCTCACTGGCCAGAAGCATCTTCTCAGCCTTCTGATGTGGCAGAGAAACCCTGTGTGTGGAGGCAGGGGAGTGAATATGAGTGTGGATCATTCAAACAAATCTCAACATGAGACATCTTGCTGTAGAGTTTTGCAGGGATCTACTTGTGTTTTGAGCGTCACCTTTGAAGTGCAATCAAGGAGTCGTGTGTTTTCCTTCTTTTTTTATCGCTGCTGATCTTAAATCTGTTTTACTCACTTTTTAGCTTATTTAACCACTTGCTTAGCTGAATTCATTCTCTAGTTCCAATAGGATGAAAGTTAATGTGTTTATTGTTCTACATGAACGCTAAATTTGGACTAAAGTCTTTCTTACTTGTTTAGATAAGGTTTTTTCAAGCTAGTATGCAGGTCCTGCATTTCTTCATGTATTACTGATACGTTTTAGCCTGGCAAGCTGTCATATATGTGTGAATATATAGTATGGCCACGAACCATTGAAATGGCTCACGCAAAGGGACGGAATCTATGGTTGACTATCAAACCGTCTCTGTGTGCAATGGGACATCGCTACGACCAATCTGAGCAGTTAACAGTGTGATGTAGTCACCTCTACGAATCTCAGTAAATGGGTCAGTCCACCATGCACCATCGACGAAGAAGCAAATACATCCTTTTTTTAAAAACATGCCTTAAGTACCTCTATCTGCTCATGTCTCAAAGGAAAGCCCAAGGCTAAATAGTCTAAAGTTGATGCCAAAGCCGTTTTAAACAAACACCGTTCCAGAGCCAACACCATCTTTGTTGTTTTTCTCCATCGCAGCTCTAGCGTAAAGCCCGCCCAGCAAACGTAGAGGGTTGTGATTGGTCAGACACAAAACTGTTCGGGCCAATGGTAGACCTGCTGAGGCTACAATGTAGCATGGCTAGACCGACCTGCAGAGTAAAGTCTTTTTGCTACTGCTACGGTTGTTCTAGATTTCTTGGATAGCTAGTTTTAACTTGTTTATAGTGCCTTTGCGGTTGTTAGGCTACAAGAAATATGCCGAGGTAGGTGTGAGAATAAATATAAAAACTTCACAGCCACACAATTCTTGACTTAGCGGTTGGGAAAGGACGTGACCTCCACCAGAATGCTCACAAGAACACTACCCCTGGATTCAGACACACCCTTTCATTTTCTTGCTTTAGCCCAGTTCCCACCACAAGATAACCATGCTAATTTTTGACCAGCCCCGCCCCTTCCAACAATCAAAGTTTGCTCACGATTACCGCTTTAAAGATAGTCTTACCAAATAACCCTACCTTTTGTGGTGTGTTATGGGTTCGTCTGGACTGGTCCAATTTGTTGGATTGTCTTGATTTGATTTTCACAGACAAACGTGCTGCCTGTTGTTACGTGTAGCCAATCAGAACGCGCTCCTCTTCCACCATGTTTGTTTTCTTCAAAGTCACGTTTTGTTTTGTGAAATCTCCCCTCTGAGCGGAGATCGTCCGTGAGTGACATCAGCTCGTGTGTAGTATTTGCCAAGTTGCTTCACACCACACACGGTAGGACCAAAACTGGGCTTCATTTAAGCTAACTATCATATAATGGGTGTGATAAATAGGTTGTTGGGGAAACAATACGATGTAAGAGGGTTAGGGTTTGATGGTGCTTTGATGGTACCAAGAACAACATTTTGTTTCCATTGACCAAAGAAATAAATAACTCTTGTTTTCTGCTCCTCCCCACCATGAAAGACCCTCAGGTGGCCTCCTGTATCAGTTAGAGTTGATAAAATATGATATGTGACTCCATGGCTGGTGTAAATTCAATAATACTTCAAGGGTTTTATCTCTGTTAACTTGAGCAAGGGGAATACCATTAAGGCAAGTTCTGCACAGATACATTTTACTATCAGGGGATGTTAGAAACCATTAACATCAAGCAAAGCCGTATCACTTTCCAGAACTGAGGATTGAAAGCCTACACTCACCTTCGTGGATCCCAGTGGACATTAACCTAACAGGTATAGATTCTGGTGGACACCTCAGCTAAGAAATCCTGTTTATTTTGCGGCACAAATACAATGTGAAGCTTTTAAAGGAACTCAGCCCATCAGGTTTGTAAGGAAGGGATGCAGCCTGTCTCCGCTGCATGTAGATTCTTTACACTGTATTGTTTACACTGACAGTTTTCTGATTTGTTTGCTCTTCACGGGTGTCTCGTTGATTAAGATTAAAGGAGAACGGATTGTCTGGCTGTCGAGGAAAATTCTTGGCACGTTTGTATTTGGACGCGCCCCTCCTTTTTAAACGCGAGTAAACCCTCCTAACTACACACACCTAACATGAGCCAACACAGGCCACATGCTGGCCTGCATGCTGGTTCACATGCACTGCATGACACAGCAGCTGAATAAAGCCATCACTTACTCACCAAACAACTGGGCTGGTGGCTTCCCTGTCTGTTCCAAGGAGCTCTGCCAACAGCACGTATACTAGCTGCTCATATTCTGCTTCTACCGTTATTAAGGGAATGTAGACTGAAATAGAGCGACGCCTGATTCTCCTGTATTTAAAAGACAAACTCCATGAAAATCTAAGATGAAATGATGTTTTGATGTAAAGCTGAATGACAGACTTGTGTAAAAAAAGTAGTAATTTTATGTGGAAAGCATTAACATTTGCATTTAGAACTCTCTGATGAAGTTATAATTAAATGAATGATCCCTCCCCTCCACACACACACACTCAAACTGTCACTTCTTTTAATTAAACTTCCAATTTAAAGGCTTTTATCGACGTAGGCTGAATGACAAAAAGAAAATATTATGTCAAAGTCAGAGAAGTGGTTTTTATTTTTCACCGCGAGCTAAAGCGTTACTACAAAGCACCAGAACTGAATCCTGTCCTCCTCCACTTGCTTTGATAGTGGACCACCATGCTATAAATAATGTATTAAAGGATTTACAATGCAGAGAAAAGGGAGCGGCTTTCAGAGGAATAAAAGTTCCTTTACTGGTGGATGAAAAAAAAATGTGTTAACTCTTTGCAGCCCAGGCTGAGGTATAAAAGACTTCATATATTTTCTTTTGTATTGTTCAGGTTAAGAGAGTGTTTGGTTTCCTTTTTACAGTTTGTGGTAGCTTATTTTTCTGCCAAAAAGGTGTCTGAGGCCTACTGGGACCACTTAAAAAGTTTATGCAGAGCACCAGCCAAGTTGGACAAAAAAAAGCCTTGAAGTATACACACACTGGCCCCTTTCTCAGAACCTCTCAGCTCTGGCTTGGGGGGAGTGTTGTTGGTTTATGAGAGGGAAAATAGCCCCAGTCTTCTGCAAAAGTGAAATGGGATTAAGGCCTTTGTCTGGCCCACAATGGTGAGGGGAATTAGCAATAGTTGTAGGCACTTAGAAGAGCTCTCACACTGAAGCTTATCCCAGATTTTGCACAATAATCATTTGAATATCAACAGTGTTTTGCAACTACAGCGCTAATGTATAAACCTCTCTCTTTGGGATATCGAAATCCCAAAAAGGATTTATTTTTTTTGCACTAGCTACATCACAAATATCCCCTCTTTTTATGAAATTTAAAATTTTGGGGGAAACTATTTTTTTTTAGTTTGTTGACTCATTAAAAATAAATACCCTTTAGTAAGTTTTTTAATTTGAATATATTGAGAATTTTTATTACTTTTTAGGTTTTTTTAATACAAGTTTTCAACAATATAAATAAAATGATAATACACTTCCAAAAATGAAATTCAAGAATTTGAAAATTAAATTTTAAAGCATTTTAACAGCTTTAGAATTGGATTATTTTTGTGATGCAATGACACATTTTTATGCATTTAAACAGTTTTCCATCTATTTTTGGCCTTAAATCTACTCTGACTGCAGCGTTTAACCCACCAGTGATGATCTGGACGAGCAGAACTCTCCCATCAGGGGAGGGAGAGCTGAGACCTCCTGCCTCTGTGGAGTCTCACAAGACTGGCCTGGAGGAGTGTGATGGCCTCAGCATTTTTTTGCCCACACAGAGAAAACGTATTGTCCAAATCACAAAACATTGAGTGAGATCAGCAGACTTGTCAAGAGGCCATGGCTTGAATATGAATGATGAGAGAAGAGCAGGGTGGTCCTCGTGCTGGGTTTGGTGTTAGGCAGGTGAACATAAGCTTAACTGTCTCTGGCAGCTGTCTGTTACTAAATCAGCAGAGTTTAGCAAATAAAAAACACAGAGGAGGAAAAGAAAGGAAGCACGGCTGTTTAGCACTTAGATGTAAATTAGGATGGGTAACTTGGAACAAGCATCTGCAGGAGCTGCTGTAAGTCTCAAAATATTTAATTTTCCCTCTTTTTTTCTTGTTTTAGGTGCAAATATGCAATCATGACTCCTTCCTCCTCAAATCTGATCAACTCCAAGCACTCAGTCTAAAAGGAAATGGTGTCTTTTTAAAAGGGACCCCATGCATGAAATTTTTGTCAAAATGCAGAAATGAAGACATAACACCTCCCTTGCCTTTCCTGTCGTTAACACACGCACGCTCGCTAAGCTCAATGCGTTCAAGTGTTTGCGGAGTTCCCGCATTCAACTGGATACAATGATGCACAGGATGAATAAAGTTATCTCTGCGGCTGAATGGGATGTCGCCGGTGGGAGGGAACAGGGAGGTTCCCTGTAGGCCCGAGCTGAAAAGAGCTCGGCTTTGAGGGCCAGTGCCGCAGAGGTCAGGGCCCCAGCTGCTTTCAGGGGTGAAAGGGACACCGGCGGGGCCGGACCGGCGCAGGAACAAAACACAGTCGTGTCAAATAAAGACATCTCAGATTGGACGCTGACAGATCCCTTCCCAAAGTTTGCTGAAAACACTTTGAGCAGAACTTTTGGTTTGTATCCCATTTCCCAGCCTGAGTCCCTGAGCCTGTTGTCTAAATCTTAGTGTTATGACTTTGGAGTCTGATCTCAGCATTTCTGCACAGGTAGGATTTGTTTTTAGTTATTTGATGGCGTCCAAAGCTGATGTTACAGATAGAAAATGAACTCTAGGAGGCAATTCATTTAATTTATGTTCTCTGATTTGATTCCAAATGTTGTGCATGAAGGAGTTTATACAACCATCATAACTTGCTCTGAAACTGGTTTGTTGATGGGATTTTTTTTAAACTTTAGAATTGCAACATGATTGGTTCTTTTGCCTTCTTTTTTTTTTGAAACAGGCATTAGCCCCTTCTGTGCCTCAGAGTTTAAAGATTTCATAGGGTGCAGAAATCCCCTCTGAGTTTAAATTTGCAGGGGGTAAGTAGGATAATAATCAGGCCACATTATGAGGAACCGATTGTTCATTTTCTCTGTCAGCAGCGGCGGAGCTTTGCCCAAAGATGTGCCGACCTGTGCAGATGGGGTTCAAAGCCAATTTCCATGTTAAAAACTCCACACATGCTTTTCAGAAATCCTCCCGACTGACTCTTGTTGATCAGAGCGCGTGACGAGCCTCGTCGACGCGAGCGTGTGCGGCCAGACTGGTTTGAGTAGAGTAATAGTGTTGTTTTCATGCATGCCCAGAGGCAGTGACACAAAGACAAAAGACGCCTCTGAAGTGTGCTGTCAGAATGGAAAATACGGGCCATTATATGTGTCATACAGTAATTACACAAACTGTAAAAAAGGTAGTGCTTTTTTTTTTTTACTTTTCATCCAATATATGTCAAGTGTCATTACAAAGCTTTAATTCTGCAAAAAAAAAATCATTCTAGCCATTCATCATCAGCTCACATTTAAATTCATTTCCCTTCAGGCTTCTTCTTCTACTTCTTCTTTTATAGCTTTTGTGTGGCAGAAGAAGAATAAAGAGATCACTGGAATGGTGGGAATTTGTTTGATGAGTTATGAGATGAACACAGATTTAAAAAGGAGGAACAAAAACACATCTGCCAAGTGGTATCATCCTCCGTCTTTATCTTCTCGTCAACTGATGCTTTAGTTTCCTGTTGCCACAAACTTTTTTACAGTTAGGAAGACTTTTAACACTGAATTTGTTTTTTTCTTCTTCTTTTTGAAAAAGCATCTATCTTAATTGCAATCACATCTTCTTTAAGAGGAGAGACAGCCTCATTTTTGAGCCATTGTTCTGCGTTGTGTGTTATCACACAGCTCTGTGTAATAGTGTCTGTGCTATAAGCTTCTAGCCCGCGTCGCTGCGCTGGATATAATATATCCGTTGAAATGCCTGCTAGCTGCGGAGCATTACGCACGGAGGAAACACAATCTTGGTGGGCTCCGTGCGACTAACAATAGATAGAGGCATGATGACTTATTAAACACAGCCAACCTGCAGCATGGCTTTTCTCATTATCTTTTCAATTCCCAGCCTCTAAAGCCGCTGGGTCTGGTGACAAAACTCCTCGCCGTGTAATTCTCTCTCTCAGGCTTCTTTTCATCAGCCGATTTCGCAGAGAAATATGAAGCTGATTTTATCGGCCTCTATAAATTCACAAAAGGCCCTCGAGTCCCCACACACACACACCCAACACCGTGGAAGACATACCTCATCTCGGTGATGTGCCACCACTATTGCTGATCGCAGTCGTTTGATAAGAGTCTCTCTTTTTTTCTAATGATTTGACAGACATCAGACATGAGCCCTATAGACGCAACATTTTTAATACACTTTTCTTTGCGTGTTTACACCGAGCCGCTCAGATGAAAGAGCTATCAGATCGTTGTCTTTCAATTGGTGATATATATATATTAAAAAAAACACAACATGGAAGCTTCCTGATAAAAATCACTCATCCTGCATTGTTGCACGTGAGATATTTGTGTAAAAAAAAAGCAAAAATCTTGAACTTTATTTTTATAAAAATGTGTTTAATGATGCTAAAAATAATTCGTCCAATAACTAAATGACGTCTTACACGAGCTACAAATTAGTTTCCGGGGAATCAGAAGAAACGAAGCAACAAAAAGACAAAAATCTGTCACACGTTTTTAAACTGAACGTGTTTAAATTTGTTTCCCTCTCATCTGCCTCTCTCATGTGGATTCTGGCATGTTTGCAGCATCCTGCGTTGTTTCCTTTGAAATGTTTTGACTGCGGTGTCACTTTTAAAAACTTTCATCACACGTGGCTACCTAATGAACTGAAATGGAGCTGGCTTACAGCGCAGCCCCCGAGCCTAGGTGTAGCTCCGACCAGCTTTCATCAGCTCTGCCTTTTTAAAAATAGAAATCCTGCTCTGATGAAAATTTCAGTTTGAAATGGATATTCTGCACTGAGCCACTCAGGCAAAAACACAACATGTGTTTTTGCTCAAATGTATACCTCTATACGGTTTAAACATTAATGCCTTATGTCACATTTAGCTCTTTAGCATCCACCCTCCCATCCTGTGGTGCTAATTAGATTTCCCAACATTATGATGTTTGATTATGTCTCAAGGTTTCCAACATTCTTTGCATACATTTCCCTCCTCTGTTAACTCTTTCTGCACCTGTATTCTTATTTTTTATTTTTACCTCCATAGGGGGACATCATTATTTTCTGCAATAATCATCATCACGATCCTCATCGTGCAGGTCTGTTGGCTCCAAAAGAGAGAGAGAGTAATTTAGCTGTAACGCGACTTCATTTATTTTGCCCATTCATTTTTTTCTTCTCCTCGATCATATATCTAAATACAAATCTTCATTTTATAACTGACAGCTTATTACCTCTGAGCACATGCTGATAAATTTAATTCCAATGAGTTAGCCTCCATTTTTGGATCCCATTATGCACTAATGTGGCAGCAGGAGCAGCGAGTGGGAGAAGATGTGCAGAAAATGAATTTTTATTTTATCATTTTTTGTCTTGAAGCTAAAGTTTGAATAGTATTTTCTAATGCATTTTTAATTAAATTAAATTATATATTTGTTGTTAAATTTATTTCAAAACTGCAACCATTCACTAAGAATCTTCCACACCTAAATAAGCACATTTTTATTAAATAGGCTATTTTTTACCTAATTTAAAAGAAAACACTTATAAACATATACACCTCCTAATAGAGCCACCTTCTGCCTCTTTTTGGGTCTTTTTTTGGGTGAAGCAACCAAGTAAGTAAACAATTATTATTAGCTTTGATGTTGGCCTGAATAGCACTCAATTAACAATGTGGCTAATGAGCCCATTAAGGATGAAAGTGTTCTCAACAGGTACGAGAGGATACTGCTGTTTTTGGAGTCTCGGTTCTCAGCTCTGAATGCAGCATGAATAACGCCGTTCTTTCCCAATCGCTTCAAAGGCCAAAGCTCCACAGCCCAGAGAGCAGAGTTAAATAACGCTTCGCCTGCAAATGGAATAAAAAAAGCTGATAAATGTTTAAAATGTATTCCACGGCTCTCTAAGAGAGTTCTCATGCTATGAAGAAAATAAACTCATTTGTTTAGATTTTCTAAATGAATTAAATATTTCATTTCCTCTTACAGCAAGAGGTTCAAAATCCATTTGTTTGTATTTAAAATTTTAGCAGAATTTGCGCCTGTTTTTTGCTAAATAAATATCATCTAACAGCGATTATGCTGCAGAGCAAATACGGCTTGTCTGCTGCAGTGAAAGGAAGAGGCTGAGGCTTTCTGCACTGCCAGCGTTTCCTCTGAAGGACTTCCCACTGAAAAGCCTCATGCGTGGATTATTTCCACATTATTTGCTGCTGGATTCCAAAAGTTCCCGTTAGCTAGCAACAGCACTGGTTTGTAAGCACGGGCGGATTTGGTTTTGCATTTAACACAGTAAGAGAGCTGTTGCTTTTGTTTGAAAATAAAAAAAAGAACAAAAAACAATTTTTTATGTTGTGTAAATATTATGTGGCGAGGTCAGATCTGCCTTTTGATTTTCTGCTGTTGAGCAGGAACTAAATATTTAAATAAATAAATAAATAAATAAATAAATAAATAATGCATTTATCTGCAGCTAAAAAAAATCTAAAACATTAAATTTGCAAAAATAAAATATGTGGGTTTTTTTTATATTAAAACTCAACACATAAAATGACCAGAAAATAAAGAGCGGTGCGCTAAATGAACTGATCTGTTTGTAAAAGGCGCTTGTTTGCAGAAGTTTCAGAATGTTATCAGTAGTTTCAGCTCAAGAATACCTTGAGGTGTTTTTTTTTTTAATTCGTGTGTGTAAATCCGTCTAAAGCTGCCAGCACTGACATACACAGCATATGCTAAATACAGATAAGAGTATTTTTAATAGATCGGCAAAAAGTCTCCCCGCGTAGCTCAATGGATGTGCTTTGAATGTAGAAGATAAGTTGGCTTAAGCTGAATGCTGTATCCCAATGCAACATTGTGCTACTGGGTGAGCCCATCACAAAACTAGCCTTCCAGTAAAGACCACTTCCAGGGGAGGAGGAGGGGGGGATTATAGAAAAGCCTTGGAGATCAGCTTCATGTCCTACTGGAGTTTATGATTATTAATAGAGCTATGGGATGGGGAGAGAAGGAAGGATCATATGGAAAAATATCTTTAAGCCATTTATTTACCTACAATGTCAAACACACAGAAAAGGAGTGGAAGTTTTTCTTTCATTTACTTTAAAAATCCTATTATTTAGAATTATTTTACATTTAATGGCTCCGCTGTTTGGTTTATTTCAATTTTAAGAGCGAGTGAATGCTCTTATTTTTAAAAGGAAACCTCTAATCTTCACTCATCAGGAAAAATCCACAGTAGAAGATTTAGATAAATACAGAAAAGTGGAGAAAAGCTGAATAAAAGTGTTTTTTGAGAAAGGTTAAAATAGGATTTTTAATAGCTGAATATGAAAAAGTATTGAAAAAAATCCAAGTTGTAGATGTTTTTTTTCTTTGATAGAATAAAGTGTATTTTTCATATTTTATGTCATGAACTTTGTCTTTCGATTAATTTTTCTGTGGGAGAGAAGTTCTGTCACTTCTGAGTGATTTCCTTTATGAAAAGGTGTCATTTCAAAATAAAATACCAACCCAAATATGAGCTAGATAGATAGATAGATAGATAGATAGATAGATAGATAGATAGATAGATAGATAGATAGATAGATAGATAGATAGATAGATAGATAGATAGATAGATAGATAGATAGATAGATAGATAGATAGATAGATAGATAGATAGATAGATAGATAGATAGATAGATAGAGCAGCGAGTGTTTTTTGGACTGGCTTTGTTTCTTTAAGCTCTCCTCAGGTCATCTGATTATGTGGCTGAAGAAATGAGAGGGGCAGATAAGCCTCTTTTATGCTTCCAAGCCACTTAAAGAGCTGAAGCACCAGCTTCTGTTGCTCCACTCTGAGGGAGGAAAACAACTCATTTGTGTACAACAAAAATTGCTTCTCTCTTAAAAAAAAAATTGTTTTAAATCCCAAACACACACACTGCTTTGATAGTCGCTCTGTTTAACTGTGTTTTGGGTTTCAAATCAAAGTCATTTTGTGTCATTTACAGAAAAACGTGTTTATTTCATTTGAATCCTGCATCGTCAGACTCTTATTTTGAAGTTTCCGATTGCTCTGTAGAGTAGAATCAAAAACTGCATCTCGCTCCGTCGTATTTAAATGTCCTCGGCTTCTGCTACGAGTCACGGGGGCATCTCTTCTCTGCCTCCTTAATAAGGCGGTACTGCAGGCCTCTACTGTAATATATTTCCCCAATAAAGCAATTTCAAAGCCAGCCTGGCCTTTTGACCAGAGCTGAGGATGTGGAAAGCAGCGGGCCGCCTTTGCTAACTAGGCTTTACTCTCTAATATTAGATACCTGTCCCTTGGCTTTTCAGATTGGGAGGTTGGTGGGTGTGATGGGAGTGGGGGGGGGGGGGGGGGGGGGGGGGGGGGGGGGGGGGGGGGGGGGGGGGGGGGAGGCTTAGCAGTTGATATTTTCATTTGGTCCTGCCAAGATGCGACACCCCCTGCTTTAATCTTGTGTTTGACGTTAAGCGCTCTGTTCATGAAGAGTCTGGGTGAACTCCAACCTCAGGGTGCTGCTGTCATACAAAAAAAATGATGCGTTGGAGGTGGTGTGTGTGTGTGTGTGTGTGTGTGTGTGTGTGTGTGTGTGTGTGGGAGCCAGTTGGTGTTTCCTTGACCTCTCCCGTTGGCCTGCCAAAGTCTTTCCCCTTGCTCTCCTTAATCAGCTGGGACCCTCCTATTTAGAGTGGAAGATTGTATATTCTCTGCTTCCAGCTGTGTCTTTTATTCTAACTGAGAATAAAGAAACAGCACAGATTTATTTTTAAAAAAAAAATAATAATAATAAAGTTGAAATGATTACAGATTCATTATGTGCAAAGATTAGCATTTAAGGTGATAAACTGAGAAGCAGCTCCTTTTTGGAGCTGTTTATTAAACAGAAGACACGAGGAAGACGACGACCTGCGCCGGGTGGGAGTGGACTAATGAATTTCTCATGATGAGTAACTACCCCTTCACTCAGCTGCAGGTTATTGTGCGCCGCTTCCATGTTAGCATTTATTGTGATGCTGGGGACAAACAAGCCACTTCTGTGCAATCATTAAGGTGCCCCCCCCTCGCCACTGATTGATGTGTGGAATCAATTGCTCCCCATAGCATCCATGTCAGTCTATTACACCACAGCTCAGTAATGACAGGCTGTTCCGCACAAGATTATAGAGCGTCGCCACAAAGCATCCAAAACTCGCGTCCTATTCCTCCGACCCGCTCTGATAAATGAAAATAGCTTCATTTTTACTCTTTTTTTAAATTTGATGGGTTGTTTTCATTATATTTAAAATAATAACTGGAATATGATTTTGATAGAAGCAAAAACATAAAAATCTAGGTGGAATTTCAAAATAAAAGCACACATCTGATCAGAATCCATGCCCACGCCTTCCAATGCAAACATATTTCCAGTCTTCAAAACAACAGGTGTTTTCCCCTCAGCACGCCCCAAGTGAGTTACTGTCCTTTTTGGGTTTTTTTTTTTTGGTCATGCTCCATCACTGCCAAGCTGACTTCCATCCAAACCACCGAGTGCCAGCAGCAGTGCAACTCCGAGCTGCAGCCCTGAACCTGATTACACACGATCAAAGATGAATTCTCCAACAATTTGATTATGTTTTAGAGCTTGAATGAGATCAACATGCCTGCTGCTGCAGCGCTCCTCTGGAACAACTAATTGAAAAGACTTTTGAGCGTTTGCTTGGTTTGATGCAGCAATTTCCCTCCGATTGACCCTCGATTGCTGCACTACTGTACGTGCTGCATTTAATTACCTACAGTGAATTTGATTATCGGGAAATATGGTGCATATCAAGTGACTTGAGAAATATATCATCGCTTTTCTGCGTGAAAGTTGGAAGGCATGAGAAGTTCGGTCAAGACAAAAGGCAGCGGCTAATGAGGCTAGTTAGCGATTCAAATTTATGGAAATTGTATTAATTACAGAAACCTATCTTTCATCTGTAGCATTTGGCGGTGGAGTAATTAAAACCAACAATGGCGGTCCCTGCAGCGGAGAATCCAAACAAGATGAAAGAGAACGGAGCAGTCAGGAGAAAGTCCCGTAGATCCTGAACCAGGCCCGGCCGTGGGCTACGCGGCCCTCATTAAAGCCACAACGTGTTGATCATCAATTAACCCGCTTTGTTTTGCTTCTGATTTAAAACTCGCAAAAACAACATTCCTCCTCTGGCTCTTCGGAGTTGAAAGTTTATCCCGGAGGTGAAAAAGACTCATCGCATGTGGGACGGAGGGACCGCTTCTGATTGGTTGGCAGGAAAGGAAGGTTGACCCGGACCTGTTCTTGGATAAATCAGAACATTTTCATAAAAAAACACATCAAAACTGGAATCTGCTCTTATTATTGGTTTCCGATGCTTTGAGAGGAAATGGAAACAGAAAAATTTGAATCATTTGCCTTGTTACTGTTCTGTTTTTCAGACGTTACTCAATCAAAGTCACATTTGGGGAATCAAATATTGCAGCACGGCTCAGATTGCATTCCTTTTGGAAAAGGCTTGAAAAGAAATAAAAACATCACATTTATGAGCTTGATTAAATTTACTTGCTTTGATTCTTTGAGTTCAAAGTGTAAAAAAATGAAGAAATCCATCCTTTCGTGGTGGGTATAGCCATTTTTAAATGTGTTTGGTGCTTTTTTTCATAACAACAAAAGCACATTTTTAACAGATCTTGATTTTAAACTTTCTGATTTAAGATCCTGTGAATAAATCAACAAATTCATTCACTTGAAGGAAAAGTTAAAGGATGATCCTTCGAACTCAAAAGCACTTCCTGTTCAGTAAGAAAAGAAATCACAAGCCGTACCTTCTGTACAGATAACAAATGAATGGCCAGTCTTAACTTTTATTATGTGCGGCGGAGGTCATATTTAAAATAGGAGATTAGCAGCTCATCACAATATTGGTGGATTATCAACTACCTGCAATGAAAGCAAGCCCTGGCTGTGGGTCGATAAGAGTTTGACTGCATTTCGAATTAATTTTCTCGAGCTTAGAGAGCCCGTCTCCTATCTTGTTATTGATCAAAGCCTTAATCCATAACCAAGCTCTTCCTCTCCCTGTGGAATGAGCAGAAAAACATAAAACCATCACTGGAAGTGTGTGTGTGTGGGGGGGGGGGGGGGGGGGGGTGTCTCGACTGGTTAAAAACTGGAAGCGACTCATGAAGCAGTTCAGACCTAATTATTTAGTTTTGCTTTAGATTGTATCGATCTGTTTATTCTTTATTTCAACACATTTTCGGAGCCACCAGCTGTATTCCTTTGGTGTGTTGACATGCTGATACAGATTGATCCCTCAGAGAAGCAGGAACTCTCCACACCTGAGCTGCTCTCTCATGTTTGTCTTTTCCTGCAGAGGGACCTCCACGGCGGATGAAATTTAGCCACAGCCTCTGACCTCCGGGTTCAGCGTTTGTCTCCAGTCCAGTGACCACAAACAACTCCCGGATTGCTGTAAATGTCAGTGCGGCGGCGGCCCCGCCCCGCTCCCCAGCAAGCCACAGAGCTGCACTCAACCTGCACTAACAGGACAATTTCATGAGGGCTCCATTATCGGTTACGCTGGGTTTGATAACTTAGATTTCCTTCTTCTGAAGTCTCTGAGCAGCTGTCGTCCATCAGACACCAAAATGCCCATCTCTCTCTCTCTCCCTCCCTCCCTCTCTCTCTCTCTTTTAAAGACTTTTATTCACCTTTAAAAGATTATTAACGTTGAAGGTTCCTCCACCTTAACGCGAGTCAACCTGTTTAGACTTAATCTGAGAGTTTAGATGCACGAATAATCTGACCCACTCAGCGCTGCAAAAGCAGCCCGCACCATCGATCATAAACGTCAGATGTAATAGATTGGTATTTATGTTCTGAAGACACTGGTTGTAATGCATCCCATTTTGAAGCACTTTGGCTCGCCCTTCCCCCCAGCCATAAACACACACACACACTCCCTTTCTCTCCTCCCTGGGCCTCCTGAGGTTGGTGTCTCTGCGTTAGGACTCCATTGTTGCCTACTGCTGGATAATGCCCTTATTAATTGTACCTCTTTGTAAGGTGTCAGCTGTAGCCCCAGATTGAGATGGATGGATCTCTGGAGTCCGCTCCCCGGCCCTCCACAGACTCTATCTCTGCACAACAGTGAGCGCTGCCACGTAGGACTAAAAACTCACATTAAAATGATGTTTTTAATTATCACACACACAAAAAAGAAAAGAAAAACTCTGTTTCTCCCGGTGCTGAGGTGAGTTAGCATCAATTGTCTGATTTTCCTGAACACACCAGTGATGAAATATGTTTTAATATTGATTATCTGCAGGTATTCTGGTTAATTAGGAGGATTCAAGCCTTTGTGAATTCAACTGCATTAAGATCAAATCCGCTTCCTCTCATTAAAGGAAACAGAGTCAATTTAATTAATGCATATTAATCCCCAGCGATGCTCGTTTTAGCTTTAAGGGAAAAGTCTGGCTTTGTTCGTCTATTTTTAAAAATCTAGAGGCTTCATCTGAAATCAAATTAAAGCAGTTTGGATCTTTAACAGTATATCTTATCATCTGTAGGTTTAATAATTGGGTTTTTGATTTAATAAGTGAAGAATACCAGTTTTAATTAGAACAAAATTTAATAATAAATACTTAAAAAATTTAATTAAATATGTTTTAAATGTGAATAAATACTCAAAAAATAGAATCAAATTTATTTTAATAGACAGAATTTGCATTAATGGAATAAAAAAAATTAAATCACCTTTGACAACATTTTAAGGGATTTTTTTGCATCATTTACGATGGATTTATCTGCAAAAAATGTAAAAAGAAGTTGGGAAAAAATAGATCTTAATTTTCTCAGACATAATCACTACAGATGCAACAACAAAAAATCAGCTGGTGATCAGAATCGGTGATCGTGCCAAACGAAAACTCAAAAATTTGATCTTTTTTCCAATTTCAAAAAGCATTCATTGCCAGGAAGCAAAAAAATCTGACATTTTTCACTGTCCATGAACACATCACCAGTAGGATCTAATTCACTCTGGTAAAAACAGATCTGCTGAGTAGAAATGAATACTTTCAGATTAATAAATTTCACAAAAATGCAATTTTTTAAAGTGTTGTGTTAATTATAGATCTTTAATATAAAGCTGAATCGACAAAATATCAGCTGTGCAAGAAACGTAAATCGGTATCGGCCCTCAACAATCGGTGCATCTCTAATAATGTTATAAAAAGTGATCTTAACAGACATTTAGAACATTTTTCCTGTTTCTAATGACTATTTAATTCCTTCACATTCAGTACAATCCCTATTGACTGGTTTTAAACATTTTAAAAAGCCTATTCCTGCCTTCAGCTGCCCATGTTCCCTTCAGCAGGGCGTCCCACACATCTCGACTCAAGCTGTCTTCATTTATCCTTTTCTGATTCTTTGTTGTTCCTGATTTGCAGTAAGAGAAATCAAGTTCATCCAAAGTAAAGATTTCTTTCACTGCCAATCGCTAAACTGTTTTCATCCACGTTTTTAAGAAGTTTTTAACTCCTAAACAGAATGCCCTAATCTCTTCCCCAATTAACAAATTCCTTAACAAATTGTAACTCTTTTGAAGCGCTGTATCCACCGTTTGTCTCGGAAACGTCGCGGTGCTTTCACTGGCAGGAAACCGAAGGGAGGAGAGAAGGAAAAAAATAAAAAAGGCGCAGGGAAGAAAATGGAGATCCGGTCCCTTCAGATCCCATTTAGAAAGGCCCTGCACATTTTTAAAGTGTCAATTGTTTTTGGCTCTTGAAGTGTAGATGGAATGTTTGAATTTCAGTATTAACCGTCGAGCCTGCTGAGTTAAATTATGGTCCCTGGGCAGTGGGGTGGGAGTAATCAATAAGAATACACGAGGCGGTGTGTAATGTGTCTGCTCCTAGCAGCAGGGACACTGTCCCCCTTAGCCTGTCCCCCAGCAGGTTAGATAAATATGATACTGAAACAGGGCACACTGGATTATATGATATCAATGTAGAATCAGGGAAGTGCTATTACACTCCCCTAGCCCACTGTGAGTACTATTGACAAGGTTGTCTTTGAACACGTAAGTGCATCTCTCTCTCTCTCTCTCTCTCTCTCTCTCTCTCTCTCTCTCTCTCTCTCTCTCTCTCTCTCTCTCTCTCTCTCTCTCTCTCTCTCTCCGTCTTCTTTTTTCTCTCTGCATACTTTGAAAAAGCCCAGAATGAGAACTAAATTTCACTTTTCTTTGATAAACATTTTTTGGTTCCATCTCTTAAATGAAGATCAAATAAACTAAATTCTAATCAATTTATTGATTATAAGGATTTTTTTAACATTTTCTCATCGCTTCATGCAGATCTGTCTTTCTTCCGTGTGTTGACCCTGTCAGAATACGTGTCCAATTAGATGATGTGCATATGTCGTTCTATACAGTAAGCTCATATCACCGCTCCTGTTGGGGTTATTGATTAGCTCTCGCCCCTCTGTTGGTCGGAGATCAAACCTGGCACGTCTAAAAGGCCATTATCAGTGTCCACTTCAGATAACCTGCTCTGACCTGGTGCAGGTCACGACCCCGCTACATTCTTCAGCCATTGAATAACACACCCCACCCCCAGGAAAAAGCATCATCATTCTTGTGTTAACTGAGACACAGGTCAAGAAAACTGCGTGTGTTGTCGTTTTACATGTATCCTGTAGAATAATGGAACGTCTGAATCAACAAATATCAATGTGTTTGCATTTAATTGATGATTGATTGATCTGAAACTCCAAATTCCAATTGTTTTCTCAAGTTCACAAATGCACCATTGAAAAGCTGATTTTTTTGCATAAATAAACACAACTGCTTCATTCTTCGCTTCTACAAATGATAGATCTGAAGGTTCAGAACTGAACTGAAAACTTAATCAGATTTTTATTTGTTTGTTTATTTTTAAAATCTGTTGATTTTTTGGCTCTTTGAGATAAAACAGAGTCAAAAAAAAAGAGTATCGGCAGGTCAGAGCTGCACATGCAAATAACTGATGAGTTTAAAACCATATCATTTGTAACCCAGCATTTTAGATCTGGTTATATAGACTGAAAACAATAACCCATAACGGGTAATGTTGAGATTATCAATAATCTAATAAAATCACATAAACAAAATTTTGCAAAAGTCTCAATTTATTTTGACCTTTGTCCTTCAAATGCTGGTTAGAATTTCATGTTCACATAAATAAAACAATTGATTTTTGATCCACATGTTGGATTCAGCATTAGAATTTGAAAAATAACAGAACCGGTATCGGCTCTCAAAATCTGAATCAGTGCATCTTTACGTAAAGGTTTTATTCCTATTAAGTGCTTTGGTTAAGCCCAGCAAGTGTCCATGTGTGTGTGAGAGTGTGTGTGAAATATTCCAAAGCACATTTTGCATTTTAAGATGACTCCAGTTGTATATTAATGTCTTAGTATTGGAGGTTCCCCTCAAACAAAAAGATTTGGCACAAGCTAATTTGCATGGAAGGTCAGAGTCAAGCTCCCAGATGCAAGTTGTGCAGCATCCCCGTCTCTTAGCAACACTCTTTCACTTGTGGTGTCTGTGCTGAATCGACTGATCTTTGGTGTTCATCTTTCACCAGCAAAATTCATAATGAAATGCCACCTGACAACCTGCGTCTAACGCCGACACTCTTCCCTCTCCTCCGCCTGCTTCTCCCACAGAAATTCATCAAAACGTTTTTTCCCCCACTGGTAAAGAGATGAAACAGTTGCCTCTGATATGTTTTTTAATAGAAACTTTGGGTTTAGAGGCGGTCTAAACGTGTTTGTGAAGAATGGTGCCAAGATTAGAGTCAAATGAGCAGGTAATTGGAAACACCTGCAAAACAAAGGGGAGGATGGAGAGGTGGGAAGGTGGGGAGCGATAAAGGGAAGGAGGCCTCCACCCATTTATTGGTGTGGATGGCATTTTAAAAAGAAGGGATTTGGTGTGCTGGGAAAATGACTTTTGTCCCCTTCCACGGTGACAGGATCTTTAGATGCTGCCAGGAGATGTTAATAGAGGGTCAGATTTGAGACAAAAGTATCCATCATTATACTTTCACTGCCTCCATCCTCTGAGCTGAGCGCTCTCCCTGCTTTAAAAGAAGAGATGTGCTCCAAATTACAGTTTTTTGCCAAAGGCAGCCAGCCATAAACTATACTGTAATTACCCCTGTGATGATGATTTCTATCATCTCAGCCACCTTGGTCACACTCGCTCTTTACCCAGCCCGTTTCAACTTTCTTTGACGGGTCAAACCCAGTCTCATCCAGCCTTTTATTTATTTATTTGTTTATTTATTTATTTTTTTTATGTTTGAGCATTTTTTTCCCTTTTCTTCTTCCCTCCTGCTCGTGAGCAACATCCAAATCGTGGCAGGTGCTGGACGGACATTAAACCTGCTGCTTTCTGCTTCCAAAGCAGGCGGCGGAGCTTCACGACTCATTTCCAGGCGGGTTCTGGCTCCAACGAGGAAGAGGAGTCTCCGTGCGCGCGCTGGGAACGGATTCAACTCCCCACCGCTGCTGCAGATGCTCGTTTACCCCTTTTAACACCTCAAATCACACAAATGTTGATTTTCAGAAAAACAGTTTTTTTCTGTAATTTATTAGTATCATATTTTTATTATATCAAATTTAGATTTAGACCTTGTTTGAAAATAAATAAATAAAAATCGAGAAGAAAAGAAATTTCGCACCACAGATAACTTCTACAAGTCCTCTTCCTTTAACAGGTCCAGCGTTTCTGCCCTAAACTATAAATAAAGCTACTAAACTAGGAAGATAAATCTTAAAAACATGGGGTGTTTGAATAAAGAGTTCAAATGAATTATTATCTAGCAGTTTGTTTAAATATTGTCTTATTTTAATGCCCTTATTGACCAAAAACGATATAAAAAATAATAAACGCTCGTTGCTTTGCTGACATTAAAAGCTTAAAAATAAAGATGCATTCATCCCTCCATGTGGCTCAGATTACTCAGAATATTATAATGATTTAATAGTATTTTTTTCCTCCTGCTGTTTCTGGCTCTGTGGATCAGAACCACCTCCTTTACGCGCGCGTGTCCGACCCGGTGAAGGCGGTGCGTCCTGGACTCCTCTCCGTGCAGAGGTCGCGCAGCTGTGTCGCGCGAGCTTCAGTGACTCAAACGACTAATTGTCACCCTTTAATTGCCTCTCGGTTTGTAGCTGATGCGCTGTTATGTAAAACTGGGCACACACAATCCGTTGTAAATAAACCATTTTCCTTTTTTTATTACTTTTTTGTGAAGACCGACGGCTGGGTGAGACAGAAGGACAGCACCTGCTCTATCTGTCCAGATCATGAGCAAGTAGGTCTAATTTCTGGGACGCGGAGCCGGGATGTGTCTCGATTGGGACTCAGATCAGAGGCTGTGATTGTCTCCTGCTTCAGATGGAGTTGCTCTGAGCAATTCTGGGAACTTTTATTGCAATCTACAGATTGCAGTGATGGAGAGCCCTCGATGTGGCGGTGCTGATTACATCAGTGTGTGTGTGTGTGTGTGTGTGTGTGTGTGTGTGTGTGTGTGTGTGTGTGTGTGTGTGTGTGTGTGTGTGTGTGTGTGTGTGTGTGTGTGTGTGTGTGTGTCCAAAAAACAAAGACACACTCTCCATTAATCTGACTGCTTCCTTTACTCCTGCTCTGATCTCAGGTGAAAACACACAACATATTATCACACATTTGCTTTTAACTTGTAAAATGTGGACCTTAGTTTCAGTTTCATCACACATATTCAGCTCTGTGAATGTGAAGTACCTCCTTTACTTAAAAATGAGCAGTTTTGTGAGTCAGAAATGTTCTAATGCACTAGTGTACATGTTAAAACTGTTATTTTAAAGTAGAAAACAATGTGAAAATGTGTTTTAATGCTGCTAATGTCAATTTAGAGTGGTAAGAAGCTAAACAGATGAGAAAAGTAGGAGTTTGCAGACATTTAAGGATGACAAAATGCAAATTATATTACTTCAAAATTCCTAAAAATTAAAATATTTAGCAATTTTGATGTAAGTGTGACATAAGTAAATGATTTCCCCTGAACTGGATGTGAAGAATAAAAATTTACTTCAAGTTATTTCTTAATTGCACAAAAACAAAGTTTATTGATTTTTTTTTTATTCAGGCAAAAACAGAAATATTACATGCAAATATTGGAGTTTATATTATTTATGTTACACTTAATTATTTATGTGTTTCCATGCTGCAACTTGGTAAACATCACTAACAAGAACATAAAATACAAGCAAAAATAATGAATTCTGCAAGTAAAACATGTAATAGAGCCACTCAGGTAAAAGTATCCGAGTAAATCTCCTGAGTGTGTTCCCGGTGTTGTGGCTGACGGTAAATCTCATTCATCTCTCTGCAGGTTGGGATCCTATCAGCGTGTGATTTCCAGCATGTTTTTTTGTGAGAAGCAGCTCCTTTGACATATGGAGATGCTTCCTCCCACAGCCACACCTGACTGACTCCTCTGTCTGCATAGATGATATCACACAGCTAACTGCCACAAGATTCCCTAAAGGGCCTCCTCTCTCTCTCTCTCTTGCTCTCGCTCTCTCTTTTTCCTCTAGTGAAACATGTCATCTGACCATGTCGCCTGGCTAAACCCAAATATTGTGCATTGTTGGTAAAAGGGAGGTCAGGCAACTTGCAAGTCGGGTATTTCAGGCTGTGTTCTCTAATTAAGTATTCATGAAACAGCAGTGGGTGGAAAGTATAGGTTTACATGACACTGGTGGCTGCCGACTGCTCCAGCCACCACCTCCACCCCCTCCGGCAGACAGGCCATCATTCCTAGTGTACTTCCAGCAATGATATCAAAAAGTTTTTTTTTTTTCTTTTGGTCAAGCCAAAGAGAGGTCACTCTAATAATACCCAAGGTCAGTGGTGGGAGCCAGTGAGTCTCCCAGTCATTATTCATTTGTTCACGGAGTTAATGACAGTTGCAGGGGGAATTTGGAGCCAGTAGCCATGTGATGTCACCAAACACATGCCAAGGGATTAGGAGGGCAGGCAGGGGACAAGAAGTGAGGATTATACACAGACTACAACAACCTTAACAGCTTTGCCACACACGTTTGCTGCAGGAGTTATGACGAATGCACAAAGGAAGTGCAGATGAAAACACAACGCCGGCATGCAAAAAGCTAAACCATTTTTATTTTTAAATGCATTTGACGAGGGAACATTTCTGAGCAGCACACCACTGCAGCCCTTTTTTTTGGTAGATGACAAAATATTATGAATGCTCTCATGGTGGGAGGTGATTCCAGCTCGTCTCGTTTGCTTCCACCTTTTTTTATTCAACAAATCATGTATTATAGTCACAATATTATATGGCGTGTGGTGGCGGAGCACAACACTGGAGCCTGTGGCTGTAACCACAGAGAGAAGGAACAATGAACACACCTTATTCAGTCGGTGGGCAGCCAGCACACACAGCGAACAATGAACCCCTCCCTCCTGTCTAGCACCATGTCTGATAATGACCACATCCACCAGCACTGATAGCGCTCTTCCTTTATGACCTACATGAGCATAAATACAGCTCTGATAAAGCAGCAGGGAGAATATTATCACCCCTGCGTAACAAAGACTTGTTTTTTAACCATTTTTCTTTAAAGAAGAGTTTTGTTCTTGTCTTTGCTGAAATGCATTGTTGTCTTCTGCAGATTAGAGTGACATTTTGACCAGTTATGCAGCAAGAATCCACCAATCTGGCCTTTGTCTCTCAGCACCTTCATGTACATACAGTAGATTCCCCGTTGGGGCAGAAGGTCAGAGCGTAAATATGAACTGCGTTTTGCATTACTTTCAGATGAGTGAAGCTGTCAGAGCGATAATATGAGCTTTCAGTCCTACTTTCTGCCACTTATCCCCCATCCTAGGACCACGGGGTCATGTGAAAATTGAAAGTGACAGTCAAACCAGCATGTTGAGCAGGCTGATTGGACTAAGCTGTCATGGCCCAGATCAGAGCTCTTTAACACCAGGCCAATCGGAGGTCTCTCTGGGTCCGAAATGCAGGGAATTCAAGGAAAAGCAGGGGAACTATAGCAACAGGGGAACTGGTGGAATTTGCTTTAAATGAGTGTTTATTCATAGAAGTTGGATTTTTTTTCTTGAAAGCAAACTTTTAGAGTCCAAATTCCAGCTCCAGTTGAATGAAGGATGTATTTTCCCCCTTTTTTGTGCTCGTTTGAGCGAAAATGTTTGTATCACCTGTTTTATGGAGGATTTAATGAGCCCACAGGGCTGTCACATAAAAGAATCTTTACTCCATCCAAAGCACCGCCTGTCAATTTATATTTATATTAAGTTCCATATGCAGCATGGCACCGAGCTCCATCCAAAGCAATAAGCTGGCTGTCATCCACTCTGATGATAATAAATCACGTCATTATCACTTTTACCGAGAGGGTGGGGGGAAATATTTTTGTCAGGTGGAAGAATAACTTATGATCTCTTTATGTCCTGCTGAGAACCCTTGAAAATAATAACACACCACAGTGGAAGCACATGAACGACTCAAAGGCGCTGAGTGTTATAAATCTGATGGGATTTGCATATTTATCCTTCCTCACAAGGAGAGGGAATAAAAAAACAGTAAGGAGTTCATGTTAAGATGTTTCTCCACAAGTCACGTGTGATTAAAGGTTTAGAAATTTCAAAGTAAAAGCACTTTTCCCTTGACAAGTTTTTTTGTGTGTTTTCTGAAGACTAGAAATCAAATAATCAATCATGATGTTTGAACTTTGCTCCTTTTCTTTTTTATTGTATCATCTTTAAACGGGTTCTATCAATAAAAAATGTGTTAACAATCTACGGAAACCTGAGTGATTTTGTTAGAATAAAAGTGTCAGCTGTTGTCTTTTATGTTAAGATGAAAGTTTGTATAGTTTCCACTGGATTTGTTGTGTATTAAAGTTGTCAAATTGGCTGTCAGGTGGGATGATTAATTAACATTTATTATTATTATAAGAAAGAGTCTGGCAGAAGACTTTTGAAAATAAAGGATTTTTTTAAATAAAAGTTTCATAGAATTAAAAATCAAAAAGATTTTTTCTGAACTCCATCATCAAGATTTCTAAAATAAAAAAGATTTCGTGTTCATTTCCGGTAATAATTTCCTGTTTTTATCCTTGATGGTGATTGGCTGATTTCTCTTTTCATTTATTCACCTGTACTTTGCAGCTCATTGCATTTATGTGCACGAGAGGATCTTAAAAAAATACAAAAACCAGTGTAGAAGTCAAAGAACATTTTTTATTTTATTTTACAGTTCGAAACAACTTTTTTACACATTTTCAGGTTTATTTCAATATTTATTGTATTTGCAACAAAAACTCCCACCTTTTATTTGAACTTCTGCAGAAATTGCATTATACCTGCTTTATTTCATCACATTGCAATCCAAATAATAACAAAAAACTGGACTCAGATCTCCATCTTCTTCACAACTTACCCTTATTTCCTTCTTTTCTGATCATGCATCCTCATGGAATCATCTGACATGTTGCAGGAAACGTTTGATCATTCAGCCAAAAACTTACAAACATACCAGGAAGTGATCCTCTTCTCAACCTGAGAGACTCAAAACGTCATAAAAATGATCAAAACTGCAACAAAATATTAAATACGATGATTGCTGAAAATAACGCATGATGAAGAGGGAATTTATTTGCATAAACGGAGCCAAAAATCTTCCTGATGGAGGAAAAACGAGCTACTTTGTAACTCTGAAGCTTAGAGAGAAACTGAGACGCATCAGAGTTCAGAGTTGTTTTCCTTCACTCGATGTCGACGCGCGCTGCAAATTAGAGGCGAGTGCAGCAGGTTTTTTACACTAAATTCTTTTTTTTTTGCACATCCAGACATTAGAGACACTGTTGTTTTGCTTGAACAAAATGCTCTGCTTCTTTTTTCTCCCCCCTCTAAAGGATCAGGTAAAAAGACTTCCAAAAAAAAGAAGAAGCACTCTTTCCGTGTCCATCCCAACATCAGAATTCTCCAACCCATGTTCTCTTTTTTTCTCCCTCTCTCTGATTCCACTGATCTGAGCCTGAAATGCGAAGACAGCGAAGCACTAAGCCTTCAAACGTGTGATTTTTTTCAAAAGATCTCCAGAAGCAATCTCTGCCTGACTGACCCCTGACAGCTGCAGATCTCTTTATTTCTCTTTCTGCTGGCACTTCATTTGGTAGAAAAGCTCTCAGATTCACACCTCTGTCAGGCAGCAGGAGTGTTTATTATGTGCATGCACACAGAAAATCCCGCAAACTGCACACCTCCGAGGCGTCAGGTCTGGAGTATTTTAATAAACATCCCAGGAAACTCGGACAAAACAACAACAAGCAGACATGCATGACACTCTGGTTTATTTGGTGTTTTATTGAAATAGAAAAATAATAATTAAATTAATGTAAACATGGTTTGTATTTATGATTTAGCCAATATTTTTTGCACATCTGTTAGGTCAAGAAACATGTTTATTTTATTTAAAATATTTTCTCCATTTTAGAAAAGAAAAGATAAAATGTTCGATCAATGCAAAAAATATTTTAAAAATCGACAGTTTCTGAAAATCCACAATCCCAATGAGCAAAAACTGGATTTAATTTATAAGAATGCTTTAATTCCTGTTCTGAGCTGAGTGCATGTCCATCACAAACAGCCACGTCATTACAAAAAACACCCGGGCAATATTCAGATGTGCACTACTCTTGTTTTTGTTATTTTATTTTGATAATGGAAGCTTTTCTATTATTTTTTTATTCCTCCATCACTTGGACTGCAGGACTAGCTGGTGCCTCCCTCGCTGGAAATGAGACCGCAGACTCTATCATTAGATCGGATGGCAAGTCTTTATGCAAAGTGTTTTGCATAATTACATACCAAAGCCAGAATAGCCACCCTCAAATTTTATGGGTCACAAAGCATCGACAATTGCCGCATTATTGTCCACCAAAGTCCAGCCCCGGCGATGACAAGGAACCGAGAGAAGAGAGGAGAGGGAAAATAAAAACCAGTCTGCCTTAATCTGAGCTTAGATTGAATTTTTATTCTAATAATTTAAAAAGTCGGATTATTTCCGAAGTAACAACTTGTTTACAAATAAGCTTCAGGGAGTTTGAGCTCTGACTCCACAACATGTTAGTGTCTGAAATCGCTTCAGTTCAAATCTTTGGAGAGATCACCACTTATATGTTTATCCAAGTAGATTATATTTATTATTTTTGGCTGGAAAAGGATTCTAGTGTCGTAATTAATCTGTTAGTACGTGAACGAAATGTTGTAAAATATTCCTAAAATGTGTTTATTCAGATTTTTTTGATTATGTGGAGCTTAAAGTTGACTTTTTTCGCGCAAAAATTCCAATTTCAACACCCCAATTTATTTCTAAGTTATATTTTTGCACGAATTGTTATTGTAAATTGTAAAGATGGACAAAATAGATACATTTCAATTACAAATAGTCAAATAATTGATTGACCTAATCGAATTTTTTTATTTTCAAACATCAAAGGGAAAAAGATGCAATAAAAAGGCAGTTAAGTTAAATAAAACAGTTCAGGTGAACGTGTTTTTTTCTGTAAATTTAAAACAAAATTACATGGAAACTACAAATAAAACGATGTTATTTATTTATTTATTTATTTATTTTGGAGTAGGTATCTCAACAGGCCTCGGATGGAATCGCCCTAAACAGACAGAACAGCATCACTCTTGATTAAAATCGAATAAAAAAACGATACTATCGAATTCAATATTAATAACACTGCGTGTGAAACGTTATTAATTTTTAAAGAATTAATAATGCTATGACCTTTTAGTATGACGTGTGTCTGACCTCCTCACAGAGGATCAAATTGAAGTGAAGTTTGATGAAACAATCTGATTTAAAAGGGAAAAAATACTTTCAAAGTAAAACGTTTAAAACTTTTAAGTGTCTCGTGTCAAAACACGTTAAAACAACTGATCATCCTTTCTCTAAGAAACTTCCCTAATTTTAGCAAAAGCAGAAAAAAAGATGTGATTTTCTTTAAAAAAATTCATGAATTTCCACTAAATTATGAATAAATCATTAGAGTTTCTAATAAAAATGTCTCATAAGACATCTTTTAATTTTATTTTGAACTTTATTCCAAACCTCTAGCTCTAAAGAGGAAAAGTGCTCAGGCAGAAACCTCTGAGGTTAAACGTGCAGAACAGCGCCACCTCGCTGCCTCAGTGGATATTTCACATCCCTCTCTCTCTCTCTCTCTCTCTCTCTCTCTCTCTCTCTCTCTCTCTCTCTCTCTCTCTCTCTCTCTCTCTCTCTCTCTCTCTCTCTCTCCCTCTCTCTCTGCAGAGACCCTCCGTGAAGATTTGTCCTCTCACAGGGTTGACCGGTTTCTGTGCGCGCAGCCAGCTCTGACAACAGCCCGCATGCTGCTGTCTTTTGGCGGCCACCAGTTCTACGTGTTGTGGCTGTTCATCAGTGCGGGGAGTCCCGGAGCGGATCCTGCGGGGTCAATCAGGCTAGGAGGGAGGGAGGGAGGGGTCCTCTGCTATTTGAAAACTGCTGTCATTTTTTTCTCTTCTATAATCAAATGTAACAAAAAATGATCACAGTCCGGCTGCACTGGTTCCCAAAGTGAAGTCCCGGGACGCTGCGAGGTCACTGAGGGAGATGAAAACGGCCCCCTTAGAAATCAGAGAATAAAAATTAATTTCTCCTGAGGGTCGCGTTCGGGTTCTGTTTACACATTTACAGGGTGTATACATTTGTTTCGGATTTCAGCTTCCCCGCTGGTATCTGTTCATCTGCTGCAGCGCAGAAAAAAGAGAAGCAAAGAAATCTAATCAACCAGAATGTCAGATGCGGGAGCGATGGGAACCAGGGCAAAAAGAAAACAATTCTACTTCTTTTTGACAAGAATAAAACCCAAACCTCTGGCTAGTTATTGATTTGAGAAGCAATAAGTGACAGGAAACTAAATTCCCCACGTTTCCCTTGCATTTATGTATGTACGGGTCATAACAAGACGGAAAAAACGGCCTTCGGGTCAAATAAACCACGCTTAATAATGCGTAAAAACGCGCGCCTGGATGTCAGGCCTTCACCTGCTCCTGGTCACAACTCTGTGTGACGCACAGTAAGCTCAGTGCAGATGACGAAAGTAATTGTATGCATTATGCGAAAAAAAAATCCAAAATGTAAACAAAACTTTATGGACGAAAAGTTAGAAAAGATCATCAGAATTCCGTTTTCTTTGTCCCTTTTCTTCACCTGTGGAATTTGTGAGCGCGTGTGTGGGATGTTTGGAAATGATGATGATGATGGCAGTGATCATGGTGACGACGATGAGGAAGGAGGATGAAGACTGGACGAGAAATAGCGCGCAGGGTGTGAGTTTTTATTGTTAACGCACCTTCAGTCTACCACCAGCGAGCAGAATTACGCCAAATTAATTTCACAGTTCGAGAGAGCTGTGCCAAAACGCGCTTTGGAAGTTTCGGTAAACACACACACACACACACACACACACACACACACACACACACACACACACACACACACACACACACACACACACACACACACACACGTGCGTAATCGTCTCTGGGAGGAGAGCAGGAAACATCTCCATCACCGGGTGCAGCCGAATATACTCTGGCCTGTCCGTTTAATTATCGATTAAACTCATTTTATTCGAACATTTCATCCATGTCCAATGCTCACCAACATGCAATCACCCTAAATTAGTCAAACACTTGCAGATAAAAGCAGTTGGATACATATTGCGCTCATTTAGTAAAAAAATGCAGATTTCTGATGCTAATCAGGCATTTCAACCCAAACTTCACACATAAATGAACGCAAGTGAAACATCGACGAGCTGATGGTGTGTGTTTGTGTTTATGAGCATTAAGAAGTGATCACACCGAGCCTGTAAAGATGAACAGTGCGACCCCTGGAATACTGACAACCACCGCGGCGAGCCTAATGGGGATCTTAATAAAGTATCTATGCACCCCCAAGTAAAAGATCAATACAAGATGTAGGTCCGGATCGATCGGAACCTATGAAGGAGTCCTGATGAAGTAATGCGCCAGGGTTTTGGATTAAGGCTGATGGTGGAGAAGGAGGAGGTGCGTTTATAATATCCAGCAGAGTGTTTGCGGTCTCTTCACATCATCACAGCTCGCCTCGATTATTCTCTCCCTCTTTACGCGTGCGTGCGTGCGTATGTGGGTTTGTGGGTTTTAATTTACGCGCGTATTATTTATGCATTTTGTTTAGGGTAACACGGTGATTTGACTCCCACTGATCTGCTTCTTCACTTTTAACGCACCCGTACATTGTTGTGATTTATCAACATGCATAAATCCAAATATTAGAGGAAATGCGCACGGACTGTGCGCCAAAATAAAGGAAAACTTTGAAAATGCTTTTTTCCCCTTGATTATTCTGAAAGGCATCCGTATTGCAAATGTTTCCCACGTCTGGTAAAACAGCACAAAAGCGCTGCATGTTGTGCGTAAAAGTGCGTAAAAGTGTACTTTTACGCACAATCTTTTCATCCTCTGTTTGAATTGTTTCTGTTTTCCAAAGACCTTGTCGGTGTCACCGGGTGCTTGTGTCCACGATTTTCATCTAAATGAGAAGTTTACAAAGGGAAAATGATAATCTCGTGTTTTCACATCAAAGAGCAGACCTCTCGCAGGTCAGAGGGAATAAGAAAAGACCAAACAGATATTATTTCTGCTACACAATCTAAACAGGATTCTTAAACATCTGGGGACGAAAATGCGCACAACACCATGATTAAATGTGTTACTTTAGGTCACATTTAATTCGACAATAAATAAATAAATAAACCAGCGTTATTCCCAGATGTTATTACAATTTAATACAAACTTCCCAGATAGATGACTGGAGTTTTCCTAAATCCCTGCCTACTGTGGTCATGTGAATGTGGACTCCCCCCCAGGCAGAGGAGCTCAGAGAGGCCGTGCAGCTACTGCTACTGCCTCCATTCAGACACACACACACACACACACACACACACACACACACACACACACACACACACACACACACACACACACACACACACACACACACACACACACACACACACACACACACACACACACACACACACGCTGTGCGATACAGAATGGATGACAGGTGCTTTTAAAACACACATTACTTGTAAAGTTACAGCCTAATAGCAGCCGGCAGCTGCTTTCGTGCGCCTGCTTTGCTTCTTTTTTCTTCCTATTTGTGTTAAAAGTGCAGCACGGAGGGTCTCCGAGGTCCTGAAAGCTACAGTTCCGGGGTTAGCGGGTAGATGGCACAATTTTCTTACATTTCTGAGCAGCACGGAGGAGAGCGAGAGCGAGGGAGAGAGGGAGTGAGCGGAGGGGGGCTCATGAGCAAAGGTAGTTTATTTTAATGGCAGGAGATGGAATGGAGAACGGATCACAAAGAAAGGATATATTTAAAAACGAGGGATCATTAAAGAAATAAAGAATAAAACGCACACAAACGGATCAGTGATTTATCATCACTTTGAGGCGCGATCGCAGCATTACTTGCATTTCTCCTACTAATAATAAAAATAATAGCCTAATAATTTTCGTGCCTGCGCGTTGACATAAGGAGCAGGTGTCCCGAGTTGCAAGGCGGTTGACTAATGGGATTTATTGTAAATGAGCTGCGGTGCCTCAAACTATACATTATATGCAATAAAGCGCTTGTTGTAGGAGCTAATTTGTCATAGTGATAGTGCCAAGGTGAAAATAATGCCTATATTTTGTCGCTTAACTGTGCGGGTGTGCACGAGTCCGTGCACGTAAAAGGAAAAAAAAGGGCTGCAAACCATCTCCTTATCTTATTAAACAAATAGCCTCCTTAATAGCCCGTGAGCTCTAAATAAGTTCTCAGCTTTGGTGCGTAAACCCCTGCAGCATCCCCCACTTTCCGCCCGCATATGGAGTCTTTTTCCTTTTGGAATTATTACTATTATCTTGGTTTTCTCTCTTTCTACGGGGCATACACACACCAGCTCGCGTGTCACAAGTTCTCACGTCACGCAGACGTAAATAAAAGTGACGTCGCAGCGAGTAACACCTCGTTAGGTTTGTGCGCGGTCCTAATAAGTGAGCAGAAGTACAAATGATGGAGTTTGGTGCGTAAATCACGCTCCGTCAACTGGAATCAGCCAGTTCGGCGTCAGCTTCCGACGGGATCTGAGTCTGAACCAACGCGTTTTCTTCTTGGAGTGTTTGCTTTTATTATAATTGGTCCAATTATTTAGGAACTCTTGTGTGGTGTCCAGTGTTTGGGAAACAAATTGAAGCTTTAGCTTCATAATCAGCTTTTTTTCTGTATCAGCAGCAGCAGAAATCTTCACACACTCATCATCATCACCACCACCACCACCATCATCATCATCAGCTGCAGCAGCAGCAACACAAACTGTGCTAAAACTTGGCTTCCATTGCAAATCCTGATTAAACCTCTAATTCAACTTCATTCAACTCTCAACTATGCCAATATTAATAATTACTGATAGGCCAAAGGGTTACCGCATCCTATACACCAGCGGAACTTGGCTGTGGAATAATACCACACTTCTGGGTCTGAGACACACACACACACACATACACACACACACATGAATAGATATTTAAATGAGAAGATAAGACAATATATTTGATCCAGCTGAAGTCGTAAATAATCATAAGAAGTGGATTATAATAACAGAGAGGACTGAGAGCATCATTTTTTATATTTCCCCCTTTCGGTGAGACTTCTTTTATTCCTTATTTTGATGCAACGTCAAATGTATAATTCAACGTTTTAATATTGATGTGAGGTGTTTATAGCAGTGGAGAAGCCAATATGTTCAGACCAGTGGAAGTCCTGACCCTTTTCTGGATTTATAATAATAATATTAATATAAAAAAACAGGAAAATCTCTAAATTTTAAAGGAAAGCTTGAACGCAAAGCTGCGGCGCGAAGCGGCCTGTTGCCTGATTGATTAATTATTTTGTGATTCATTAATCACCTTCATGGGGCAAAAGGGCAACATCCTGCTACAGCAAATTGACTCCAGTTCCCCCCACCTCTCACACATCGACCACACACACACACACACACACACACACACACACACACACACACAGCAGGAGTTTTTTAAAACAAATAATTGCAAACAAAACTGATTTTTTTCAAATTCATAAATTATAATTTAATACCAAGAACAAATTTACAGCAGAATGCTTGTTTACAATAAGCTAACACAAACAAACAAGAATTGTGTTCAACTATAAACTTTCACGCACACTCACATATATCACTTGCAATTAATAATAATAATAATTATAATAATAATACTAATTAAATGATGATGATCATAAAAAAAGTATCTATACGTTATCAATACCCTGCAGTCATATATTTTTATATATTTATATAAAAACGTGGGTCAGTTTAAACTGTTCATAATTACAATCATGTATCATTCTCTGGTCCACATGTGGCCGCGAGCAGCCAAAGATCAGTGTTCAATCCCCCTTCGATTCAACCACAACATGGTGTTTTTGTGTGTGGTGAAGAAAAGCCTCAAAACAAGGACAAAATGGAGCTTCCAGATACACGCACACACATTCACGCGCGCGCACACGCACGCGCGCACACACACGCGCACACACGCATCACGGCACCTGTCAAAAAAGGAGCAATAACACTAAACATCAGCTCCTTTTTCTTCCTCCATATTCCTGCTCACCCTGTTTAAGTCTGCAGCCTAATAATAATAATAATAATAATAATAATAATAATAATAATAATAATAATAATAATAATAATAATAATAATGGACGTCGTTTAGTTTTTTTTTTTTCATTTTTTGTCTGTTTCCTTAAATACAAGGGCTAGCGTGTACTGAATGCACAGATTATATCTATACAGTCAAAAAATAAAATAAAAGGAGAGAAAGAGAGAAAACATTTACATTTATATATCAAAGGTAAAATAGGTTAGCGACCTGTGGCCATGCATTCACAGTCTAAATATACATGAAAAAGAAAAAACATTTTGTAGTAATATGTATATACATTAAAAACAGAACTTTCAGTGCTACTAGCTAAGTCTGCCACTCAATTCTGAAGACGTTGTATTACCGAGAAAAAAATGGCAACCACAGATTTTTTTTTCTTAATCACATATACTTTGTATAAAGGAAAAAAAACTTGTTGAAATGAACTGACCTATATTTACAAGAATACTGCCTCTAAATCAGTGTTTTTCAAGTGAAGTATACTGAAAGTCTAATTGTGAACCCCCCCAAAAAATTATAAAAAAAAATATTCTGCAGGTCTACTTTAACAACGTTTTGATAAGAAATCACATCATGCTTGTCAGGCACTTAATGCTTGAAGTGAATAAAGGGTGACATTTCAGGGACGCTGTAATAATACTGCGATTAAACACTACTCTGGCTAGACTTCAAAGAAATGGATGACCCCTGACCCCTGAAAGTTTTAGAGAATGCTCTTTATTGCAGAATGCATTAAGAGCAACATTTAATTGAATTTTTTATCACACCTGGTCTAGTTACTTTCTTTCTTTTTCTGCTATTTTAAATTGAATCCAATTTGAGAATTGATGTCAGATTTTTTACAATGAAATTATTTAATGGTCAAATAATTAAAATCTTGTAAAAAAAATGATGACGTTTGCAAGCACCCAAAAAAATCTAATTTAAGATTAAAATAAATCCAATTTTAAGTTAATTTCAAGTTTAAAATAAAAAAATATTCATAATAAAAATAATTTTTAAAAAATCCAATTAGAGAATTTGGATTCTATTAATTCATGATCATAAAAAATAATAAATTAAAAAATACAAATTTGGATGAGCTCATGTTGCTTTAGTTTAAAGATCAAACCGAATCCTGAAAATTTGCAGTGATAAAAATGAAAAACATGTTTCCGCAGGGTCATGAAGGTAAGCAAAAAGTCCAAAAACGTCTCATTTTCCCCCCCAGATGGTTGATAAGTGCGCTTGCAGCATTAAGCCTAGATCATAAGCCTAAATTCTCCTATTGCTGTGGTTTTAATTCTTTTTTTAGAACTATTGGTTTATATTTTACATTGTTTCACCATTTCAAAATAAATCATCGCCTTAAAAAATAACACCACCTGTACTACAGAAATCACATAGGCCGGTTTGGAACCAGAAAGGAGGAACAAAGAAAGTACAAAACACAGCTATACATGGACACAGGACAAGTCATTGAGAAAAAAAATCACGTTTTTTTCCCTTTCTGCACTTTTTTTTCTTTTTATACCCAAATTTTCCATTTTAAATGCACTTAATACTTAAAATTTCCTTATAAGGATCAACAAAACCACTTCTCCCTTTTTTTTGTAATTTTCTTCTTTCATTAAAAAATGAATTGAAGCAGGTCGCTCTGCATGAACACTGGGAACTTTTGAAAGTTCAGTGGATGTCTTAATTTTTCTTTTTTTTCATAGTGTGTGTGGTGGTGTGTGTGTGGGGGGGATTCACAGTCTCAATGTCTTTCTTCATAAAAGCCAGCCCCGTGTAACAGCCGGTTGGGTTTTTTTTATTCCTCCCACAAAAGCAGCTATAATCATTGTAGTCTCGCAGCCCCCCCCCCTCCCCCCACTCCCTCCCCACCTTTTGTTAGTTTGTCTCCTTCTTGCTTTTACTGGATTGACATGTAAGGCCAGTTAAAACTGCTCCCCGACAGCAACATATCCCTGATGAGAGTTTCAATTGGGGTTTTACCTACCAATCGGACGAAAAATAACTGTTCAATGACCGAGGAAGAGACTGTGCGGAGGGAAGGCAAGCGGAGTAACAACTTCCCAAACCGTGTTGGCTGGTTGGGATACTGGCTCCGGACATATTCCTCCAGGGCGCACTGGGACTTCTCCTGCAAACTTTCCACATGGGCCACATCTGAGAGGCCACAAGCATCTGAGGGGGGGGGGGGGGGGGGGGGGGGGGGGGGGGGGGGGGGGAGGAGGAGGAGGGAGAGCAAATAAACATTAATAAACTGTTCCTCTCACCAGGAGCTTTTTGTTTTCCCACTGAGGTGATGCAACAGTGAAAATTGATAGCCTCAAACATAAAAAAAGAAAATTGGACGTTAGCCTCATTTAAAATATTACAAATAGTGTGTTTAACAAAAGATAAGCAGGAAAATGTGTTATTCTATATTCTAATAACAGCTGATTTGACTAGAATTTGATTAAAAACAAGCAGAACCACTCATCCCCGCGCTCTCCCAGCTCGTTTTTATCGCCTTTATTTCTCTCGCTGCAGCCATTTAAAAATGAGCTAAATAATTAAGCATATTCATAGCTGATGCGTGTGTTTCAGGAAAAAAAGAGAAGAAGAAGAGGGCCTGTCTTCCTCTGTCGGAGGAAGCAGAGCGAGGAGGACAGAAGGGGGCGGGAGAGGGAGAGACGGGGAGACCTACTGACCTTTAGTGAGCTGAGATTTAGAGAGGAGAGGAAAAAAAGAGAGAGGAAGAAAGGGGGGTGCAGATATAGCCTACGGAGGTGCCGTCATACTACACCGTCAGAAACGCAAAAAATTCTAGATGTGCGCTGCAGCGATGTGGGCGGCAGCTGAGAATGTGCCAGAAACACTTGTACGCGCCTGGGTTTGAGTTTGTAAAGTTTATGCATGACAACAACTAAACCACCAGAGTAGCAAAAGGCGTGTCACACACACACACACACACACACACACACACACACACACACACACACACACACACACACACACACACACACACACACACACACGTGTGAGACTCAGGTATGGAGCAGATAAATTAAACGCCTTGGTGGCCCACTAACACCCTGATAATAACCTGGAATTAGATTGACTTACATGTGAAATAAGTAAAATTCAGAACTTGCAGGTACATGTCCAAGTATCCAGCTGGGATGTTCGGGTCATGACCCAGTTCTGGAGCAGGTCCAACAACTACCTGCTTTATGTTTATATATAGATGTGTTGCTTTCTATATAATAATAATAATAATAATAATAATAATAATAATAATAATAATAATAATAATAATAATAATAATAATAATAATAATATTCCAAGTGGCATTTCTTGTCACTAGCTCATAACGCTGCAAGACATATTTGCAATTACAGCGCGTGCATGGCTTCTGCGTGCTTTTTTGTCTCACATGTCTGCTCCCCCCATCACCACCACCACCTCCACCTTTAAATGACAAGGGAGCGCTGAAACCTTCGGTTTGCTCTTATAGCACCAAATGGGACATTAGGCTTGTCTTTCTTTTTCCTTTTCTTTCCTCCCCTCCTCTCTGCACCCCTCCATCCCCTCCCTCCCTCCTCCTCTCCCCCAGAGCCTGACATCATTTATATCTGTCATTTCCTACAAACAAGACGTGGGGTTTTAAACCCAGTGATAAATGGCTTGGAATATAAAACAAATTTAAACTACAGAAGGAAAAAAATCTGCGGGATATCTGAAATTTCATAAAATATAATTTTGCAGGTGCATTAAGTTGAACTGAATTGGACTTTTGGAATCAGAGTGTTTGTTTACAGCAGTGACTGCCTCCTTCTGAGTGTTTCTAATAAACGAGTTGAATATTAAAGTAGTTTGATACCTTTTGCAGCCTAAATGGGGCATTTCATGTCAGTGCACATGCATATTTAATAGAGTTATCAGACATTCTCTGAACCTGAGCGTGCCAAGTCTGTTGTCTTACCTGTGGTGAAGAGCACAATGGCCTTTAAGCAGCTATATTCAGCAGAGTCAACGTGCAAAGCTTTCAGCTTTTCCACTTGTTCCTGGAAGATCCTAATGTGGTCCATAAAGGCCACCACTCTGTCCGCAGACATGGGGGACGCGTGGAGGCCAGCAGCCGCCAGGAGTGGAGCCACATGCAGGGGCATGGAGCACTGCGCGGCGTTGAGGACGAATAACTCACTCCACGTCAACCTCAGCAGAGCCACCTGGTCTGTGATCTGAAGGTCCGGGAAGAAGGGAATATTCCTGGCCCACTCCACGGCGCTGAAGAGCATCCTGGCTGCAAGTTCACAAATGTTCTCGATGCCCATGATGTTGTTGGGCTGCATGCACTGGCTGCCATAGCGGGACGTCGGGTAAGGCTCCGCTCTCAACAGAAGAGAGATATATCCGGATAAGTAGGAATGGCAGTGGAGTGGGTCTCCATTTGTCAAGGCGAACTGACCGTGGTGTGGCTGTGTGGGTGGCACCCGTCCCCTTTGCACGGCTGCAGTAAAAAGAGAAACTACAGATATTGAAGCCTGAATTCTACAAATTTTGCACAAAAATCAGGTTTTGCACATTTTGCACAAGCACAATTAGATAATATAATATAAAACACGACATGTTCAGCGTTTGGGGTCAGAACACGTTTGGTTGTTTTTAAAACACGTCTTCTTAATTCTAATAGTAATAAAAGGAGATTTGGTGAATCAAAACACGCTCTGACACCTAAAATAAGTGATTTTACGCACATGGAGCGCAGGATTTGCACTTAAAATGATGTTATTCTGCAACATTAGCCGGGTAGTGGAGAAACACAAAGAGGGCAAAACAGACCTTGCATGTTTAACCCTTAACCTACTTTCATCTGATTTAAGCTTAAAAACATACAGGCCTGCTTTCGACACAATAATCTAATTACTTCCTGTTCTTTAAAAAATGTATTTTTGCGCACAGCTTTATAAGCACAAATCATGCTAATACCCAGCTTTAGATGTAGCCAGACTCACGCAATCCCTTTAATTCGCCATAATAGCGCAGGAGACAACAATATGTGCGAATCGGATGCGTTTCTGTGCGTGGATCTTAGATTTGATCTCGGTAATGGTTTCAGGGTTTTATACGTTCGGAATGGAGATATGTGTTTGGATACAATAGACCCGTCTCGACCACAACACACACATACACACAGACGCACACACACACACACACGGCGGCTCCATTGCATGCCCCTGCCGCACACCCTTGAAGGGAAGCAGGCTACACGGGGGCGACATGATCGTGTCTGAAGCCCGACAAAACGCACAAACACACACATTTAAATCAGAAAAACAAAAAGTCCCAATACCTTCCCGTCTCATGCCGACTTTAAGGCATTTTTTGAGGCGGCAGTACTGACACTGATTGCGGTGGTGCTGGTCGATTGGACAATTCCTGTTGGCACGGCATGTGTAAGTGAGGTTCCGTCGTACGCTCCGCTTGAAGAAGCTTTTGCACCCCTCGCAGGTGAACTGGCCATAGTGTTTGCCGCTGGATTTGTCCCCGCACACCACGCACTCGATGTGCTGCGGCTGTTTCTCCGACTGCTGCGTCGTCTGGTTCGTCGGCGTGGACTGCGTGTTGTTCGGGGGTCCCTGGACCGGGGTCTGAGGGGTCGGAGGGGCGATCTGAGAGGCTGTCAGGTTCAACTGGCCTGGTTGAGGGGTTGGAAGGGATAGTCCTCCTTGGGTTTGCGAGGAAAGGGCGCCTTGGGTGTCAGCCACATCGTCCTGGGAGCCTCTCCACGCTACCATTGCCATATCTATCAGTCAACGGAAAGAAACTTTTTGTCTGCCGTTTTGGTGTCGCGGTGGAGGATGTCTCAAGGAAACGCGGCAATCTGGGACTAACAGGCGGACACGGAGAATGTCAAACGCAGCCGACGATGAATCCACCCGGAATCTCCCCGAAAACTCTCGGGTTATTGCTGTTGGAGGCGCTGGGAGGCACGTTTTCAGAAGGGATGCGACGGCGAGCTGAGCGGCTGCCTTGCGCTTAAAGGCCAAGTCCAGGGGCGCTTACAGCCAGCCATCCAGCACGCCCATCAATGGGAAAAGGTAGGCTGAAGGTTTCAGAAGACCCGACCGAGGCAGCATGGACCGATCAGGGACGGATGGAGCCGGCTGAGGAGACCGCTCCCGCAGCAGCAGCAGCATGAAACAATTGGTGAGCAGCTACTATCAAGTTCCAGCACAAGTCTTAGAGGAAACTGGTTGGGGAGAAGAAGAAGCAAAAAAAAAGAGGAAGAAAAAAATGCCTCTTCTTCCTTTCTTCTCCTTGTGAGGTTGCGCCAGCCAAGCGCGCAGATGAAGCCAATGTTTTTGGAGAGATTTCGAATATGAAGACAAGTCTCCCCCTCCAGGAAAAAAGCGACAAACAAAACAAAATAAAAAAACAAAGATCACAACCCACCAACCTCCTCTGTGCGCTGAAAAATAATCGGGAAAAGGAGAAAAGAATCAAAGTGATCAAATATGTTAAAAAGGCGGAGGTTAGGAAGTGATTTGCGATTGGTAGGAGCCGGGCTGGCAGAATGCTTTCTCTCTGATCAGCTCACTGAGCTCTCTATATAGTGAACTTTGACACGACTGCTGCAACTTAGCACACGTTACCATGGAGATGGGCTGCCATATAAGGAAGGAGAGTGTGTTTGACTGGTCAGAGCTCAGGGACCTCCCCCTGAACCCTATTGGCTAGTCGGCACTTGTGCTACTTGGTACCTTGCCAGAGCCAGCGCGGAGGTCGAGAGGGCCGCTTGGTCCTAAAAAGAGACGTTTTCAGACCGGGGGAGGGGGGATCACTAAAAAAATCACCCAGACTGAGATGTAACTCACATTTACATGAAAAGAAATAATTTTTCCTCATATCGCGCTATGATGTATCCGGTTTGCAAGGATGCGCATGAGGCGGGCGACTTTCTCATTCTGGATGTAAAACTGAACCAAAACGCACTCACGCACTCAAACACACGATAAATCCATAATATATGAGGCTGTTAATATTATTTAACATAATTATAACAATAATAACATCAATAGAATCAATCAAATAATTCACCTGATCTGAATGTATTATTATTTTGTTTTATTTAAGTTCTATTTGGTTGCAATGCAGACTTAATCCAGCAGGTCAAAAGGGTCACTTCTACTTCTGAATGCTACCAGTGTGGTTAAAAACCTGCACAGCAATTCATTTATAGAAATAGTTTTACAAAAAAGGGTCCAATTCACATTTAAAGCTTAAAAACAAACAAATCAATGTTTTTTTTAAATTGAAATATACAATTTCTAAGGATTATAACTGATATATAAATGATGCTAATGTTTAAATTAAGACGTGCGTCAATTTTCAGACTTTTAACGCAGTAAACCCACTCTTGTTTGGCCATGCAGCTGCAGGAGATCTAAGTTGATCTGCAGGTGAAACTTCAGAGCTGAACTTGCAGCCAGGTCAGTGTGTGCCGACAGAGATCAGCAGCATGCAGCAGCAGGAGCATGCATTGTCTCAGGGTGTATTACAGTATATGGCTGCCCCCTAGCGTAGGAATGTCTCCCTTCAAATAAAGATTGAATTTAGAGGAGCCATCCGAGACACAACCAGCTTCAGTCTCGTCTCTCGCATCGACCAAACTAACGAGCGCCACTTTAAACTGACGTATCTCTTTAATTCTCGGACGCGATAAAAGCGCAGAAATCTGCACAATCTGGATTTATTCCTTCATTTAAATATTTATATTTTAACACTTTCATTCGGTGTAATCGGTGGTGTATTTAAACCAGATCACACGATAATCTGAGTTTAATTATGTTTTTCTCCTCATATAAACGTATCGCTTTTCTTCACAGACCCCGAAGAGGTGGGAATTCTACCAAACGACTTTACGCGGATCCTGGTTTGCTTTAAAAATGTGAGTATTTTCATTCTTTGTCACCATTTGTTCGTTTAATTAGACCAATTATGTATTTTAGACACTTAAAATCAGTTTCTGTTAGGAAAAACGCAGTTTTCCTGCTGATAAATGAACCTTTAAGCGTGCGTAAATTACGCACGGAGCTCTTAATCAATCACCATTCCCGCTTATTGTTAATTTTGTACGCTGATCACAACAAGCCCGACTAGTTTTACTCATAAAGTTATTTGATAGTGATAGAGAGGCAGGAGGCTGTATTCTCACAAACCTACCAAATGCATACGCTGCTGACTGGTCCGTAGCGGGGTGCATCTTCTCCCTCTCTCTTATTCAGAATAAAATTTAGTCTTCAGTTTTTCGACACACAAGTGCTCAGATTGAAAGTTGCCAAAGCTTCCACTCCTGCACGAGAAGCGCGCTGTTTATTTGTAAAACTGCGGTGTCTGATGCGCAAACTTTTGAGGAGCGCCAAAAGCGGACAAACTGTTCATGTGTTGTTGAGCGAGAAACTGGAAAAGAGGACGTCAAAGTGGACGTGTCGTCCCGAGCGTGCAGGATCTAAAGCTGCAGCATTCGGCTCTGCCTTCTGGAAGCGACAAGCAGCGCAGCTCCCTGTGCGCCTTTTTCCCTCTCCTACAGTAAAATGTGGCCAAAGCGCGCCTGTACGCGGTTGCTCTGCTTTTGTGTGGGCTATTGAGGAGAAAGAGAGGGAGGGAGGGGGAGACGGGAGGGGGGAGGGGGGTGCAGCAGAACAGACACCTGTCTAAGTGGGGCGAGGAGGCAACGCTGTCCTTTTATAAAAAAAGGAAAGGAAATTGGAGCTGTAGGCTAAGGCTTAAAATTTTAGTTTATTATTATTATTATTATTATTATTATTATTATTATTATTATTATTATTTATGCTGCACAATTTATTTTATTTTTTCAAAAATCTTTTGACAGTTAAAAAAATAACATTTTCACACAAACTTATTTAATCATCATCCGCCTGCTGCAGGGCTTTTTCTCCCCTTTCCTTTCAGAGTTTCCTCCTCTATCTTCTGCCTTCAAGCAGGATAAAAGTATTACACGCTCAGCGAGCCAGCGTGCGCACAACAATAGCGCTGCCCAACGGGATCAGTATCGATTAGGTGGAGACTGAGGATGCCGCATGCACTAAATATTTACTGATCACACACACATAGCTGGGTCCCTAACGATTTTTTTCCACGCTCCGGCTGGGAAAAAGGACTAAATCACTTTATTATTGTTGGTAAAACAAAAACGCACACCCTCTAAAAGGACGCGGGGAGGGAGGTGTGTGCTGATTGGGATGATTGTAGTTTAATGAATCGATACTGAGACGGATAATAGTTGAGATTTACGCGCGTGAAAAAAGGCTTCAATTCCTCTTTTGTGATCACAGAATTAAAGCTGTGGGATCTTTTAATTTACATCATAAATAATAAGTTTATTTTACAAGAAGATTTAGTAAAATAACTTCAAATAAATAAAAATAAAATAAAATAAAAAGGGTCAATGCTAAAAGAAAATAAAAACTGGTGGAAAAGTTGATTTAAATCTTCACCAAGTCCTCCACGCAGATAGAGGGGTACTGACCCGGGGGTCTCCAAGTTCCCGGTCCGATTAACCCTTCCAGACCCGCGCAGGAGCAAAGGTTAACCAGGCTAATCAACTTCAAGAGTCTCAGTGAATTAGCTGATGTGGAATCAGGACAGAAACTGGACCGTCCCACTTCAAAACAAACTAAAACAGAAGCGTTGGATAGAAACCTGCACCTATTTTACAATTCTGTTATAATATTGTGTTCTGATCAGGTAAAAATAATCACTTTTATTATGAGTTTATTGTCTGAGTTGGATGTTTCAGTGCATTTTATGTTTTATTACATAATATTATAATTTAATTGTCATTTACATTTAGTGCAGAACAGCTACGCGTCTATAGTCTAGATGTTTATGTTTAAAAGAGATTTAAAACGTGGCTGTGCACTTTGGTTGCATCACTAAACGGAACTTCAAACTTCATGATCCTTTCAAATGAGAAAATAAAAGAAATAAAAATGATATTTTAACTGAAATTAGTTTTTTTAAAACCATGTTAATATGCTTCTAAGACATAATTAATGATTTTGTTTCTTACAAAGTTAAAATTGACCATTTCTTGTGTTATTTATGTCACATCTTCATAGTCTAAATAAATAAACCCGAGTTATGTGTGGGAATAATTTTAGCTTAAACACATAGGGTTAAATTGTGAATCCCTCACAGTGTAAGAAGATCTCCATGTTTCAAACGTTTCATTCAGCTCCCTTTCTGCCTGTTTCTGTCTGCGTTGCCCCAAGGGAAGCGCCGCTATCTAACACTGCAACAGACACATAACTGATTTCAATTTGCCCATGACCAATTACAGTGCCAATTTAAATAGATAGGGATCAATTTGTCTCAATGATCACTCCTAGGGCTGACTGCCAGCATCCTCCTAATGTATTTGCAGATACCTATTGTTTGAGTTATAGCTGTTGGGGTTTTGAAGTGATCCAAACTGCAGAGGGAAAGGATGAGTGGTGTAAATGATGTGTTGTTTTGGCAGCTAAAGATGGGATGGATGGCGGAGACACGACGATTACTTCAGGCTACAGCGTCGCAGCAGCGACGGCCAGAGGGTCAATGGTTTAACTCTAAAGGACTCTCTGGGAAAAGTCTGGATGGGGTAGGTGGTGGCGTGGTGGATTTGTGTGATAAGTGTTCTCTGCCCCATATACACACACACACACACACCAACCAACAGAGACTACTTCTGAAGTACCCTTAGGCAAACAGCAGCTCAGATCCCCATGTCTCCCAGCGGAGCGCTGCAGTGACCATCAGAGCAGCGCTGCAGTTGGACCAGACTCTCCTTTCTTCTTCTTCTTCTTCAAAAAAAAAGGTAGTGGTGGGGGAGAGAGGGGAGCCCACTCACCTCACACTCTCTTTATGTGGAAGGTGTGAAAGAGTTTGTGAGGAGGACACAAGAGGAGAAAGTCGCGACAGTTCGAAGCCAGACATGGCTCACATGTGGCCCCCCAGGCAGCAGACAGCAGATTGGGTTACTGTAACTCAAGGTGTAAAGTGGTAGCGGTCAGGCATACATAAAAAAAAAAAATACACAAACATACACAAAAGCTCATCTCAGCTTCAGATTACCTGTTTGTACCAAACCACATGTTTCTAACCTCATCTTTTAGTTGTATAAATGTGTGAAAATCTTTCATTCTTTTACAGAGATGGAAGTTTTTAGTGATGATGCAAAATTCCACGTAAGTATAACCCAACTCAACAATCCTCTGTATGAATGTCTCATTAGCACTAATAAAGAGTTTGGATCAAACTGAGTGTTTTTGTGTTTGCTTCATGCTTTAACGCTAAGATTTGATTGTTTTTCCTCTTTAGAAAAGATGTTAAAGTTTACTCGTGACCTTCACCCGAGCTCCAACTCTCAAAACTGTTTCTAAAAATCTAAAAGAATTCTGAATAATGAGAATATCTTGATATCTTTGACTTTATAATAAATCTTAATGTCCATTGAGTCAAAGCTGGTTTAATTAATGCTCTAATTACTACTGATACTGTTATTCTGAATAGATCTGATCTCATTGATGGTTCTTGTTTACTTGAAAAGAATTAAAGCAAAAAGGAGAATGAATGGAATCAGACATATTCACCCCCAGGTTGTTTTTCTCAGCATGATTGGCAGAACACGCCGTTACTAAATGAAAAGCAAATATTTGCAGGACTTTTAATAAAATAAGCATAAATACTCGATTTTATTTTGGTTTAATTCAGTTTAAACTGTTTTGATCATCATCAGAGCTAAAATACTCATATAAAACTAATTTGTTGTCCAACTTCTCTCTATTGTTTGCACTTTTACACGTTTTCTATGCAGATCTAGTTTATTGTGCAGAATTCTTCAAAATTTCCTGAAAGTTTACTTAGTTTGGATTCATTTTCAACAGAAAGTATCATTTTATTAGATGACCTACTTTAGGGAAAGGGAGCACATCTCAACAAGTTTATTTTATCAGAACAAAACAGCAGAAAGGTGCATTTATTACACAAACTGCTGAATAGAAACAGAAATTCACTGATCTGATGGGAAACTATCTTTATCAATGGCTGTAATACACCCGAAAGCCCGATGATGTCACAGATTAGAGTCATGGCGTTTGGTTTCCAGCATCACAGAGGCTGCTGCGCTGGTGTGTGTAAAACGGTAAGAACATGAGGAGGTGGTGTAACTATCACTGCTATGTTAGACTAGAACAAAATCAAACACCTGATGCGGATACCCGATAGCTGCCTCAGACACCCCCAACACATGAAGGCTGTTGCTTAAGACATTTTAGTTACGTAAAGAGTGATAACATAAAATTTAAATTAAAATCTTGCAAATCAAATTAGACATTTGTGTTTAGCGGCTGCAGAAAGTTCTGTAAAAACAAGCCGCCATGCATCCTCAGGCTAAAAAAAATGTTCTGTTTCATGTCATTTAGTTTTCACTTCTGCAGCCATTACACTTCATTCAATCATGTTCAAGACAGTAAGAATGAAGAATCACCATCAAGTGCCCCAGTCATTAAAAAGAGCAAAGAAGTTAAAACTGGTGGCATGCTCATATTTTAAATGATTTGTGTAAATAAATTCATTTAGAAGCAAACAAAAATAAACAAAAACAAGGACAATCTGCAAACTAAAATGAAGATGCACACAAAACCCGTGCAAGTAGTTCAATCAGTGATAGTGGAAACCAGTCCGAGTTACATCTGTTTGTGGATCAATCGACACATGTAGCAGAGCTGTAAACAACAATGGCGGCTGTGGAGTCTGTCTGTGCAGCCACAGCGTCTGGCTTGGAAGAACCGGGAGGCGTTAAAGCAAACAGAGAACAAATCTGAACCTATTAGCAGTGTGTAAACACAGCACAAGGCTGGAGCTGCCGAATGATCGCCACTGCCTCGTAATAAAAACAAATGATAGAACGATGGGGTGATTTCCATGGCAACGGATAAAACAGGAGCATGTCTGCGTGTCCTAGGGATAAACTGTCAAAAAAAAAAAAAAGAATAAAATTAATGTGGTTTCTGGTCAAGAAGTCAGAAGTCCGAGGAAGGAATGAAAAAGTACATTAAATAAAATAACAGAAATTATCATAATAATGATATTTCTGTTAAGAATTCATTAGCCATAGTGCTAAACAGAGCAAGATCAAAAGCAGGAACGTCAATCAAAAAATCACTCTCTTGCTTCTTTAAAGTTAACTCAAACAAAGATTCACTTCGTCTGTAGCAAAGATGTATTATGTAACAACAAGGTGCCCATCCACCGTGTCAAGGGCCGGTACCAAGCCTTGGATCACAGAAACAAATAAGACCTGTTTAAAAAAATCAATACACATTTTTAATACACTGGTGTACAAAGGATTTTATTGGGAAAATTTTTTATGTTAGAGGGTAACACTAAAGCAATAATATTATTTGCAATATATGTGCAATTATAAAATTTTATGCCGTGCATTTAATTGTGTTTTGTTATTTATTTAGTAGGAAACAGGTCTGTAGTTTAAAGCTGCTTTAGCGAATCTGCAAATAAGCTAGGTTTTGAACGCAAACACGGTCACGGAACACTCACCCCTCCCCTCGGGTATCTTCCCTGAGACGCTACTGCTGGAACCGGAAACCCGCGATGTCAGAGGAAACGAGAGAGCGCTAAACACCAGTCGCCGTTTTCTGGTCCAAACATCTTTTGTTGTCTGTGACTTCAAATGGTGTTTTTCTTTTTGGGACTCTGGTAGTTTGTCCTAAAGTTGAAGTGGTAGCAGCTGTTTCTTCTTCTCTGATGTTATTGAGCGGAGAACCTCTCACACCAGTGGTGTTCTGTTGCTAAATACGTGAGTGTGGAAAGAGTGGAGGACCCAGGGAAGTGCAGAAGTGCGGCGGTTCGGTGAGACGATAACCAGATGGTCCAATCAAAGCTTTCGGTCTGAAACGTGTTATTGGCGGAGGTTTTTAGACAAATGCAAGAAAACCACTATTATTTCTTTATTTTTTTTTAATCTCCACGATATAGTTATAGCTATGTTAGAAGGCTGTTAAAAGGCATGAAAAAAATATTTTACACTAACTTGTTTTCTAAATTTGCCAGTGCAGCTTTAACACTCGTCACATGTCTCAGGAAGGAGGAGGAGATTCCTGCTGGTAACAACCCGTCAAGTGTTATGCAAGATCAAGCCACCCAGTTTGACATCTCATCTTTTGTATTGTGTTTTTTTTCACTTTGCTGTCATGCAGTCACATGAATTCTGAGCTTCTGCAGTGCGTTTTCACACCAGTGATCAGTGAGTCTAAGTTCATTTATCCCTCCATACTTTGCACATATCTGATTTTTCTTTCTTTTCTGCTGCTTTTTTAATCGATGCCTGTCCTCATAGACCGCTTGAGTCTGTTCGCCAGCTCCTGGCACATTTTCTAATCCAGATTTTCCCCGTATGAATAGAATGACAATAGCTGAGCGGAGCCTGTTAAAAAGACTGTGACGGATCTCTTCCAGGAAGCGTACAGTGGGAGACAAATCTGTTCAGTCAGGTTGAATAACTGTCATGACAACATGCCAACAATGCAAGGATTAGATCCTATAAAAGAAAAGACGGAAAAGTAAGATGGAAACATTGTGTGCGTTGGCTCTAATAGAGTGTGAATACTCATAACAGCTGAATTATGTCAGGTTGAATCAATATTTATAGACAGTTTTCTTTTATTTTGGAAAATCATTTGTGATCAGAAAACCACAGAGCCATTGTCCAGATCATCTGAAATCAATCATCCCTATTTAAATATCCTGTCCATGTTCCAATAATGATATTTACACTCTTTACAGATTCCCAGCCAGTCTAGAAACCACGGTGTGATATTTGCCACCTTCTGATACAAACACCTCCGTTTCCTCCTGAACTCACTCTACCCAGATTCAGCTGGAGAGACAAAACGGCGGAGTAACCAGACAAATGTCACAGTTTATTTCAACACCATATTGTTTGCAGCTCAAGGTGAAAATAATACCATAAACTATGGAGCTGCTCATAATAACACGGCTTCGTAGAACCGGGCAGCAGGGAAAAAAAAGACCCGTTTCATCAAGCTAATTGCCTGTTTGTGAGAGGGAGCAAACTTTTCTAACACCACTCTATTACAGAAGCTCTTTCTTAATCATAAATAGAGCCCTTGTGTCCCAGAGGGACTTGCAATTCTAATTTACAATTGAACTAAAGACCAAAGCTATCAATCTTTCACAGACACTTTATATCTGCTCCCCTTCTCTCTTGTAATTGTGGTGACATAACCATAAACAACACAGGAAAAGGCTGCTGTGACTGATCTGTGGGAATGACAGCATTAACACACACACACACACACACACACAGGAGGAGGAGGAGTGAGCAGTCAACGGTACAGTAACACACAATTTAAATACAATCTAAACACCTTTACACCTTGAAGAGGTTAGTCAGGTGATCTTATCTGTAGAAGCTTTTACAAATCAATGTTTCCAGAAAACACGTGGACTACTGGAAATAAAGACGGCACCACATTTAGGGATGGGTTAAACTGTAACTAATGAAATAATAAAGATTAAACTACTTTATAATATTAAACAGATAAGGTAAAAGTCATTAATAAGACATGTTTTGAAAAGATGTCACATTGCACATCCAAAACCTTAATTTGTACACACAAATGTCTCATCTGGTTTTGATTTTTGTAAAAAAAAAATGTTGCTACAAATAATTAAGAGTCATTTATAAGTTTTTTTATACACTGACATGTATCCAAGAAAAAGTTGGGAATTAGAACCTTTTAATTCCTAAACTTTGACACCAACATTCACGTTTTATGGATTAGCTACATCTGAAGGGTGTAGGGCTAAATAACTCGGTAACACTTTCCAATAAGGGTCCCTTTATTAACGTTACTTAGTGCATTATTAAGCATTAAATAACTATTAAGTAAAGAATTAGAAACTTGTTATTAATGTTAATATTAAGTAAAGCATTACTAAGTAGACCCCCCCCATGTCCTTTGTTTATTAAGTAACATTAATAAAGGGACCCTTATTGGAAAGTGTTACCATCAAATCTATACCTACTACTTTTTATACAAATAATCGTATGATGTATTTATGATTGAATTATCATGTAAGTGAATATTTTTTTAACTAAATTACTACTACCACTACTACTACTACTACTACTACTACTACTACTGCTGCTGCTGCTGCTGCTGCTACTACTACTACTACTACTATGTGTTTATCTGTGTTTAAAAGGCTTGCTCATTGCATTAAAACTAGTGAAATAAATGCTTCTGATCTATTTGTTATTGGAGACATTTCCCAAAAATATCCAACAGCTTTAACCCAAGTTCACTCATTTTTCAACACATTTGCAGTGATCTCTAGTACATGCATTGTAAGTCATTGTCTGTGGGGAAAAAAAGCTCTCACACTCCTGTTTCAGGAGGTAGAAGTGAGCCAGAGCAGAAGATGGCAGGATTTGGAGTCTTATTTCTGATATTATGACATCTCACGTCTGATTGGCTAACAGCAACGCGACTCTACCACTGGCTCTGTTTGCTCTGCAACATTGATGTTTTATCTCCACTAATAACACAAGCCTGGAGGAGTTCTGCTGTGTTGTGGAGTTGCTAATGCTAACAGTTAGCTTCTACTAGCTGAGATGTGCTCTACTGTCTGTGCTCAGGCTTTTCTAATCTGAGAGTTTCTCCGTCTATTTTCTATCGACGGCTAATGCAGGAAATAGTGGTAGAAGACTATTTTCATGGTCAGGCTGCACGTTAAACCCAGAGTGACTGATCAGATTTTAAAAATAACAAGTAAAAAACTATTCCTCAGTGAAATTGACCTTAGAGTGTCAGTTTAGTTCTATTTTACTTTTGAAGTCTCCTACAAATGTTTCAGTATACTTTAATGATCAAGCTTGCAATGAGCTATCACTGTTGGTGATAAAAATAAGATACAAATAGCATTCTTGTTTCCAAAATGTATCAAAACGTTTGTTAGGGTTTTCACTGACCTCATGTGAGTTAGAGTCTTTCCAACTTGCGTTGCTAAAGCTTTGAACATGTTAAAGCACTCGCAGGAAAATTGTTTACTCAAAACATTCACCATAAACATCTGCAACCCTGAATTTACTTTGTTTGAATTCAAACAAAATAAAAATAAAAGACAACTTGGAGGGTTTTGGCAACCTTTAAGAGTAACTTGTGACTGGAGACAAAAATGAGAATCATACTTACAAACTACAAGATATCTGAAAGCTGCAAACATTAAAATTTAGTTAAGACACATTGTTAATAAATCCCTACCCAGCATTCTGAAAACTGGGATTGCTTTGCAACACTTCCCAGATGACGGAGAAGTCCAAAGGGAAAACATCTCCGTCAATGTGTGTGCGAGACTTCACACTCGAGCTGACGGAGAAGTATAAATCAGCCCTAAATTGGAAGTTATTTGAGATTTTTTGCCCATTTTTGTTCCTCCAACAGTTGCAGTCCAGTTACATGACGGCAATCATTTCCCCCTACATTGTTCATGACTGCAGCGTTTGGTTATTCTTCAGCTTGGTTGACATCCAGGGCTGAATGTTTGTAAAATACTAAACCAGCTAATGGATATTTACATGTTGTGTTATGACATAATCTAATCCAGGAAGACAAAATGGAGTATGAATGCTATATTTTATGGAATTCAGAAGCAGAGATTTTGCTTTAGGTGTTACGACTTTATGACTTTGCAACTTTCATGTGCACAAAAAGAGGAGATACAAAAGTCTAAATTGATAATCATGTCCTGCTGTTAATCACTCATCTGAGTTTGAGTTGTTGAGGCAGCAGCTTTGGCAACTTTGACAGATTATTTCCAGAAGCAAATCCCTGAAACACCTTTCCTAGGAGGTGTCCAAGGGCCGTCCTGACCAAATGCCTGAATCACCTCAGCTGGATCTTCTCTATGAGGAGGAGCAGCTGCTGTCCAATCTCCGTATGGGTCTGGCCACCCCGAGGAGGAAACTTATTTTGGTTGCCTGTAATTGTGATCATGCTCTTTTGGACATTTCCAAAAGTCCATGACTGACGTTTGAAACATGGATCGACGAGTAAATCTTCACCTTCTGGCTAAGTTCCCTCATTACCACAACAGACCAGTTTAATGACCGCATCACTGCAGATCTCCTGCTCCCTCCTTCCCTCACTCACCAACAAGAACCCAAGATACTCCTCCACTCCCCCATCCCACAGTAGGCACGTCACCCTTTTCCTTCTTCCAAGATGCTCCACAGAACCTTTCTGTAGCAAAATCTGAGCTGACATCATGTTTCTATAGCTTTTAAAGAAACCGCTCAATACGTAGGGTGCATAGTCATATTTAATTAAAGGTAGATGTCTAGATTTTGTACCAGAAGTTCTGCAAACATCTGTCCCAACCTGGAAATCTCCTCTACTTTATTTTTTTTTTTTGCCACTGACACGTTTGGTTTAAACAACACAGATAAAAGTGGCGGTCAGACTTTAAAAGGGTATCTAATTAGAGAGTGATGCAGAGACACAAGTAAATCATGTTAAATACATCCATTAAATCCGCTGCACAAGATGAGAGGAGGAACTTGTCTCGCTGATGCGATAGCTTCATATCTTCATCAAAGCGCAGGGATGCTCTCATGCTGTCAGCGTGCCGCTGCCGAGCCTTGGACACATTCCTGCTCGCAGTGGCGGAGCCATGTCACCGCCGCCGCACCATGCCCGATGATGCCTTTAATGATGAGCCGTTTCATTAATGAGTTAATGCAAAAACTCTCAATGTCATCAGCAAAGATAAGAAGGAAGAAAGCGCCGCATTGTGCACATAATAACAGGCTCCCCGCCTGGCCCAGAGATGTCACGGGTCAGCCATGTTAAGAATGTGTGTGCCCAATCATCCACTGATCTTTATCTGATGGGCCCGCAGCTAACCATGACATGGGTCCAATCAGGGGTGCTGATGAATGGACAAAGGGGACCTTGAATTGCTGAAGCTGCCACATGACTGCTTCTCTACTAAATCATGATGACATTAGCAATCAATACACCAATTACTGAACACGATATTAAACATGTTCTGCAGAGCAATGATCTATACACGGCACAGCGTATACAGTAAGTAAACGTCACGGATTTGAGGAGTTTTGTGTGAATTGTCTTGTCACCGGCACGTTGTTGACTCAAAAGTCTAACTGCATTCATGTCTGCTAGCAGAACTGCTGCTGAAAGACCCACAAAGTGATAAATTAAGATCTTAGGTGTCTCTAGACGTCACAATGAGCTGGAGCATAAAAGGTCGATGAAATAAATTCCAGTGGTCACTGACAGCATAAAACCTGACAAATTGTAACAACGGAGCGTGTAATCCACACCACTGTCATTCACAGCACTCTAAGCTCTTCCTGACATGGTCTTAGTATCAGATTTAAGACTTCAGCCAAGATCAGAAAAAAAAATCCGTCTAGCGACACTTGTCTCAAACTACATTATCTGAAATCAAACGCTCGATTCCACTCCCACCGTTCCATATAGAACAATCAGTCCTGCCCTAATGTGGGAATGTCTGTAATCCTCACAAAAGGACGCTGACATTTATACTCAGAAGAAATGAATTAGGCAGGGACTGGATTCCTCCACTGGCTTTGTGCATGCTACACAAGGCTGGGAGGACAGATAATGACACTTTATTACAGGGTCATTATGGCAGGTAGCTCTCAACGATGAATAGGCGCATGGACAGCTGTGAGACAGGTGACCCAGCATGTTAACAAATGTGGCAAATGGGTATTATGGGACTCATGAATTCAGAAGAAGCTCAGGGGAAAGATCAACATAAAAGCTGCTGCTCTAAGGATTGCCAAGTAAGAAACACACCTTAAGTCAGTTTTTAAGGAGGTTCTCTTCACTGATAAACTATTAAAAAGGGGAGGAGATGACATCTCACACAGAAAGTCACACATGCTTTAAAAATATGTGTTTTGTTATTGGCGACTCATTATTTTTATCAAACCATCTTGCCGACAATTTAATTAGAATGTGAATCTACAATTTGTTTTGCAAAAAAAATCCTATGTTGGGACAGAGACGTGTTTATGTGTCTTTCTCACATGATTAAAACCTCACCAAGATATAAAAAAGTCAACTGGAACATGATGATCTTTGCTCAAAACGTCCATAGTGAGGGCAGCATGGTATTATAGTTGCACAAAAACCCCTATTGCACACTGGAAGCATCAGCGGCATGGAGCGTCACTGCTTCAAATAGAATCCATTATAGTCTTTGGGGTGATTCAAGACGCGGCAATTTCCAGGCGCGTCCCAGAAGCGGAAGATAGGGTCGGGTTCTATTTTTGCCACGGGCCATTTCTGGGATGCGTCAATTTCCGCAGTTAACACAGGGCTATACAGGAAATCACACTCAGTTTCAATGTAAAACATCCAGTAATTTTCAAAATAAAAGTCTATTGCAGCGATGCGATTTCATCTCTATGTAGATTATGTCTATACATGTGACCTCAAAGCTTATTTGCTCCCTGTATCTCTTTCGAAAAGTGCAGTGGTGTGTTTTTTGTAGCTTTAATCCTGGCGGTGGAGAGGAACAATGTCAAACGTGATTTCCTTCTTTGTAGTTTAATGGCGGATGGCATAAACAAACCGTGACCTTTGAAGTCTTGAGGGATCTTGTGATCTCGTGAGTCCAGCGAGGAGCACGGCGGTGTGTACTGGCACGCGGCGAAACTCACAAGTAAACCGTTCTGCAACGCTGATGCTTCCAGTCTGACGTAGGGGTATTTTCTTTTGCTTTAGTGATTTCCTGTTACAGTGGACGACAATGGTAGAAGAGTTAAGTTTCCACCTCATAATCGAAAAGTTGCAGGTTCGAGCCCAGCGTGTGTCCTTGGGCAAGACACTTAACCAGAGTTGGTGATCAGAGGGGCCGGTGGCGCCTGTGTACAGCAGCCATGCCTCTGTCAGTGCACCCCAGGGTGGCTGTGGCTACATTGTAGCTCATCACCACCAGTGTGTGAATGTGTGTGTGTGAATTGTCTGATTGTATTGTAAAGCGCCTTGGGGGGTTCAATGACTCTAGACGGTGTTATATCAAATACAGGCCATCGTTACTGGGTGGATATTTTTCTCATGTGATTAAGAGGGTTTATGTGGCTGTAAGTTTGAGTGTTTGTAATAATAATAACAATGTCTTGTGTTATTAAACTACATCAATAAAAACGACATGGCTCCAGGGTATTTATTATTTGAATGCAGCAAATCTGTAAAGTCTTATCTTATCAAAGAGAAAAGGCCAAAAAGTTAACAAGCTAAAATGGTTTGACGGCGTTTCATCTGGTTCCCAGCTTGTATTATTAATCAACAAGCTGATTCATCACCCTTCCATAACCACAGGGCCAGCACCATATCTGAGAAAAAAGAAACATTTTTCATTTCTACAAGTTCTCCAGATTCCACCAGCATAAGTTTTAAATTTTGACATCTTCCAGATTCAAGAAAACTATAAAAACAAACAGATGAAACTCTAGTGTGAAGTAAAAATGAAAACTTCTGAATCTTTGCTGCTCCCATCAGCCGTACGGTCAGGTTTCAGTCGGTCTATTGATACTACTTGCCGATCCTTGACGTTCACCCGTTTCTTTTGTCACTCTGCCAAGCGTTTGTCCAATGAGATCAGACCAGGCACCTGCAAATCCCATAACACGAGATTAGCCCTTTTGACTTCACGGACAAGAAAACGGCATTAGCTAATGTACAGACAATGGAAAAGCTCCGTGTGCATTCTGATATCGCACTGAAAGAGACACACAAGCACTTTGTTCTCAAGTTAACCACTTGCTGTGGAGCTCTCTGCCTCCACCTGCTCAGGTAAAGTCATTCATTATCTTTTTGTTTAATGTGTGACATGTTTCTCAGCAACACTCTGACAGAAAACCAGGCAGTTTAACACTATTGTTTCAATAAAAATTACAACAAAGGGTCTAGTCAGATGGTTTTACCTCATGTCTTTAGAGTTTTCAGAGTAAAATGATAAGTTTCTAAAGTTTTTTATTTATTTATGCAAACTGCAATGACGTTTCCCCACATATGTTATGCATAAATCTACTAGAATGAACATAACCTCACATTAGATAGAATAAAGCTTCAACACGATATAATTGTACTCAAATTATGTCAAAAGACCAAGGAGAGGAGTTCAAAGGGAAGGCAGAAGAGAAAGTCCCATGGCCAGTGAACTTTGTGACCTGTGGGCTTTCCATATGACCCCAGCCAATAAGAGATGCCTTGAGTAATTTGAATCAAGTGGAGGTGTGTCACATTCAAACAAACGTAGCTGAAAAGGCCTGCTGGAGCAGCGCGCCCTACCCCTGACCAGATGTGTTCGGGGCTTCTTTTTTTATTAAAGGAGAAGCTGATAGCTGCAGGTGCAAGGCTGACACGAAGGCCGGCTTTGCAGGCCTTCATAAAGGGGATATCTATTGCCTGTGTTTAATCAGAGCCAGTGGGACGGGATGGGATTCATTGCTCTTTGATGGAGAGCACTGTTATGAAGATGGACAGTCACTTTGCTCTCTAAGTGAAGCCATCGTTTAGCCTCAATTCCCAGAGAAAAGGCCCATTTGTTATCCACGGGGGGAGTGCAGCAGGGGCGGTTATGCTACGTGGAGGCTGCATGCATTTTCCACACAATTACCGTGCATAGGCACACATTTATGCTAAGAAAAATGTGACTAAGCTAAAGTCAAAGTGACACAAAATAGACTTTGAGTGTGTCTTCCTGTAACAGAGTAAAACAAACACTCTCTTTTTTCTCTGTGGGCTGTTTGTGTGAAACAGATCAGTGATCAGTTTTACAGAGAAAATGCAATAAGGTGAAATATAAAAAGTATTGCTGCATTTAACTTTCTTTCTCTGTTAATATTCTACAGAATTAATGACCTTCTGTGTTTTCCTGTTTTTCCTGTCCTCTCAGACTCAGATTGGTTGAGTCCTAAGTCCTGGTTCTGATTCTGCTAGAGGCTTCTTTCTGTTCAAAAGGGGTGTTCCTTTCTGCTGTCACCCATCGTGCTGCGCTTGCTAGAGATGGAGGATGCCATTGAAATGAAGATTTGATGCAATCTGTTGTTTTTGTTAAATGGCACAACAATAGTTGTGTTTCCATTACAGGATTTCTGGGAACTTTCTGGGAGGAGGGAAGGTGACAGGAAAACTACGATGGCTTGGTCCTCTCAGCCGTTGTGTCTCCATACAAAATCGGCCTTTTAAGGACTTTGCAAAGACATCAGTATATCGCAATGTCACTGATTGGCATCAAAAGGCATCCGTGAACATTAAAAAAAACTTTTTGTCAAAGTATGCTGTGATTTAATCCATTCGGGGACTGGGAGAGTGGCTGTGTGACGTAAAATGTGGCGTTCAATGACCAGAAGAAACAGTTTTTCACAAATCTCTGTAGGAGACCACAAAGTATCATAAATGACAGCATTGAGGGGGGATTAATGCCACATTTTTTTTGGCATTGGGAGTTTAGAAACCTGATTGATCATTGTGAACGCTACTCGAGTTACCGGTCGAGCTACGTTCCAACCCTCACCTATGGTCACGAGCTTTGGGCAGTAACCGAAAGAATGAGATCGCGGATACAAGCGGCCGAAATGAGTTTTCTTCGCAGGGTGGCTGGACTCTCCCTTAGAGATAGGGTGAGAAGCTCGGTCATCCGGGAGGGGCTCGGAGTAGATCTGCTGCTCCTCCACATCAAGAGGAGCTATTTGAGGTGGCTTGGGCATCTGGTTAGGATGCCTCCTGGACGCCTCCCTGGTGTGGTTTTTGGGCACGTCGAACTGGGAGGAGACCTAAAGGAAGACCCAGGACACGCTGGAGGGACTATGCTTCTTGACTGACCAGGGAACGCCTTGGGATTCCCCCAGAGGAGCTGGCTCAAGTGGCTGGGGAGAGGGAGGTCTGGGCCTTTCTGCTTAGGCTGCTGAACCGGCAACCTGACCCCGGATAAGTGGATGAATATGGATTGATATGAACGCTATTTATTTTCTTTTCCTCTCATTTCACTTCACCAGCAACTTAGAAAATGGTCATTTTGGAATATGAATTGGAGACATGGGCATATCCTGGCAAATTACCTGGAAGTTCATATTGACATCCTACGATCTACAACATTAAATAATAAATCAGTTGGATTAAACTGTCTTTATAGTGCTTTTGTTATTTGGTTCTATATAAATGAACTGAAATGAACTGAGCTGACCCAGAGAATCTGAGCATCAACAACTTTTCTGAACAGTTTATTCAGTCTCTTATAATACTTTTTTTACAGTTTTCATTCATTTACGTCATTAAGAAATTCTTCACTTGTTTTTTTTTAATCACACACTTTTTCCTTTGCCACGGTGGAAAGTTTCATTGTCGATAAGTTGTCTTTTTCCTTTCTTTTGCTAAATTTAATATGTCCATTATGAGCAAATTCTTGCATTCTCCGTCCCAAACCTCCCGTGGATCTTGTTTTCCGTGTGCACATGTTCCACTTTAATCACCAGCCTCGTACTTTCCACCCCTCTACAGAAAAAGAACTCAGCTTCACGTGTTGGCCGTGAACGCTGGCGCTGAACGTAAATCATTAAGTGTGAAATCATCCAGTGTGAATGCAATTCCCGTGGATACTGAGCTGAATCATTACCACTTTCTAAACTCAAATGGAAGATTAGATGCCTATAAAAAGTCTGTCCTTTTAACAGCCCCGTCCGCTGTTACAGCGCTGACCTCCACGGCTCTGCTAGGATCCTTTGGAGGACAGGTTTATCTTCGCTAACAGGAAAAGAATGACCCTTCTGAAAAGCAAGATGAGGGAGACGGCTCCGTGTGTAGCTTTAACTCCTCACTTTGTCATCTAAAGGGATGAGAGCGGCGCCATGTATCATTTGGAGAAAGAAGCTTCACTCACCCTATTTGTGATTTTGAAGTCCGGTTCTAATATGCTAAGTGGGAGTGTGTCCGAAAGGTTGATGTATAGTGGCAAAAAAAAAAAAGCCTTTAAACTGACGTGAGTTATCGGTAATGATAATAAGTAATTAAATTAAAGATAATTCATTAGCTACATTAGTTATTGTGTTGCTAGCCAGAACACCCCCCCCCCCCTACACACACACACACACACACACACACACACAGTATAAGTCACTAAAACGTATCACTTTTTACACGTTCCTGATTATTTTGGCCCCGAACCACGATGTCGCTGGTTTTTAGTTACATTATCGTTTCTACGCTCAGGGATTTTCCGGATCCGGTGTTTTGTTTCTAAATATCTAAACTTGACAGACTTGCGTTTGTATCTGCGTCTTTTCTGCCACATGTTGTATTTCACACTTGCCTTGTCTCAGCTGTCCTGGCTTTGTTGTGTTTAATGGTATCTCCAGCCTCGGAACGCTGATACCGGCCGAGAGGTTTGAGTGTTAGCACTCCTCTGTATCTGTTACAATTAGTTTTTGATTAAGGAAGCCTGTACGGCTGTTTGAAGCCTTTAATGTTGTGTCAACAGGATGATGATGGAGAGGGCAGCATGGACGCCAACACACAGGCCAGTAAAACGCTCAGTACGGACCATTTTATCTTCCTAATGGAAACCAGATGACCTTTCATCTTCTTTCCCTCCTCTCCTATTTAATGTTTCTGTTGATGTGTTACAGACTTAAAGTATTCTTTTACTTTTTGTAATTTATGCCAACATGTTAGATGTTTTATCCTGTTTGTGCTTCGGCCAATGATTTTGACAAAGTAAAAGAAGTAAATTGGCTTCATGGAAAGAATTTATTCACACTAAATTGCTTTTTGAAAGCTGATCAATGTAAAACATGCATTTGTTGCTTTAAAACAGCTGAATTATCAACAAATTACAACAAATTTAATTCAATTAAAATTGTATTTTATTCAGGTAGATACACGTGAGTTGCAATGTACAACTTTAAGAGTGTGCACAATTATGTACAAGCATCTCTGTTTTTTAGATAATCAGGCTGTTTTTTAGGCATTAATCCACCAAATGTAACTAAACATGTTCAAGAAACAATAGTTTTGAACACAAAATGATAAAATAAGAACATTTTGAATGCAGTCAAACAAAAGTTAAAGTCAAAAAAGAAAAATTTGAGATGCATTTTTTTGTTTTGTTGAGAAAGTGGTGCTTAAATCTTGTTCTGCAGCCAGCCACTAGGTGGTACAGGTTTCATTTTTTGGCTTGAGCATCCGTGTATCGAGTTATAACACATGTTTTGTCCTTTGTTATCATGAAACCAAGAATGGGGAGTTCTCTAACATGTCACTGATGTTTACAGATGAATATTCGACTAAAATTCACCAGAAAATCTTTAATAATCAAGCGTAACAGAGCAACACGAGAAAAAGGAAGAAGTCTGAAAATTAAGGGAAACAAATCACTGAAATATCAATAAACGGTGATGGTTGGTCTTGGATGTGTTGTGCTAAAAAGATTTTCTTTATCTAAAGCTTTTTAAAATTTTCTATCTTACCTTTTATAGAATCCTAACTGAATAGTCGCCGTTTTGAGACGTAGCTTACACATCCTTTAAGACCCAAAAAGTAATTTATAATCTAGTTTTAACGCAACCAAGAAAGACTGTTGCTGGCCTAAAACACCTTCAACCTCCAAACGTTCATGGCGGTTCATGAAACATTATTTTAAAAACATTTTACCTTGTTGTTAAGTTTGCATTACACTATTTTCTTGGATTTCTGTGGTTATTTAAAAAAATAATCAGCTGCAAAATGTAGCCCTTCTGGTGCATCCAGGGTCAAGTTTTGCAGGAGGTTCTTCACAATCCTGCCAAAACAACAGTATGAGGCAAAACTGATGATAAAGGTTTGTTAAATAACATTTGCATAAAAATTTGCTGATGTCTGGAGAGTGGAGCTGGTTTAAGACAGCAGAAATAAACTTTGGAGCTGAATCCATTGAGACGAGCCGTTTGTTACTTCTTGTGCTCTGATTGGACCAAACTCCAAGCCAACATTAACAGTTTCTCATAAAAATTAGGCCATTAATTCCTTTATGACGCTTGATTAAAAACTGCTTTTCTGAAAGATTCATTCATGAACTAATCCACCAAGTTTGAGAAGTTGCCCTCTAAATGCTGCTTACTAAGTAGACAAAGAGATTTCATAAATAAACATGTCAAGAAGTCCAAAGGTCAAGCAACCACTGACATTCTGTATTTTGAAATGCTGCAAAAATATTCAGGATTCATGTCCGCGGCGCCTCGGTGGTTTGAGCGATCACGTGTTGAAGGAATTTGCAAATAGATAAACAAATAAATAAATAAATAACAGCTCTGAAGGAAGTGATGAAAATACTTCTCTGTATTTTATCGCAATAAACAAAATGATTCTTGCAAAATCTTCAGTGATGTTCAGTTGAATTAAAACACTGTTTAATGGAAAAACGAAACCATTCTGACGTTAAATAACCTGATTTGAGTCCAACGCAGGCTCTTTAGGTAAAAAACAAGAGCTTTATCCGCTGAGTAATCACTCACCGATAAGTTTCTGACTCAACACACCCAACATGCATCCTTCTATTTGTTTCTGACTGACTGATAAACACCTTTTTTGCATGCTTTTAAGAAAAAAAATGGGAATTTTTAGCAGGTCTGAAGGTCTTTTCAGCACTATGAACCTTCTCTGTCCCTCTCACAAACACGAACTAGAGATTAAAAAAAAAAAGTCCTGGCATGCAAGCGGTGTGATAAGTTGCAGCTTGTGTAGTTTTGTTTAGTTTACTTAATCCCCGAGCTGGAAATGACCTTGTGAACTTAAGCTTGGTTGAATGTTTTTTTCTTCTCTTCCTTTTCTTCTGTTTTTGCTTCTTCTTTTCACTTCATTTCACTCCGTCAGCAGCTAACCCTCTCTACAAAACCCTGCATTGCAATTTGGATCGTTTTCAACTATTCAGATCTCATGGGTTCCTACTGTAGCTGCCATCAAGCGACTGCGTGCTGCTGCTGTTTCATTCTGCCGTTTTCACACATCGCAGGTCAAAGATCGCTGTCCTCGAACAATTACATTCACTCCTTTCGCGCCAGGTCCAACCTGCTTTCATCAAACCTGCTTTTGTGCACACATGGCCTCTAACCTGGCCAACCTCGGTTTAATCATTACCATGACCTGTTTATCTGATTGTCAAGCAGGTAACCATTAATACGTGTTTACTTCCCGATGACCTCTATAATGTGCACACCGCCTTTGCCCTACAAATGTCAGCCCTATCATCCAAGTTGGCCTGTGGTTTTATTCCTGTTTGCTTGCTTTTGAAAATTGTGCGTTTTTTTAGAAAGAAGGGAAGAAAGGAGCAAAAAGAAAGATACTGGTTGTGTGAAATCCTGCCACTTCCCTGTGACCAGCCATCTTTTTGTTTAGCTGATGCAGAATGATAACTCACTGCTTGTCTTCCTTGGTGAGATTGATAATATAAAGCCGAGAGGTGTCCTGACATAGTTATATCTGTTGGTGTCCTCGAAAAGACAAGGAGAGTCAATTACGACGGCAGAGCCGAACGCCTGTGCGAATGTCAACTCCCCGCGCAGACGGCTGTGATAAATAACACCTGACCTCACACCAGGCGGTGGGTTTCTCTGCAGGGCCCGAGACAGACCCGCACAAGGAAATGTGGAATCGAGGCAAAGGTGTAGGGCATCGCATGAAGAGGACGAGGGACGTCTGAGTGAGCAGCAAGACGTGTCAAGGAACATAGTGCAACCACGGTAGTGGTGTTTACTTTATGGCAAAGCTGTGAAGATATGAAGCTTCACTTGATGAAGCTTCACTTGAGGAGGGGGGTGTTGTGGCAGGCCCTGCTGTTATTCATACCTGTTCCTGACAAGCAAAACAAAGCTCCAGCCCGTCTTTGCACAAACGCTATTTTTTTGCACGAGACATAAAGCGGCAGGTTGCTCTGCTCACGACTCCCGTTGCGCCCTCGTCTAAGTGTAATCTTTGTTGGCAGAAAGCAAGCGCGTGTATCAGGTCGCTTTCCGTGGCTTCCAGTAATGCGCCGCCGCAGAGTTCTGCATCCAGCAGAGGCGGCGTGCAGATTGTCGATGCTCCGAGTGCAGAGACCTCTGAGTTCGGTCGTGAACAGTCTGGGTTATTGGGTTCCTGCAAAGCTGACGGTATAGCATCAGGCGCTGCAGCAGTGAGTGCGGCTGAATGCTTCTGCACGCATTTCCTTTGTGTATATGTATGCATACGGGTGTGTGTGTGTGTGTGTGTGTGTGTGTGTGAGGGGCAGAGCGGGGCAAGTGGGGGAGTCCCAGGTCCCACGGGAGACACACTGGCTGAAAGAAAGGAGGAATGAGCAACAGGCAGACACAAGGGCACAGGCAGATGTGTGGAAAGATAAATGAGGAGATAAATCACGGAGTGTCTGGGCCCAAGGCATTTGCATTCCTGAAATGAAACTCCAAGGAGAAACACTGCGGCGTATTCAGCTTCAGTGGCTTTAAAAAAATCACATACAGTGTGTCTAAATGTGTCAGGGGTTTGTGTTTGGGAGAGAAGGTGTTTTTATTCCTGGATTTCCCTATGATGCTCTGACAGAGTCAGAAACATGGATCCTGGTGGGGTCTTAGCAGCAATCACGTTCAAATGAAGTTACAAGCTACAGCAAATTGGAGGTAATTGGAATAACGAGCATTTCTTCTGTTCTGCATGCAAAAATAAAAGGGTGGAAGGCGTCACCCACCCAGTCCTGGGTTGTCTCAGGAAGATCATCGCTCCTCTTCTGGGATCACAGTGCATCACGTCTGTGTTCAGACAGAACAGCCGAGAGTGTTTATAGAGGAAAAAAGTTTATTTCAATCAGATTTTTCCACCACCTAAAAAAAACGGTTGCATCAGTAGAAGAAAAAAGCAAATAAATTGTTTATGGATAATTGAGCTTTGAATGCATAGTGAGAATAGCGTGCTGATTTTATCTTTTATTGTTTTAGTTCTCCCTGCTCAGTTATGTGAATCTAAAGTACAGGAGAGAAAAAAAGATGCTGCTTCTACATAATCATTCACCCTGGTCATAACTTCAGCAGCACAGGGACTTTCCCATGAACAGAGCAGGTCGAGAGCTGAGAAAAACTCACGGTGGGAGGCTCTGGCTGTGTGGGAGGGAGCATGAAGGAGAGACTGTCATCACTAATTCCTCGCCAGGCAACCCAAGAAGTGTTGACTAACTAATGACTGTGTTTAACAAGTGAAGTGTATCGTGCTTGAGGAAACACAGCTGGATATGAGTCCTGCGCACTGAGTGACTCAGAGAAAACAATCCATTGTTTTAAATACTACCCACCCACAAATAGTTTTCAGAAAAGTGAGAAAAACACTCCCCTGTGGACGGAGCAAAACAAAAAAAAGGGGGGAGTCGGAGCGGCGAAGGGAAACAGCTGGATTTCAAAGGAGTGCGGTTGGAGTTCGGGTCAGGAAGGTGCATCTCCGCGGCGCTGTGGTGGGAGTCGAAGATAAAACGGTAGTCCGAGAGACTTGGAAATGAAGAATCGACGGGACGAGGATGTGAGTGCAGAGAAAAGGAATGCAACTTATCTAATGGGTACAAAAAGGATGAGCGATACGTATACAAACGTCTTCCCAGATTGTGATGCATCGGCTCGTGAACCAACAGCAGCTGATTAGGAAGTGAGACGTCAGCTTTGATTAAAAGTCACCAGGAGTTCAGATGTAATCTGGGAGTAATATGAAAAACATAAATTAGTCTGGAGAAGACAAAATCCCATCTTTCCCCCTAAAACATACCTCAAAATGACATGGGATTCAAGCATATGTTATCAACTTGTCTGACAATTATCTTAACTCGGATTTGGCACTTGGCAAACGCACTAACACGTGTTGGGACGACGCGCCGGAGCCAAGTTAATGTTTTATATTATAACTACAGCACTCCTGGCTAGACTAAAGCTCATGCTGTTTTGTATTCCTCTCAAGAGCGTGTTCGTAACTTATTTCCCCATGCCAACATTCTGTTTTCCTATAATGAGGCAGGAAAAAAAGGAGGGAATTCCATTTTACAGCATTTGCTCAACTCCAACAGTAAACTAGTGCTTCCCTAAAATTTCTCTCTAATGAGCGTTTTGCTCACTGTCATTTATGACCGAGCTGCAGTTGCCGTTAACCACGCAATTTGAAAAGTGTTTCTACTCGTGGCCTCTCCATTACCTGATTACCTCCTCCACATATTTATAAGCTCAGTCAGCAGAGCAGATTTTGTTGCCCTTCTCTTTCTATTTTTGCAAGATAAACTAAATTTGCACTCCTCTAATTTAACATTGTTACCAATAAAATTATATGTTGTCAGAGCTTCGCAATACCGTTTTAATCATGTTTCGCCACTTTGGTCCTGATTGAAATGATCATCATGATTAAATGCATTAATGAAAGGGTCTAATTATTATGGTGAAACTTGATGAGGTTTTCTGTTTAGCAGCAACAGGTCATGATTTCAGTTTAAATGTTCTATTTAGTGAGAAATTATTCAAAAATATGTGCAAGCTTGAGTAGACTGATGGATATCTGAAACATAACGGAGCAATCTAAACATTAGTATTTAAACCAGAATCTCATTTGGCTGAAACTGTTGGCGACAAGTTGGGAGACAGAACATTGCTGGAAAATATCAGAGTTTTCACTTTCAGTCACACTGAATTCATAGAAATTATATTTTTGGGACAAGTTTTACTTATGGCCATGTGACACTATAGATCCCGCCCCCAGCTTCTGACTGGGGGGCAGGAAGAGAGCGCATCCCCAATGATCACCGTTGTTTGTTATCTGTCAGTTGTCAATAAATTGAGCTAAATTGCTAAATCTATAAACATGGTTAACACATGCAGAGCTGTAGGCTGCACTAGTAGACGATAGAAGGACAGTAACGTAAAATTTTACAGCTTCAGTTTCCAGTTGATAAAATACACCGAAGGCAGTGGTTAACAGCCATGAAGAGAGTTTGTCATAGCCAAAGTCTCATGAGAAAAGTAAAATATCTGTCCCACATGTCCAGACATTAACAAGTTATAGCCATCTAATGACTCGTTTGCCTTTGTAACCAGGTTAAATTAGTTTATTTTTACATAATTACACAAAATGTGTTCTGTAATTGCAGCGGACAGCCTTTAATGTCATTTGTTTCGTGTTTACTGAGCTCATCAGGTATGTCAAATATATAAAAGTTATTTATTTATGTAGTTATAAACAGTTTGTCCCTTCACTTTGTGTTTCTGCTTACGGTGCTCGTCAGAAAAAATGGAGCATTTATTCATCTCCAAAGATGGACTGTGTCACGGCGATCCTTCAACGTTAACCCACACAACGCAGAAGAGATCCAGTTACACCTTTGTTGCTTCAGCTGTGTAAAGTCCAGGCGTGTGAATACAATAATTGTAGATATCCCTGTACTATACTCAACTAGCCAAGTCTGAGGACTGTCGTCCCCACGGCTCATTAGCTATTTCAAACAAATCTGGAAGCATTGCGCTAAACAACATTAGCTTTGAGATGTAACTTTTTGATCTCTGCACAAAGATGTGTTAGATGATCTAAAATAGTAATATCTAAATCCCTAGGCTTCGTTTTGTTAGCTTAAATTGCAAAGATACAGGTTTGGATAGCGGCTGCAGAGGGTCCTTTTGCCCTCCAGCATTGCATGGATGGATGTGTGCAATTACCCAGATGTAAACAATAACATTCAAGGGGTCTATATATGTATACTGAAATTGTTGGTTAACTTTGGGGCACACGACATTCAAGCTACATTTCTTATCTCCATTTAGTCCCATATTGTCAACATTAGGTCCATATTTCTTCACAATTTAGTCATCAGCCCCTCTCAAAGGTTTCTCATCTCTGCTGTTGTGCACATTCATGGAAACTATGGTCTAAAGGTTCAAGACATGTTACACTTACACACAAGAACTCTGCCATTACTTTGAGAGAACATTTCTTGCAAATTACTTGAATATTATTATTATTATTATTATTATTATTATTATTATTATTATTATTATACTATTATTTGACATTGACATTTCCAACAACTTGAGGGCAAGTTTTTATCAATACAAAAGCCATCACATATGGTGTTTTAAATATCAATTCAATGTGATTTTAGCTGAAGTTAAGTGTATTTATTTTAAATTCTACATTCCCAGCTAGTTGAGAGACTGGCTTTACACTTTTCTGTGTTGGGAAAAATCTAAAACAGAGGCTGCATTATTTAAACTTGAAGACAGATTTGCATTTACTGTGAAGTCACTTTTCTCCCTAATTGACATATTAAAGAAAAATTCTAACTTGCTTAAAATGCAATAATTCACAATGTTGCAAAATTGTGAACATACGGTCATATTTTAGAGCAGAACTCAACTACATGAGGAACTTATCTGCATCACTTTTCAAACAGAGAGCACAAATCAAGCATAAATTAGCTGGACCTTTTTTTGCTTTTTACAAACCATCAGTTGTGTGAAGATGATTTAGTGTCGCATTAAGTAAGAATGCTTGGTTCTTATTGTGCCAAGAACAACTCAACTACACATCTTAAATATCACTAAAACATCTTTCTATCCCTTCTAGTTTAAGTTTAATGAGAACATCATTTTTTTAAGAGGTTCTAAATCAAGATGGAGGGAGAAGGAGGTCTGCATTTCCTGCCTTTCAAATCCAGCATGTGATATAGTTATATTTTACTTTTTGTTTGCTTAAGTGTATTGTTATATTTTATTAAAACAAGAATAAAAACATTCAAATTTCATTTTACAGGTGCAGAAAGTTTGATTCACAATTATGCACACACACACACACACACACACACACACACACACACACACACACACACACACACACACACACACACACACACACACACACGCACACACACACACGCACACACACACACACACACAAGCATTCCGTGAAGAAGCTGTCTTAAGCCACTTAAATCTGAGCTATTTGATAGTGTTTGTGAAACGTTTACTTGTGACCTCCGCTCTCAAACCCCTTAAGCCATCCACATGACTGAGGGAAGTGAAGGGCCTTTTAAGGCCCTAAGTATCGCTGGAGTCCTCCTTATATTACTGATGATATCTGTCCTGAGGAGTTTGCTGACAAGAGCCCAGGGATCAGAAATAGCCATAAAGCAGATGGGAAATTACATCCTATCCAACACGTTCTGAAATGGCCTGTCTGTTGATAGAAAAGGCTCACTATGGTGTCTTTAAGCAGGGATTTAGCCTTTGACCCACTCTCCTCAAACCCATGGACACTACTACATCATGACTGAGTTGCAACAGATAGCTCCGTGCCTGCACTGCAACACACTGTGTCGTAATGCTGCTAGGGAAGTGCGAAACAGAAGTCAGGGAAATCCTTAAGCAAACCATCTGGTGGAAATATGTAATATGAGCTGGTACAGAGTTCAGCAAATAGATGTGCATTGTTGAACTGCCTCGATAAGACGTGTTTGTACAAACTGTGCTTTTACGAGTTCTAACAGCAGAGTTTGACTGAATATTGGAGAGACGGAACGAAAGCACAAGACAACATTAATCCCTTAAGCCCTTCAATGATGGCCTCTGACCAGGCCATATGAGATCCACTACCCTCCACTAATCTGCTCCAAACAGTGATGAAGCCAGAAAGTGGCTCTTGCGTTTAACAAACTGTTGACAGCAGGATTATCCAGTTTGAGGCAATGCAAATGTCAGACATCCCACAAAGTCTCATGAGGTGAACTTGCATGTTTTTAATATACCAACAACCATTGTTATTAACTCCTAACCGCAGATGTCATTCGTGTGTTTTGGTCCCAGGAATTCCTTCTACAACACAAGGTTTCATTCAAATATGACTAACATTTTGAAATATATTAATTCTTTTAAAAATGTGAATTATTCACTGCCTAAAAGCATCTGCATGATTTCTGTGATTGTACATTTAAAATCACTAGGACTACTTTGCAGTATTTTTGAACATTATTTTCAGTTTTGGGGTTTCGGTCTAAAGTTTCACATTCCAGACCAATATGCATTTAAAGGTCGCATTTTCCCGTTCTTTTCAACAAATTTGCTGTTATTTCCAGTATGAATGAATGCCTTATGAGTAGTTTTTTTCATAAAAACAAAAAAAAAAAACAATTACTCTAGCAATCCTGTTTTAGGGTCTTATCTGAGGAGTGGCGGACACAAAACAACATTTTTGAGTCTTACTCATTAATATTCATGATAGACTAATGTACTGCACCTAATTGACTAACAGCAACACAACTCTTCTGCTGCCTCCGTTCGTTTTTCTTTCTTGGGTAAAAAATGCAAAGTTGATGTGTTGTCTCCACAAAACACACAAGCCTAAACCTGTTCCGCCATATTGTAGAGTTGCTAACTGTTAGCTTCTACTAGCCAAGATTTGCTCTACTCTCTCCTAGTGACAAAATCAACTCAGCCTTCCTTGGTTGCAAGCCAACATGGGTTAGGCAATGAACGCTAACTTTTCCTGGGACGTAGAAGAGATCGGCTTCTTCTAACCTGATCATTTTCCCATCTATTTTCTTTGTGCGATTAATACAGGCGATGGAGGTTGAAGCAAATTTTCACCTTCAGCATGCATATGCAACTCAGTGTGACCGACTGTATTTCAAGTATTACACAGTTTCTCCATGAAAAAGCCCTTTTATGCATCTAACGATGCAATGTCAAACTGAGAACAATGTAATGGTTTATGAAAAACTACTTGCATGAATGACTGGAATGGTTTTCAGATCAATTCACTTATTGAAAAGAAAAAAAAAACAAATGTTTCTCCTTGGACCCATATGATTGTCTTTTTGTTTAAATATACTTGTTCTGAACCCTCTGTTTTACAGTGAATGGCATCCCTTTAACATGTTTTTTTTATTTACTTTGCAGAGACTTAATAGATGTACAGAAAAACCATGACACAAGGCTTTTCACTCTCCCATTGGTAATCATATACCTGGAAAAGTTTAACAAAGCATGGTCATAAGGTACATTTTAAACCTTTACATTTCATTTTCATCACTTTCTCAAATCATTGCCTAAACATCTTAGCCCAGAAATCTAGACATTAGTAGTAGCAAAAAGATTTTGCTCTGCAGGTTGGTCTAGCCACGCTCCATAGCAGGTCTACCATTGGCCTGAGCAGTTTTGTGTTATGCCAATCACAGTGCTCTATTGGTTTGGTGGGCAGGATGATACGATGGAGTGGAACAACAAAGATGGCGGCGGCTCGTTTGAAACAGCTTTGGCATCAACGTTGGACTATTTAGACTTGAGCTTTTCTTTAGGTCAAGAGCAGATAGAGGTACTTAAGTCCTTTATTTAGAAAAAGGATGTATTTGCGTCTTCTTCAACAGTGTATGGCGGACTGCCCTATTGACTGACATTCATAGCGGTGACTGTTACGTTGTTCATTGTCCAATAGCATGTGGAGACAGTTTGAACGACAACCGTAGATTCTGCCCCATGACTATATATTCATTTATATAGGATGGCTTGCCAGGCCATAAACATCTTTCAATTTCACCTAAACCTAACTGATTTTATCCTTAGGGTTAGGAAAACCTAAATAATTAACCACCATAAAGACCATATTTGGGGCAGGAAGAATGCTATAAATAACTTCCCACTCATGATGCAAACTTAAGTCACTTTTAAAGTAAGCCTTTATTTTTCTTTACGGTCCCATTGTCCAAGTTTATACTTGAGGAAAATGGTAGCCCAAGTCAGTTATGTTGAACGGGGGCTGTGTAAGGTCAACGGTTACACAATGATTTAACCAAACAATTTTTGTGACAAGTTCATGGTAGCAAAGTGCTCACATATCGTAAATATTTGGATGTTCTCAGGTGTAAATCTAAACGACCATGAATTGAATCAAATATAAATAAAGCCCAAGGATCGACCACCTTGGACTGAAACAAACACCGGCTGACAGGTAACACCAAGCAGTCGTAATATCAGCTTGTTCTAACAGCACCGCTATACTATGAAGCATAACGCACTTAAAAAACTGTGACAGCAGGATGTTAGACCAAGCCTGTAGCTGCAAACACGCTAGAAGTGCATGTTTGGGGATAATTCACTGTTTGCTTTCTCAACACTGGCTCCAATACGTCCAAGACAGGAAGAATTAATTAGCTGAGGAGAACAGCGGAGCAAACTGTTAATAATGGCTGTCAAAGAAAAAAAAAAAAAGCCAATAAGACTGTGGCAAATGCTGGCTCAACCAGGAGGGTGCTCAAGTTGTGCTATTCTGTCTTGGTTGTGACAGTTGATTTTCCTGCCATAGATTTGTGCGTGATGCTGTTCATGTTCGAACCATGGCCAACATTGTCTGTAACTGTCCCAAACCACACACTTCATACCGTAGCCCTGTCTTTAGGTTTAAAAACCGCTTGTCTATAAGGAACACCTTCCCTTTTATCCATACGATTCTCAAAGCCAGGATTCATAAAAGTGAAGCTGTTTAGTTCTCACCGTTTATTTATTCGTGATTAATTATTTCAAAACCTACAAGTAATTACCAATTTTAGGTTCGGGGAATGAACTTGCAGCTGACGGTGGCCTGTCTAAAAAAAATTGTTTGGCAGTGTTTGGAAACCAAATCTAGGCCCAGTCTGTGAGCAGGAGGCCTAATCCTGTTTTTACCCAAGCTGGCAGCTTATAGGAAAGTGGGGTACACCATTTGGATTCGCAGATGATGGAGCTGTCTTCCCAGCTGGCCTCTAATCTACACAATGCACTGTGTAGCAATGCTGCCATTCCCCGTAAAATGCATTCATCTTGACATTCAATGAAGCTGATTAATGTAATATCGGAGGGAATGTTTCACACAACCGAGTTCAGCTTTTACAGTTACAAGAACGGACAAAGAACCATTCGGGTTGTTGTTTGTGTCACGTTATTTCTTTGACTTTCTGCATCGTTTAAATAGACAGGCGCATTTTAAGGGTTATCTGTCTACCCATCCGTTTCTGTCTACCTGGTAAATGGGTTGAGGAAATAAAGAAAGATGTTTCAGGGTTTATGTAGCATAAAGCCAAATAACACAACATACGGAAACTCCGTGTACGGGATAAAAGTGTGCCACGAACAAATAAATATGCAAACAGAGAAAAGCCTTACATTGTGATTTACTCATTTATTGTAAGATGACAATAAATAACCCAAGTGAAATATTTAGACAGTATTTGAGGAGCTTAAATGTTATACTTTACCGCACAGACAGGGAGCTTTATACACAGTTTGCAGTGTTCTCTGGTTGGCTTGGAATCAGAGACTGCTGAAAGAAAAATCCCTTCTACTCCTGATAGAGTCTGTTGAATCGCGGACCCCACACCAAGACTAATAGCACTGGGAATCAGCTGAAAATATGTGACATAATCACATTAGTGTCCTAAAGAACACAAAGCACATAGTCAACTTCCCTTGATCAAGGCACATCTGGAGGGGCAAGGGACTTGAAACGCGGTCCTGCCTTTCCCCTACTGCAATGAAAACAAGCTGTTTCACTATGCTTCCAGGCCCAAGCAGAACAAGAACTTTGACACAGTAATGGATTGCTCCAGCAGCCGCATGGCCTAATGTGAAGATGCTGGGGAGAAAAAAAGAAAAAAAAGGGAGAGGGAAGATCTTAAAAGGTTTCAGAATTACGCCCACCGCTTTCCCAGCGCGTTTCAACTCTGACCTGAAAGACTGAAAACAAAAAGCGTACAATTTTTACTTCCTGCTCTTTGAAAGGGACTGTACAGCCCAGTGTTGTTGTCCCTTGATTTATTTTATTTTCCTGATTTTGGAGCCACTGATTTCATGAGAAGAAAACCAGATGCAAAAATAAAAAACGCTCCACATCGCTATGTGAACCCAAAAAACATGAAGTTACACACCAAGAGTTTCCAGGTGAGCACATATAGAGGTGACAATCATTATAGGACCCCTGTGCTTTAGTCCAAGTGTTCTTTTAAAATATGAAAAAAGCGGTTAATATTTTCCAGAGGTCCTTCTCAACACTTTCAATGCCCACGTTTTGTCTTCTCCCTATCCAAGGAACAAAGACTGGTTTCTGTTTCTGCTCTCAGCCTGCTGTGCGACTAAGGGCCTGGCCAGCCCATTAACACCCACCTCAACATGTTCCATTCCAGCATTGGGAGCTAATTACAAACACTGGCTAGGCTTAAAACCTCTTATAGGCTGCAAAGAAAGAAAGAAAGGCAAAGAGTGAGGCGTTTGAGGGCGTTCGAGAAGCAGAAAGAATGAGAGACGTGGAGGGAGGGAGGGGGTGTGGGGGGGCAAAGAGGCTAATGAATCCATAGGCAACAGCATGGCTCTGCCACAGCGTAAATAGTTGTTCACTGCTAATGTCGCCCATCAAATTCCTCAAGAGCACAGGCGCTAAAAGGTGTGGTCATGCTTTATTCTCATTGTGCCTCTCCTTCTTTTCACCCCTTCAGCAGCTACTCCTGCATGTAGTATGGAGGCTCGACTGGGAGCTGTTGAGGGGGAGCAACAATGGCCATGGCCCCCCCAAAGAATCCTTAAGTCTATATATCTGTGTTTCCCAATGTGTGGTTAGATGTTATAGAGACTGAATGTTAATAATATAACCAATTTGTAATTTAAAGAGGTTGCATATTGATTCATAACAGATAATCTGACTTCAGGAATTCACACAGCATAAAATTTAATTGTTTCTCAATTTTTAAACATTAGGCATGTTCCCATTGTCAGAACTTAAGGGTAAATTCTGGGAGGGGTAAATTGACCGAGAGATTCGATTCCTCTTAGGTGTTGTGTCTCCATGCAAATTCAACCCTTTCAGGACTTTGCACAGACGTCAGCGTATCGCGACTGCTTCGGCAGTGAGTGATGTCACTGATCAGTGTCAAAAAGCATCCACGGTTACATTAATAACAATAAAAGTTTAATTCTGTCAAAGTAAATCATAATTTAATCTATTCGGAGCACTGGGAGACCTGCTGTGTGATATAAAGTGTGGCGTTCAATGACCGGAAGAAGAACTGTTTTATATGGCGCTCTGTGAGACAACAAGCCCTGTGAATTTTGCCGTTGTGGGGAAATTCCGCTGTGTTTTTTTGGTGTTGGGAGTTTAGTCATGGCGGTTTTAAAGCAGCACGATCTGTTCTTATTTTCTTTTGGTTTCTATTCTGCTTCATAAGTAACTTGTCGGTTGTTTTGGACGGTGTCTGCTGATGTCATTTCCTGCTGTGTTAGAACCAATCAGCATCAACATGGGTTAACCAAACGTTCCGCTCAGCTACTCCACCCGTCCATTCTGAGTCTCTACCCCTTTTCAGGTACTCCGAAAGTGCCTGAAAATGGCCCTGAAAAATGTTCGGTCGGCCCGGTGAAGGGAAGACGAGTGTGCCGGGAAGTTCCGGTAAATTTACCCTGAAGTTCTGGTAGTGGAAACATGCCTAATGTGAAGCTCTAAGAACTAAGTCGAACTGTAATGTCAGATTTGTCATATCAGAGAGGCCAATTTCTAAGTTTGTAAAATATCTACCTCTGTAACAGGATTGGTACTTTCCTCAGAAACTTCTGCCCTCTAGTGGATAACATGAGTAAGTGTAAGTTTTATTTTTGTTTTATTGTTTTATCAAACACAATGAAATATGAAATAAAAGTATGTGATTCTTTATTAAAATCAGCTAAGATATTGTTCTATGCTTAAAATAGGAGGTTTGTAATAACTATTTCATTTTGGTTTAAAACCATGTTTCATATTTTTGATCATCCCTTTTTTTTGTAAAACATGACTTAAACCTATTTCATCAAATAAATGAATATTTTCAGAGAAAAAGCAATAAAAAACAATTTCACATGTGCAAATCGCATGTAATATCTGGTTATTTTCATAACTGTCATATGTGAAAATACATTTGAGACATGTTTTGCACATGGGAAATGTAGTTTTGGAGCAAAAACTACATAAACTTCACATATGCAAACTCATGTTTTTGCACATGTAAAAACTTGTTGAATTAACTTACAACACATGCATTCTAAATTTTCACAAAGGAAAACTTTTCCAGAAAAATGTAAAAAAAAAAAAAATCAAGTGAAATTTCTGCAGGGGAAAAAAATATTTTCCACGTTTAACAAAAAGGAGAAAATTTGCAATATTTATAATCAGAAAGTAATGAGAAAATATTTCCTTGGATCTTAAACTTTGAGAAGTAAAGTCAAAATAAGATGTTTTTCCTTTTTTATCTCTAAGTGCAACTAAAGAGATACTCCAGGATTCCACGGCAGCTCTCACCTCAATATATCTTTACGAGAGACGCGTGACATGACTGTGGCTGACATTTGCTCAGAGTTGCGGTTAGCGCTGCAGTTCCCACATGTAACTGTCTCTAATCAGGTCCTGTGCTGCGAAGCCTGAGGCGCAGAGATCAGACAGATCTCAAAGTGTGCCATCAACCACAAATTACAGCTCTTGATTTGAGGTTAACTGAGAGCCACTCCTCCAAGAATAACAGAGACATTTGTAATACCTAGATTGGGAGGAACCTGTGAGAGAGCTTAGAAGAATAACACTCGGTGTCAAATTTGTCATGGAATCAGGTATTGTTAGGGATAAAGTCCCAGAAGCACTTATTCCCTGTATGCACTGTAAAATCTGATTAGTTAACCTTACTTGAAAAAAGTGTGCAAACTAATTGCACTTAAAATAAAATGTGCACAGTAATGGTAAATGGTAAATGGTCTGTATTTGTATAGCGCCTTCTTAGGGTTCTACAACCCCCCAAGGCGTTGGGGGGGATGAGCTACGATGTAGCCACAGCTGCCCTGGGGCGCACTGACAGAGGCGAGGCTGCCGAGCACTGGCGCCACCAGTCCCTCCGACCACCACCAGCAGGCAAGGCGGGTTAAGTGTCTTGCCCAAGGACACACAGCAGCATTCTCTGGCCGGAGCCGGGATCGAACCTGCAACCTTCCGATTACTGGACAACCCGCTCTACCTCCTGAGCTACTGCTGCCCTAATAGGTAATAGGTAATTGTGTGTAGTAATGCATACTTAGCTAAATTTATTTACATGCAAGTTACTATATGTCTCAGAAATACAAGTTTAGTGAGCTAATTTTCAAGTACTATGTACTAATTAGGCGCTCCAACATATAATCAGCTATTACTGTGTATTTAATATTTTCAGTGTATTTCCACACTAGATTTAATAATAAAACCTTATAATAATCAGTAACTTCTATAACTGGTGGTACCTCTTTTAAATAGAAGAGGGAATATTATGAGGCTTCGACTTAACACCTTCACCTTCCATTTTCTTTGGAAAACTACACCCTAAACAGGTTACATCTCCTGCCAAAAATCTTCTAAAGCAACTTGTAAAAATTAAAGGCTGCTCACTTCGCTTCACAGTAAGATTTTATCACGTGTCCTTTCTGGCACATAAACAAACAAAGCAGCGCTGAGTGTTTCTTACATATGGAGCAGCACAATGACATTTTAGGTGCCAGAGTTTTACTTGTTTTTTTAATGCCTGGTCTTATTTTACAGTCACCTTAGTCAGTGCTTTTAGGTTACCACATCATAAAGCTGAGGCAGACATTTTCCTTTACTTCTGGCACCTCCGGCTCCTAAATCTACTTTTCAAGAATGCTTGAACTCATTTGTTAAGATGCAAGCCAAAGTAAAGCAAAACCATTTGTCATTAGTTGGCTGGAGAAGAGGGGTGCCCCAGATGTAGCCCTTGTGCTGGCTTAAGCGTATTTGCGTGTGTGTGTGTGTGCGTGTGTGTGTGTGTCCCAACCAGCCCAGTTGGTATGGCTCATAGGCAAGCAGCCAAGAGAAAGTGGCCTCCTACTGTTTAATGACAATAAATTTACTACCCCACTCCGTATCGCTCTTGTATTTTGTAAACAAGGTTAATGCTCTTTTTAATTGAGCACCTAGTGACAGAATATGACCCCCTCATGGTGACACTTACCTGAATGATCCCTCTAACCGCAGGTCAGGTAAACGATTCTATTAAAAACACACAATCCGTGTTTTTTAGGCTGTACAGCTCGATTCTTGTAGTGATGCTTTCCTAGTCTGCATTTTTTTAAGTTTGCAAAGTTTGCATCAAAAAGAAATTTAACAAAAATCTAGAGCAAAAATATATCTTTTATTAAACGATGACAGATTTTGCATTAATCACACCAAACGTGCTTCTATTTCTATAAGTAAAAACTTAAACCCCTCTATTATCACCTCAAAAGAGGGATTACGGCTAATTGAGCATTGTAGCCAGATAATTGGGTCCGAGGACCTATCCACATGGAGAGAATAACCCTCCTAGTCTGATTCTGAAAAAGAGACAAAGCCGAGGGGAGGAGTAATGTGAGTTAAGGGATTCTCACCAGCTCTTGTGAGAGCTTGTTTCACATACACAACTCAAAGTGGAGCTAATAACTTAACGCCAGTGTGTTTTCACTCTTGAGAGGTCTTTCTCCGAGGAACCTGGAACATTTTCCCAGATCCTTTGGTAAGGGCCCTTGAGGGACTTGCCAAATTCTTTACAAAGAGTCTCCCTCCTTTTATCTGCTTCTGTCTCTTGTGCTTTCAAAAACATACATTAACACACTCCATGTGTGCTGCTGAAAACCACACATAATTATAAACTATTAAACAACCTGATGTTGTGGTAAGTTAGTTATAATTGACATCTGAGCCATCATTTTGCTACGTGTTTGTGCATTCCTTAAATTGTGGTGAGAATTATGGGTGAATGTTCAAGAAGTTCTTAGCACTAAATCCCTCTCACATAAAGCAGTTTTTTTTAGTCTTGACAGTTTCAGTACCTTCCAGAATGAGCCGTTTCAGGGCTCTGTCACTTTAAGAAAACAAGCTGGAGCTGGCCACGCCCACCACTCCCACGCTCAGGCTGCTATAAGCTGAGGAACTCTGATTTCCGGAAGGGGCTTGGAGTAAAGCCGCCACTGCTCCTCCAGCTTTCTCTTACACGTGAGAGGTGGTTTTATTCTAATTTCCCCGTTTGTGATGTCACAAATAGGAACTTTTTGAAATGGCTTGTTTTAGGCACATAATTCATTAAACCAAACATTGAGAAAAAACAGATGGATGGTATTTATTTGTGTTTAGAGTGGCAACACAAAAGGATTAAAGGTGTGAATACCATAGTAGTGACCTAGCAACAACACTAAGTGTTGAGTGTTAGGTGTTAAGTTGATGTGCTCAAACATAAAAATTGGACATAGCAAAAAAATGCAACAAACAAGAACAATAAGTATAATACCATAATATCATATCCATATTTGATCAGTTTTTTCTAATTCTTTTGAGTTTTGTCCCAAATTACCACAAAATACAAATTTAATTAATCATTATGTAAAAAAAAAGTCTCTTTTTTGCCCTTATCCATGTTGATTACACAGAAACAGCCGTGACTGTCTCCTGATAACACACTGGGTCAATAAACAACTGATTTCTACCCTAAACACAAGTTTGTTTTTTAATATGGGAGATTATTTTCATAGTTATAATATAATTAAGACTTATTTCATACAACACTGATAGTTGGCTGAATATATCTTAAAATACTTTAGAAATCCCACTAAGTGTTACCTTGTCTTTTGGTTAGTTTTACAGTAATGTTACTGTTCTAAACATTCTTTTATCACACACACCTGCAAAAGAAAAAGCTCCCTAGCGAGCAGTAGCAGAAAGAAACCTCATGTCCAAAGATTTAAAGGTTGAATATGGAACACAAACACCAAAGTGACATCTAATGTGTGGAGGTTGTAGTTGCAAGAATAGAACAAGGTTTTCAGCGGTCGGGTTGTCAGGTTTGCCGCCGATACGTGAAGTGACCAGCCAGCACCATGTCCAGTGATGACCTAAACTAGCTCTGGTTTTAGATCTTTTATGGTCGCTCCTCTTCTGAGAAGGATAACGACATCTTCTGTGCGCAGAAGCAGCTGCTTGACTTGCTGAGTCTGCCATTTTCCACAGTGCCAGCCTCGATGTGCTGAGCGGACTGTTTACCGTATTTGGCAACCTGCAATGGTGCCCTCTATTGGCTGTCATGCTCGTCAAAATAAATATTTGATTATATAAAATATAGCTTTTAAAGGAAATACTGTACCTTCATTCTGCACACCTCTAAATTATTTTTTAAATAAATCATTTTATTAAATTGCTCCATAGTCAACCTTTAAAACAGATTATTCTGACCTAACTTGTTTGGAGAACAGATTGGTCTTAACAGGAGCTGAAACTAAATTGAAGTCCCTTTACTGTGTCATGTCTCATTATTTCAGGGCATCAGAACGTTCCAGTTTTGGCCAGCGTTTTTATTTTGCGTAAATTGCTTGAATAGCATGATAGCCAAGGCCCTTCATCACATATAACCGTCATGCTAAAAGTAGCTTGTTACTGAGGTGATTCCCAAACTCTTCTTTATCTACAAGTCTTCAATCAAACAGCATAACTTTTGTTCAGAAAATGACTAGCTTTAATTTTCCTGATTTCAAAAGCCTAAAGTCAGACAGATTTTCAGCCACAAAACTGCCCTTTAAATCAGAGGCTAAGCTAGTGGAAGTAAGTGTAACACTGCTAATGGGGTCTCAATCCTTCTGCAGTGACCCTTACCCCTTTCCATCCTCTTTCAAAACAAACTGTCCACAACTGCCCTTGACTCCTCCTCTGGTGCTGTAGCCCGATGCCCCAGCTTTCATTCGGAGTGACCTTTGGTTGACAGTTTCTCTCCGAGCTGCAAACTTAAGCTCCCTTTTGCTTAACCCGATCTGAAGAAAGCCGATCAAGTGATCGCCAGCGCTGATACAAGAGCGCGCCCTCCAGCGGGAGGCTGATTAGATATCTTATTTTGCCTACAAGAAGGAATGTCCCTTTTCAGTCATTTAAAATATACTTTAAATCTGAATTTAGTAGGAAATGATGGTTTTAGTATACACGTTTAGTGCAAACATGGACTTTAACAAGGGACGTTTTAATTTTGTTTGCAGAACATTTACACTGCACTGCACTTCCTGGTAAATGCAACGTTAACTAAAACTGCATTCCGACTAAAATGATAAGAAGTTGATTTATCATTTATTATCATAACCTTAACAAACACTGACAAGATCATAAAAAAGCTTGTTGTACAGATTTAAGAGAAATGACTATTTTGCTGCAATGTTTCTGTGCAAGAAACAAATATACAAAACAATTAAAATTTCACTTTTTCAAAAGGATTTTCTAGAAAAAAGCTCAAACGGTTGAGAAATTCTGCTCCAGAAAGGATTTAAAGGGGAAAAAAAGGAAAGAGGGAAAGATAGGATCTATTCTTTACCTCAGCTGCAAGAAAAGGTCAGAGGAAAATTTATGAGCAATAATAGCTGTGGAACATCACAAAACAGTGAGTTGCCTTCTATTAATATCACATAGCTTTGTATTGCTTGTGAACGGCGTGGCAACACTGGAACGAGAGCCAGGTAATTCTAAAAAGGTCAAGGCTTTACTTTGTCTACATTTTTTTCTAGATGTGACTCGCAAACGACAGTTTACGATTGTTTTGTGACTGAGCTTTAGGAAACAGAACGAAGCTCTGCAGGAGAACGATACAGAATTCAAGAAACGTGCAAAGAGCCCTAAACCCTTAAACGTCTAAGTTAAAGCGTAAAGTGATTTTCTGAGCATATTGCAGCTTTTTGCTGTGAAAATCCCTCTCATATGTTTTTTTTTTACTCGGTAGAGTTTCACTTTCCGGCATAATGTAGGAACTTTAACATTTAACAAGTTCATTCTTTTGTGCAACACGTCTAAAATGACAAATACGCTTTGGTTCAAGACCAGATCCCATTGAACTCACTTTGCACTTTACATAAACATGAGGACACTTTGTATAAAAATAGCCAAAGCTAATGTGAGTGGTTAACAGCAGCGTCTCCCCGGTGTGGTAAATGTCCTCAGCACTGTATACAGGCGGACATGTAATGGCGGAAAGCGGTTAAACCACAGTAGCAGAAAGGTTAATACACTCAGCACATGTTGCCTCTTACAACAGGTGGTGCAGCACGATCGGCGGCTCCCAGCATTCCAGCTTTTCCATGCTGGTGGCCCCTGGTATTCTGGGATTTACGCTGCCTCGCCTCCTTTCAACCGCAGAGGCCTGACTGACAAGCTAATCGTTGGGCTGGGATCCCCTCAGCTATTGATTCCACTGCAACACAACACCTCCCAGTCAATGAAACTGCAATATAATGCTTGAGCTGCAAAGAAAAGGGGAGTATTAGCGTGTTGAGCAACTGGAAGAAATTTGCTGCTGCTGCCTTCGCCGCTTGCTCCTTGCTGCAGCTGCTGGTAGGTAGAAACAGAGCGGCACAAATAAAAGTAAGGAGAAAAAATGTGTCTCAGGGGGAGGAAGCTTGAAGGGGTAGGTTATTAAAAGCCACAAAGTGGAGCTCACGCTGGGCATAGAGAAATAGCCACAGCATGGTAGAGGCACAATGGAAGAGAAGGGGGTCTGCTTTTCTAAATTGTTCTAATCCTTTGAGTGTTTTATTTTATTTAGTTTTGTACTTTAAGAAAAATACAGCTTTGGACTATGTGCAAGCTTTGGCCGGGCTTTGAATTTTCTAAAGCTGCTGTTTTGTTAAGCTAGCTAGAATTTTTGTCCTTTTATTTAATGACAAATGCTTTTGATTAAATAAAAATAAGAGTTTTACACAAAACAACTGATTAAAAGTTGGCTTACCACATTTTTGCAGCCAGGAAATTTCACCTCGCTCCCTCTACTTTTTAGAATTTCACATCCAGCTACTCTAAATATTGATCCGTAGGCGCAGTGGGTGCAACAGTAACCGCAATTAGCCGTACCACTATTGGTTCCAGTCATTTAGTCAAGTATCCAATTTCCATGCTGTGTGAACACTTAATTAAAACAAATGTGTTACAAATATATATTGAGGATCAGCAGCCTTCAAAAAGCCTCTAGTGGCTTGGCAAGTCAATGCAACAATGAGGATAGCAAATCAATGGCACTGGTCACTTATGCCACAGGGATTAAATCAAGTGTGAATCTTGACAACAACACCCTCAAAGGATGATAAAATCGTGGCTAATAGTCACTCTGGGAAAACAAAAGAAGTAGAAATGCAACATTTGTCTTTGACTAAACCTGAAAACAAACAAAAACATTTTAATTTGTGACTAATAGACTCATTTTAACAGGCTGCATGAATTTTTTTAAAAGCGTTTCCAGTGATTTGCTGATTTTCATGAGACTTTTCTGTGTTGTCCGTGTGACCTCTTTGCATGTTTGTGGTCCGTTTATGAGAGATAATTGAGCCGATTATATCTGGAATCTGTCAGACATCTTGGATATTTGCCTCCATGTGCGACATACAAATAAATTACTGGTAGGGCAAAAACATCTGAGGCACGACATCCAAGCAAGAGTCAGGAAATTAAAATCAGCGACTTTGTTTAATTCATGCTAAAGGATAAGTACACGTTTCTGCAGGTTTATGATTCATCATTGCAATATAATTGCAGCTATTAATATTCTGGCGCTTGTTTTGATGGAGAATTAGAATCTAGGTTACTTGTATTTCATGTAATTCACGAGCCAAAATATCTAAAAGAGGGCCTCTTTCTTTAACGCTCCCCATCTCCTAACAATGAGTTTGTGTTCTGTATAAACAGTGATGCTCTGACAACATTTTTCAGTCTTCAGCCATTTCTAGGCCAATCTCAAACCCCTGGGAGTTTACAGAAATACCCTCAATGTAAGCGTGGCTGCCTTTTTTCTGACGCTCAGATTTGTTGTTTCCAAGCACCTCGAAAAACGAGATGCTTTAGATCCAAAGGTTACTGTGATTTTAGACTTGACCGTTACACAAGAGTTTACATAGGGAAGCACAAGTGGAGCCAATTAATATTGAGATGAAGTTCATTCTGTAATTTACTAATTATAAAAATATTTTTACGAGAAACATCTGAATGCAAACTTGAAGTTAAAACCAGAACAATATGAGCGCCCCCTGTAGGGTGGTTCCAGTATAGGCTTTGACCCTTTATAGGGCCAGCGTCTATATTTAGACACTTCCACTTATATCATAAATGATGTCAGTGTGCCTTTTCACGGACTCTTAGAATTACGGGATTTCACCCAACCAATCATCAGAGATCAAGCTAGTCACAGTTCGCACCATGGCGCCGTTCGACCAATCAGCGCGGGGCTACGACGCGCCAAATATTGGTGTGTCTGAAAAACCAGAAAACTGCCTTCCTGGAGCTCGTCTCCTCTTGTGTTCACAGTCGGATCTCTAAAACTAACAATGCTAGGTTTATGAAACTCTCATATCGCAAAGTTGACAAGTTCAGGTCCTCTACCAGAGGCCTGGGTACTTGAGGGTTCTGCGCAGTATCTTAGCTGTTCCTAGAACTGCTCTTTTCTAGATTGAGATGTCTGAATTATTTTCCTAGGATCTGCTTTAGCCACTCCTCCAGTTTGGGGGTCACTGCCCCACGGGCACCACCGATGTCTTCACTCTCCAGGTTTTCCCAAGTTCTTCTGTTAGGCCCTGGTACTTCTCTAGTTTCTCGTGTTCCTTTGTCCTGATGTTGCATCACTTGGTACTGCTACATCAACCACAACGGCTGTCCTCTGTTGTTTGGCCACAACCACAATGTCTGGTTGGCTCGCCATCACCATTTTGTTGGTCTGGATCTGAAAGTCTCACAGCATCTTCTCTCTCTCTCTCTCTCTCTCTCTCTCTCTCTCTCTACATATATATATATATATATATATATATATATATATATATATATATATATATATATATATATACATATATATGCATATGCACATTTATACCAATGCCCGATAAGTAATGCACTTACAATGTTTGGTAAATGTAACACATTGAACTAAACAGTCATTTTTTTATTATTGACCATGCTTTTTTCTTTAATTTAATGTCTTTGTAAATCGAACCAGAACTGCCGTGTAACTTTTACTAAAAAAGAAGCACATTTTTGTGCACAAATCAAAACAAATGTGGAAGCAAAGCCATGTTTTCTTGACGGTGAGGTTAAGAAACCCGTACAGTCTTTCAGCGTTTACCTTTGAACAGTTAAAATGTCAAGCACAGCACGGCAAATTACTAATTTCCTGTCTGTGTGTATGGCAGCAGGAAGTTAGGGATACATCCTCCCCTCTGGCTGAAGGGAAGGAAACTGTGTGAATGGACATGGGATGTCACTGACCTCTCTGAAGAGAGTCAAGGCTTGACCTTGAAGTCTAGCTGACTAAACAGAGGGCTGGAGTTGCTGCAGAGTTGAAACTTAATGTTGTTACAGCACTCAGCTGACGATATTTACCAAATTCTTCTCTATTGAGAAACACAAAAAGAATATTTCTTATATTTCTCTTAAGATTCCTTTAATTGTCCAAATGAAAACTATCCAGCTGAACATGTTGAAGTCCTCCCAGTAGTCATCCCCGCCTAAAACCTAAAATGCAACATGCCTTGGATCATAAAGGTAAGAAGCAACTTCCTGGATTTATGAGCCTACAACATGGAATGAAACCATTTGGTTTTTATTATTCCATTTACTCTTAGCCGGACCACAAAGTGGTTCTGAGAGCTGTTTTATGTATTCAGCTGCCTTCCCCTCAACAAGCATGTGGAGCCGCTTAAATAAACCATCAACCAGAGCACAGCTGCAACAACAACCGATCGATCGGAGGCAGGTTACCGTCTGAACATTGCGCCGCCAGCACGCTGGCTTCAGCAGGTGGGGTGGGAGTTGTAATTTGCTGCTGAAGGGCTTTTGTGCTTGCCTGACTGCAGAAAAACTGTAACTTGTGCCTCCCTTGATAGATAGCCATGAAGGCTGATAAAATGTGTGTGTTTGGAAGAGATTCGCCGCTGTATAAACAATCAACTCCCTGCCTTCGACAACATCTGGGAACTCTCAAGTATTGAGGCAGAAACAAATAACCAGGGACTTGTTAGTTTTTGATTAGACTTTAAACAACTCATCATGGCCCATGAAGTTCCCCCGCACCGCGATGAGCCAACGCTCACACAGGAATACACGAGGAGGAAGAAAAAAAAACAAATGAACATAGAAACTTAACATTAGTAAAATATGTTTTCTTTCAGGAAATGCAAGATTATTACAAGTTTTAAAAGTTGGCAGGAAAAGAAGTGTTTTAGCTGCATTAAACCTGGAAAAAAGTCCTAAATAGTCCTTTTTCTCAGCAGTATTTACCTCACCGAGTCTCACGCTCCCTAATCTCATCCATCACACAAACAAGCAGCATCAGATTCTTGTCCCGATCACTTTGTTGGGCGATGTTTGCCAGCTGTCGTTGAATGAAGATTGTTGACGTTATCAGCGATTCCCTTGTCTCTCTTAAGTTTAAAATCTAGATGAGTGTTGCAAAGAAAATCCACACCTTTCTTGGATTATAAAAAGAAATGCCAGATCTTTTTTTTACTTCCTTGTGTGTGTGGTTATGCATTACTTTTCCCGTTACTGCTTAAAAGTTTTATTGGGTTTGCGGAAAAACAATTCATGCAACTGAAGCGATCACCATCTGAGAAGGTTTCTAATAAAATCCAAAATCACTTATGATGCTTCGCTGGATTAAACATTGATTTGGAGTTGCATGTTGTTGCAGCGTGTTAAAGGCACACTTGGCAGTTTTGGCTTGCTTTTAGCACCCCCTAGTGTTCCGTTAGCGAAAGCAACGCTTTTGTGCGTTCGTCTTTTTAACGCCTTAATCTAACTGCTGAAATGTCTCCTCAGCCTTCATTAGTGTCTACAGGAGCGGTTCATCACTAAATTAAACTAATCAGCTGTGTTCAAGATCTAAAACATGCAGGAAACATGCTGGAAGCAGACTGCAGCACCAGGCATCTCAGCTCCACTTCACTAAGTCCAACAGGGACCGGACCGGCACTCTGAAGTTGCAAGTGTGGTATTCTGGCTACAGAGGGCGGTGGGGGTCTGTGTGACATTTCATTAACCCTGTAAACTATCATTTTAGCACAAACTGGCTCAAGAAAATGATTTAAACATATGAAAAAGTTGCATAGTGTGGCTTTAAAACTTTTACTGGAGTGGTTGTACCACCTGTCCTCAGTTCGAGACAGTTTTAAATCAAATAAATTAGTGTCACGTGTCTGTTCCTCCTTTAAATCTGCTCTCTGTTCACGTGATTGACGTTTACACATTCTCTCTCTCCCTCTCACACACACAAGCATGCACACACACACGATCACACAATTGTGTTGGTTTCAGATGAACTTTTGCACTGCAGCATGGCGCAGGCGCTGCCCCTTCAAATCCAGTTGCTAGACGATCTAAGCCAATTACAGTGCGGGGCCAAATGGATAACCTCTATAATATACATTTCCCAGCCTCCTTCACTGAGCTTGCTTGTCATCCCAGGAGCAGTTATGCACCAGAGCCAAGTGTCCCAGGCGACCCAGTTTGAATTGGCTCAATTCATTAAGCCGGGACCCGTGCACAAGCCCGAGTTCACACGGCGAAGACACTTGCAGCAAACAGCTGCTGCACATTCCTGATGGGAGGGCCAGACAGATGTCCAAGGAAAATCAAAGGGAGAGACAGGGGAAAGTTTACAAGCCGGTGTTTGCCAGCCTCAATGAGCAGCTCTTCATGCCTCGCCTCAAAGACGGGGTGCAGCTGGCGGAACTCGCGCCCCCTGTCCTGTTCTGGGGCTCCCCTGGTTCCCGCTCTCCCACCCAAAACACTACAGTAACACAACAGATCAGTCGTCTCCTCAGTGTTTTCTGTTGGAGGAGCAACAAGCCCTTTGGTGCTAACAGAGCAGATTTAGCTGTGGGGAAGAAGTCATTAAAGTTTATTCCCTTGAGCTTGTTCCACTGAACCAACTGAACACAAGAAGGAACGAAGACAGTCTCTGCACTTGACATGTTCTCTAAATGTTAAAACATTTTGTCTTAATTTGTTTTCTGTTTAGACTCTTAGGAGAATTTAAATGAAGGTTTAATGTGGGTGGATTCTTTACAAATACAAGGACTTGAATCTAATTTTTGTTGCAGTCACAAATGTAACTAATATTACTGGTCTACATGTGTTTATTTGTTAAAATGCTTTTTTATTGTGGTTTTTGATGTGTTAAATGCACATATGATAAAACATCAGATTAGCTATTGTTTTAAAGACATTTTAACTTCTTACATTTGTTTTTTGGGATCTGAATAAGATCTACATTTTTGTAAGAAAATAAATATATTTTAGTGGTAAACAGTTCTGTTGGGTTTAAAGGTTTTAAACAGGCAATATTAGGTTTTATAGCCAAGCTGGTAAGAAAAAAATAAAATAAAACAAAATCAACCGCACATACAAACTGACGTTGATCAGAGTAAACGTGATAATTCAGATAATTTAAATTTAGAACGTAATTGTGTTTTGTGTGGCTAAATTCTTATGAGGGTAAAAGCCCTTTGAGGTAAAATAGCAGACATGGAAAAACATCAGATAAAACAAAATTTTAATAAAAAGCAGAAAGAGCAGCAACAGAAAAAGTTCCTGAAATAAAGCTTGGAGGAAGCCAAGAAGGAAACAGGTTAGAGTGAGAGAAACAGAGGACTATATATGCTGGGACAAGCCAGGTGAGCTGATGAGTGAATGAGAAACAGGTGTGTGAGGCTGATTAACATCAGATGATCATAAACACAAACAAACTGAAGCCACAAAAACACAAAGGAATAAAGAGGGAAACAAATGGATCATGGTGAAAAAAAACACCAAAGCAAAACCAGAAAATGTGAGATATATCAAAACTCAAGACATCAGAAAACGCCCACCGTGACACATTGGAGGCCATCTTGGATCATGGAACCACTCATCTGAAATATCACAGGGGTCTTTTTAAACTTTACATCTGCACACGTTAAACACATACAGTAAACAGAGGCCAAGTATCAATTTTAAGCTTATTTTCAGACCCAAGATGATACTGGGACAGTTTTCCTGGTCATAAACAACCAGAACATCAAAGATCTGATGTTAAAAATGAATCTAGAAGCAAAAGTTATTTTTTGCTTAATAGACTTGTTGTTGCTAAAGGATTTGATGTCTACAAAACTTTTAGATATTAAATGCCTCCAGCACTGCACAGTCCTCTCATTCAACACATGCAAACAAAGAATGGAGCATGCTCATACTTCCCTCTCTGTGATTTTCCTCTAACATCCACCCCTCCCCCCATCACCACCACCTCTTGCCCTACTACTTTCTCCTCCGTGGCCCCCTTCACCTCCCCTACTCATCTCCACCCCTGCTCCTCTGCACACAAACACAGCGTGATCCCAGTTGTAATCACTGTTGGACACAATTTCAGGGACAATTTAGAGACTATTTATTATCCTTGGTCAATAAAAAAACAGACTACAAGCATTTTCTGAATGCTAATTTAAAACATATTGGCAGGTTTGTGATGTTGATGGAACCTTTTTGGGGATTTCTTTGACACTTTATGATTTATTCTGTTGACTCTATGAACAAAAATGACTCCCAGTACATAATGTGAAATTTGTCTTATGCAAATAATTAATTTGTAATGCAAAAAAGAGTCAAACATGCAAAGTAACCAGCATTTAATGAAACAAGCTGTCATGGTTTTTAAATTGAATATGAATCCAGAGAGAGGTCCCTCGAGGGGGGAAAGAAAGAGATAAAACTCCCAGTAAACGGTGCTGGATCCATTCACAGCCTCTTCAGATCAGGTGGATGGGACAAACTCTCCTCCAGGGAAAAGTTCCTCAGCAGGGCTGCAGGTAACACAAACCTCTTAATCACACATGACCTGCCAGCTAAGAGAGAGTTAAGCAGTAGCATGGGGGCCTCCCGTAGTCCTCCCTCCCTCCAAACATCATTAGCAGCGGCACATGGCCTGCCTCCATCCTCTACTGTTTACAAACACCATCGTTCTAATTAAAGCGATGGTTTATTTATTTAAAGACGCCGGTTTAGGATAAATTGGAAAGTCAAAATGAACTGTGTTTTGTAGAAGATGGTATGGATTTCTCCTTCATCATAATTTCATTAGGGCATCTGCTTGGGTTTATTTATCAAACCTTCAAGGGGAAAAAAACTCCTAAGAATGGGTTTAATGTCATCAATGTTAAAGTTAGCAGATAAAACTGGTTTTCTTTTGGGAAGCAATTACACCAGGATCACAATATCATGTTAAAAGATTCTAATAATAAATGTAATATTAAAATAATCTGTTTTTATCACGTTTTTTCTTAATCAAGACTTGAATTTTTCCCAAAATTCAAATTTTTTTCTTCAAATTTTGATATTTTACAATCTAAAAAAAGGTGTATTCAGAAATTAAAAGCTGAAAATTAAAAAAAGATTAAATAAAATACTAAATGGATTCCCATGTTTTAATCATCTTTTGCCCAGATTTGATTTTGTTATAATTAAAAGTTAATTATTTTATATTTCTGCTTTAGTTAGATGTACATGCATATGCTTTCTGAAAAAAAAACAAGAAGGTAAAACAAATTTAAAAACTGCTGCAGCAGAGGTTTAATAGTTTATCCTACATAAACTCTACAACAGTCAGATTACACAGTAACTGCAGTTATGCAAAACACAGCTGCACGAAGATAAAATCAAAATATTAATGATTTTAAATTTATCTCTGCCTTGATTTTCTTAAAAGTACATTTTAGAGTGCATGCCTTTGGAAGGAGCTTGTGCAGAGGGCAAAGGCTACAGGAGGTCTTTAAGACCTGGGGCAGTTGGGCTGGAATGCAAAGAGAGAGAGGCTTGTAAATTAGAGACCTAATGAAAACTCTCTGGTGTCCAACTGAAGCAATCATCTGGTTAGAATCAACCCGTTATTCCACTAATTTCCCCGCCGCTCTCTCCAAGACCTCAATGCCTAATTTAGAAGAAAAGTGCACATTCCCTTTTACACACCTGCAGTTTGAACTCGGCACTCTGATCCCTTCGGCGAACCCAATTCCTCCTCTTACCTTTGAAAGCCGAGTATAAACAAAAGACCTAATGGTAAGTGGACTCAACTGCAAACACTCTTGAAATGGTTTGGTCATTTGTAAATAAATCACACGAATGACAGATTTAAATATAAACGACACTTTACATATTTTTACTCATTTGTTTCATTATTAGTCTGAAAAGTGGATAAAGACTCTGAAACAACAATTTGTCACTGTCGGGCTGAAACCTTTTACCTTGAACTTGTCAGGAAACGAAAAATAGTGTCAAAATCTTTTTGACACTATTTATTGGACGTCCATCCATAAAACCACAAAAACATGCAAAACAATGAAAACTATGAAAAACTGAGATATTCAGTCTTGCATCTAAACGTGACATAAGCACAATTTCTTTTTGTGCAACTAGCCATGAAAATTATTACAAGGAAGAACACTGTCACCAAACTAAAATAGATATAAAAGATGTGGTGAAGCATATTTAGTAAGTACGAACATCAATGTTTGCAAGTTTTAAAGTGACTGTGTGTATTTTCCCTGGTGATAGGGGGCAGTACATACCTAAATCATTGCAAGCAAGCAGTATTTTTGTGTTCAAGTAAGACCTTACCAACGGATGGCCATTAGCGTCAAAAATCCCTGGGAACCTCCAGAAAAATGACAAGAACATCAGATTCCCTGTCATCACTGGCAGCAAGCGAAGAGGTAAATCTGCTAAACAGCAACGTTTATGGATGGCGAAAGATTTTTGTTAAAAATCAATAAATGCATTTTGTCCTCACGGGCTCCCGTAGAAGGAAACATGGCATCCAATATGGCGTCGCCCAGAGACTTAGGCCCAATCCCAATACTCGCACAGTGTCCTACGCCCTTCTGTGAAGTGCACTTAGAGGAGGTGCGCAGTAAGGCTTCGAGTGTGTAGTACCCAAGTGTGCAGATTGGGACAGGAAGCAGTGCGTTATCGACCGCGATGCATGCTGGGATGCCGGTCGCTGTTTGTGCTACTTCGTTAAAAATCTTTATTAACAACTTTCAAACAAACAATTATTTGACTAAATTTACATTCATTGCTGTCCACATTAACTCTTAGTCTAAAACATTCAGAGCATGAATAAAAATCATTAATCGTCTTAAAATGAACTTCTTTAATTTGAAAATACAGATTTTCAGAAAAGGCACTTGAGCCATTGCTCCGCCTTCTTCTCAAACTTCCCACGCAGCAATGGATTGTGGGTAATACCCATGCGAATCAAGTGCGAATCAAGGGTGCAAAAGGTGCGTGGTCACCTTCCGCACTTGAGAATCTGGACACCCTACATACTCACACTCCTGGCCGGGAACGCACAATTGAAGGCCGCAAGGGTGGAAGTGCGAGTATTGGGATTGGGCCTTAGACCCTCTCCCATTTTTTGAGACCCGATTTTTTGGGTTATATGTTACGAAGCCGCCAATATTTTTAAACAACTGGGCATCATTTAATTCATTTTCAACAACATTTAGATGGATAATGGTATTGGTAATGGATTAATGGTAAAAACTATTGTCTCTTTAAGTTCAAATGTCCTTGACATTCATTTTTGAACCAACTTTAATTTTAAATATTGTTGAATTTAACTGTTACTAGGTTAACGGTTGGTATTAAAAACATGGTCTAGAAATCAAAATGAGAAGGTTCGGAAAAACCTTATATATTGAAAACATTATAAGACAATAAACTGCATAAAAATACCCAAACTCTGGTTTTCTTCAGTTCCCATCTTCCAAATCCCTCCACCTTTATCTACTCCGATAAAATAAATAAATAAATAAAAAAACCAAACAGCTGGACACCCAAACTTTCACATCCTTGAGAAACAGGTTCACCTAAAACTTTCCTGGTTGGCATTTATGTTTTCTGACTTCATGACTTGTTCACATGTTCCTGTACAAGCGGACGTATAGCATAAATCCCTTTTTTTTTTTTTTTTTTTAATCAGACAGATGCTGAGTGAAGAAGTGTTGCCCGAAACCAGGTCTCCTACTCCCTGAAGACTTGGTCACTATACCTTCTTTGGAGTTATTCAACCTTTCACCCACTGGGCCCCCTGAATCTGACCTTTAGCCAGATGCCATTTACTTAAAAATCTCCCTGCCAGTTTCCACCTCTGGAATCTGCAACACATTACAGAGGAGGGGGGGGGGGGGGGGGGGGGGGGGGGGGGACAAAGGCAGCAGATTAGAGATCAGGCTGGTTATTAGATTGCTGATGCTGTTTTAGGGTCAAATACAAGCATAGCAAAAACAAGCTGAAGCTAAAAGAGGATAATAGATTTGGTGAAGTTACTAAAAGTTGTTGGAGAGTTGGTAAACACCTTTCTGGTTTAATTTGATCGTAAGAAGTCTCCATTCTTGTCTTGACTTCCCATCTTCACCTACTTTAAATGTCCTTGTGGATTTTTCTCCCCCTGCTTCTGATATCGTGTCAGTTAGAAAGTGTGGTCCTACCAGGGAGTCAGTGGTGAGTGGAGGTGCTGATGTATCGAGCAAAGTTGCTTGTCTTTGCTGAAAGCTTTTGTTTCCTGGGGCTCTCTATTCATCACAAAGCCTTTGGTGGGAAGAGACATAAAGACAGGCTCTGACCCCGGTGTGAGACCTTTGACCTTTGTGAACCCAAGGGGACAGATTTTCAGCAACTGTGCAATCACTATTAGCTGACCGCCAGGTCCTCGGTGGAAAATGGCTGGAGCCGGACAAAACGAATGGACGGACGCGGTGGGAAAATCTGGTAATTTATAGAAGTTGAGAGTCCATTTCAAAAGAGGTGACAGTGGATCAGCTGACATGTGGGGTCAAGGGTGATGTTTGGGCATGATTTCCTGCCTGAGTTACTGTAACATCTGCGTGTTAAGAGACGCCTGGGACTAAAAGATTTTGACCCTTGGGATTGTGATCCTGACACTAAAAAAGGAAAGAACTACAGCTAAGATTACTGATGTCAATGACCACATTTGACATTAAGCCCTTGCAAAAATACGTCTTCTGTCTAGGACTACTTTCATGCATTTGCATTTTTAAAAACAACAAAATGCAGCTTTAGATCAACATAAACACTTTTTGGACAAACTCGTAGTTTTTAAATTCACTTTGAAAGACAGGAGTTGTCCGTGAAGTGGCTCCGGTCATGCCTCTCCTGTGAGACCAGCTGTGATTAAGTGGATCATTTTCGCTCTTGCACTGTCATCTACAAGTGTCCTAGTAAAGAAATACTGGGAGTCCCCAGCCCTGGGGCTAGCCATTAAGTAAATTGGCCTCTCTAGACCTATAGCTATGTCACTGTCCGTGACGAGCTGCCACCTATTTGACCCAGAGATGGAAGTCCAACACTGACCAGCAGCTGTTCTGAGGGCTTGTCTTTCTAAGCCTGGGAAGTGGTTCCTAATTAGCCTCCCACACCCATAAATGTGTCCAGTAGGTCACTCACTCCAACCTTATTGATCGCTCTGATGTGTTCTTTACTGAGGTTTGACTTAAGCTCCTCCATCAAAATGAATGAAAGGTGGTGGGTGACATAAGCAGCCTGTATGTGTCAATAAGACCGTCAGAAATAAACCTTTCATTGGAGTACACGAGCGTTCTGGTGCTGGATTTTATTTATAGCATTAAAAAAAGACTGAATATGGAGGAAAAGCAGGAGAAAACATGTTTCTGGGGTAAGATTTTAGTGTTCACTTTGAATTTATCTCTAATGTCCTTTTACAGACATCAGACGTGGGTCAACACTTCAGGAAAACCTTTGATGATAAATGGATATAGCTGCCTCAGGGCTCGACACAATATCATCTCCCGCGTGTCAAACTCTGAGTTCTGCTTTATCGAAGTCACAGGAAACAAGCCTGGAAGGCCTGCCCCCAACAATCATTCCCCCAGATATTTTCCTCTTCCTTTTCTACCCTCTGTGAGTTGTTTTTCTTTCATTTAGCTGGCCTCCACCAATAAAAATGCAAGCCAATTTTCCAGCGCATTAACCCACGAGATCTTTAATACACAAGAGTTTTGGTGCAAAGGGGACTGCAAGGCCTCATGGAAAGATGGATGGGCCTGCCGACTAAGAGTGGGCAGTTTTCCCACTGCCCTGGTCTCGGCCCGGGACAAAAGCCTCATTGAGTGTGATGCTTGACATCAGCATCATAAACTAGTCATTGCTACAAAGACGCTGACACTTTAAAGTACCAGCTACTGCCGCTTTCTTTTCTCTCCTCGTTACAGCATTGCCTAGGCGAATCACGTCACTGGCAGTGGTTTTCTTTTTTCCTGCAGATGCTAACACTAAAAATGAAATAAAACTCATAGTGGAGTCACTTGGCTTGGAAGAGTTTCCATTTACATTTACTGTTCTTTGCAATCACACTGTTAAACAAAACAGAAATCAGTAGCTTTCAAGATTTGAAACCATCTAAACCATGTTGTCATCGTGGTATCATCTTGTATAATGAGTTTTTAAATGTTTTTCATTATACATGAAAGGGCATCACTTCCTGTCAGACCGTTTCTGAGAAAGGCAGGAGGTCTTACCCCTACTTCACACTGGAAGCATCAGCGACGCGGAACGGCAGCAGAACGTCACCGCTTCAAATAGAATCCATTATAGTCTATGGGGGTGATTCAAACCGGCTGCGACATGGAAATTTTCAGGCGTATCCCAGAAGCGGCGCACCATACCGCGCTGCACAGCTAAAGATAGGATCGGGTTCTATTTTTGCTGTGAGCCGCTTCTGGGACACGTCAATTTCTGCAGTTAACATAGGGCTAGACAGGAAATCACATACAGTTTCAAATTAAAAGTCTATTGCAGAAATGCAGTTTCATGTTTATGTAATTTATACGTATGGCCTAACGATTTTTTTACTTATTGCATCATTTGAGAATTGCAGCAGTGTGTTTTTCATGGCTTTAATCCTGATAATGGAGAGGAACAACATTATATATGACATCAAACAGCAATGTCAAACTTGATTTCCAACAAACCGTGACCTTTGAAGTCTCGAGGAGCACAGCGTAGAAGCCGCACCGCTGCAGATTCTCCCGGTGTGGACAGCGAAGCTTGCAAGTAAACCATTCCGCTGCTGTTCTGCGCTGCTGATGCTTCCAGTGTGAAGTAGGGGTTAGAATAATTATGAATATAGTTATTAGAATCATCGTTGACCAGTTTGTTGCCATCCTGACAAAATTAACAGATTAGAAGATTTTTGTGAGATGGACACTGTTTTTTAGGAGTGTAACAATACATCGATCTACATTGATACATTGATAGTCATGAATCTAAAATAAAAACAATGATAGGATAAATATTTATCAAACAAACTTTTATTTGGAAAAATGCTTTATTTTGAAGTTCTACTGATTTGCCGTTTTCCACTCTGCTGCACATCACCAAACCTGTTAAACCAAGAAGCTAGTGGCGTCATGGCGAGCAGAGAGAAAACAGTCAGTGAAGAATAGTTTTTCCCCTGGGAAACGATTGTGTTAGATCACTTGTAATATCATTTTATATCTACCCCAATCACCCTCACTGTTTTTGTAGCCTTAAGGGTGAGGTTCACTTGTTTAATCAGTACATTTGCAGTGGTCTCTAGTAGGAATGAATGCCATGTAAGTTGTGCTCTGGATACAAAAAGCCCTAATGCGCTTGTTTCGGGATCTAGAAGATTGCCAGATTGTAGGAGAGCTTCAGACAACAGGATTTGAAATCTTATTTCCTGATATTTGGGCATTGCACCTCTGATTGGCTAACAGCAACACGCCTACCACTGACTCCGTTTACGTTGCAACATTGATGATTTATGTCCACAAATAACACAAGCCTGGAGGAGTTTTGCCATGTGGTGGAGTTGCTAATGCTAACAGTTAGCTTCTACTAGCTGAGACATTCTCTGCTGTTTCCTGGATGCTAAACCAACAACAGCCTTCCCCATCGTGAGTCAAGATGGGAGAGTCTACTTTTCAAATCCTAGCATTTCATCATTTTATTTCAGGGGTATTCAGTTCTGATCCTGGAGGGCCAGTATCCAGCACGTTTTAGTGGTTTCTCTGCTCCAACACACCTGATTCAGTGTTTGAATCACCTGCAGCAGCTCATCAGGCTCTGCAGAAGCCTGTTAATCACCTGCTGATTGAAATCAGGTGTGTTGAAACAGAGTTAAACCTAAAACGTGCTGGATACCAGCCCTCCAGGACCGGAACTGAATACCCCTGATGTATTTTCTATCAGAAGCAAATAGGAGATAGGTGTAGGAGACTATTTTAATGTTCAGCCTGCATGAAAAACTCAGAGTGACCAATGAACATTAACTCTTAACCTGTTCTAGGTACCACCTAAATATAATTGTATAAATCATTTTGAAATTTTTGAGACTGGAGTTTTGACAGCAATACGCTTTAATCTAAGCCTCACTTGCACTAACTGTTAGTCTATCAGTGTGGTCTAAACTTATTTCTGTGTCTCTAAACTGAGCTAATTCAAAGAACTGCTAAGAGCTAACCATTTAACTCCTTTGTTCTTTAAATTATATTTATAATTGAGCCTAGGTCATTCCAAAGGAGGGATTTGTTGCAGCAGAAACACAAAGACCATAGAGTCATGCAATCAATAAAACAAGGAGATACGAGCGCGCACGTGTCGAAGCAAATCTGGTCCTAAAACATGATGTCCGCTCAGAGCCGGTTTCAGATTATCAATGTCACGGAGGAAAATGGGAAGGGTGCACTTTAACAGATTAAACACAGAAACACAGACATTTGTGCTGCCAGAAGGCGCTGATGGATTCCGTCACATTAAATATGGATTCATGATGGACTGCAACAAAAGGCAAAAATGAAACGGTGTGGGAAAAAAATGTCTTTGCAAATGTTTGAGCATATTAAAACTAACAAATCAATGTATTTAAAGTGGAAATAAACACCTGCTGTCAAACAGCAACAAAATTAATATAATTAAGCTTTTGTAGCAAACACAGTAGTCACTTTCACCGTTACTTTACTAGTACACATTGTTAAATATTGTTCTGTATTCATACTTTACTCCCTTCATGAACAAGTGACCCATAAGAGAGTGGTCATCAAACTGAAGCCATATACCCGGAAACAGCTGCTCTGCTTCGCTAACCCGTGGAACAATGTGAAGGCAGCACGTTTAGACAAGTTTGGACAAGAATGGAGGTCACCAAGTCTCAAGCAGTGATGCCGTTTCTAGCTGTCAGCTACTGGAAACTCAACTTGAGAAACATCACTCTAATCTTCTGTGCATACCCTGAGCTTTAATCTTGCAGGATACTGGTATCCTAATCTAAAAAAATGTCCTTGTTTACTTCCTCTGTTTCCCATCAGAACACCTGTCATTGATGTTAATCTGCATGAATACAGAGGGGACGTCTAAGCTGGCCTGATCACACGCCTTAAAGAAGAGGCGGAACTTTCTTTATCGTTGTGACGGACAACCTCACAGCTGTCCACTCGATTTATAGGGCAAAGTACACTGCTGAGTTTTTGTCACCTATTTACTTAGGCATGTGTAACAGATCCTTCTTGTGTATTAAAAAATACTTCAAGGCCTGGAGATTATCTCCCCAGCCAGCTGGCTCACGTGGTCCTTTGTGTCTAAAATTAAATACAGTTAAATTGAACATTAGTCAAATAAGGACAATTGTATATAAATGTGCATTGTTCAAACATAAATTAAAACCTAACATTTATCTTCTTTGGCTTACATTTTGCTTAGAAAGCAGCATCCAGGTAGTCTTCTCTTTTGAAGCGCTGCGGAATTATTCTGTTAATAGTTATCTGTCCTCAAGTCCTTGACCCCTTCATATTGTAAACACAGCTCTCTTTGACCAGGGGAGTTTTGTCGACAGAGGGGCCCGGTGATAAGCAAGCGGGGGCTGAACCTGTTCCGGTCTACACTGCCCTCTGCAGCACCTCTGGTCCAGACTCAAGTCAAATTTCTCCCAGCACTGCCAGATCACTCGGGTTAATCTCTCCTGACCCCCCCGACTCCTCAAAAGCACAGCTTTTTTTTGGAGCTCACTCTCGGGTGTGATCGCAGTGCAGTTCTGTGGAAGCAGACCCCATGCACAGCCCCGTGTGCACTGGCACCAGTTTGCAGACTTCAGAACACTGAAGATAAGGTACAAGAATGTCAGGAAGTCTGACACCAATGAGCAGCATGGTAAACAAACAGTTGCAGACGTCTGTCCGCATCCCCTGCCACTTAACGACCCTTTTAAATGTCAAGCTGTGAATTATGGTTCTTTAGCTAAACAAATCATGCTGCATTTACTGAACTTACGGAGAAAAAAAAACACGAGTGCTGAAAGCTGATGCCACAACACTTCAACTGTAATTCAAGTTAGACTGCGACTAATCAATAACAATCCATTTATTTAGAAAACTGAACAAATCTCCAAACATAATAAGCTTTTCAGACAAATCTGTAAATGCTAAGAAAAGGTAATGCAGCATTTGACAAGCAGTGTCATTTAATAAAAGGGCAAGTATTGATTCGGCGCTGCACAGGTATAGTAAACCTACACCCAGAAGCCTTTTATATATATGTGTGCTGCATGCTTAGTCAAACAGTCCCATTGCAGAGCCCTGCCAAGTTAGCTAAGTACATATCACACAATATTGTGTGTGACATGTCCACAGAGGTTATGGGTAGTGCTGAGATGGAGCACTGGCAATTATATATGCATGGAGGGTAAAACGAACAGAGGTAGACTTCTAGAGAGAGAGAGAGACTTGCGCTGCGATATCCTTCCTGGCTTAGTTTGATCCCTCTGGTGTAGTGAAGCAAAAAGCCAATCATTCTTAACCACATAAAAGTTAACAGAGCATGGCCTGGTATTTAGCTTTATGTTTATCTGTGTTATTAATGTGGGCATGAGGAGCGTGGCCTGTCACTGCAGGTCAGATTGGCAGGTGCTGAGCTGTTCTGACACTGTGATTTCACAGCCTCTTTGCTTTCTGCTTCAGGAGATTGTAATGATGCCTGTCCTAATGGGGGACTTGAGACCGACATACGTGGGAGTAACATACATCTCAACAACCACCGCCTCTATGACAACGGTTTTAGCCTTTTTTTCTCTCCACCAAAGACAAAAAACTGTCGTAAATCGTATTTAGTGTACTGAAAGTTTGCATAGATCTGAGAAGAGATTGCATCTTCCCAGAAACTAAAACCACCTTTTTAGACATTTTGCAAAACCGCAGACAGCCCTGATTATGGAGTTGATATGGGAGCCTCTGGTTAACTAACCCGTGAACAGGAAGTGCACGCATGTCCACGAGAAGCAGCCAAACAGCAATGTTGAAATGCTATTACACTTTTGGTCATTTCCTTGTTTGCATAAACATCTTCATCAGAACTGCTCCTTGTTTGAGTTGTCTCACACACAAGAAGGCACAAATATTTGGACTGTATTAGTCTCAATGGGCCAATGTCCATTAATGATTAGCCATTAATTACACTGAATACATAACCATGCAGTGGAATTTAGATTTATCTGTCTAATTCTGATAGATAAATACTTTTTTGTTTTGTTGGACTGAAAGTTTTTGCTTGACGCATGCCAACACACATTTAATCTAACTTCTGGCTGCAAGGAGAGAAGATCTGAAGTGGGCATGTGGCCGTGTGTGATTGTGCATGTGGGAGCTGCCCCGGCCCTATAGTGAGCAGCTATTAGACGAGAGAAAGCAGAGGAGGTGGAGACGGAGGGGGGGTTAAGACAACTGACGCAAGGTAGCATTTGCAATTGGGAGGTTTTGGTTTCAGGCCCTCCAGTCATCAATCATCCCAGGCCTATTTTGTTCTTTGACAGCTCACTACAAGGCTTGACATTTAACACTCACGACCCTGGACGGGTCTGTGCGCGAGACAAGAGACTTCAGAAACACAAAAATTGAACAGAATGACACTTTCCCCCTCTCTTCGATAAGTGGCACAAGTGAAGCAAAGCAGGTACAAATTAATAATTCCCATCTGCATCACACTTTGCTCTGGTGAAATTATTGCCCCGTGTCCCCCCCCCCCCCGCCCTCTTTACATGAAACACATAAAACAGCTAAATGAGGGAGTCAAAAGGCCTCCAGGCCCATTAGACTAAACGCAAGTGTGGGTTTTTTATGTGTGGATGGACTCTGTGAACTTTGCAAGAAGGAATCATTAGCAATGTTTTGGAAAAAGAAAATGTTTTTTTCGGCGTAGTGTTTTAGGGTGCCCTAGCTCTGTGGAATCTGGATTAAATGTTAACATTTTCAAATTATGAGTTCAAATTATGATATTTCTCTTTCTTTAAAGAGCAAGTCACCCCCCTTCCAGAGTCTTACTCCACCCACATTTCCTGTTTGAAAAATGTGCCATTGCCTAGCGGAGCTGCTAACCACTGCTCAGAGACTCTCCGTTGGACAACCAAGCCGCTAACATACACACACACAAACAGGCACACCCACTCTGACGAAGCCGCTAACAAACACGCACACACACACCCTGCTCGGACAGAGAAAAATCAAGCTAGCTAGTTTGTCACAGAGCAGTCATTTGAGGTGGATGATTTCTCTCAACCTCCTTCATAAGGACAGAGAGGAAGGCCTCTGGAGAAGGTGAGCGGCCCTGAGCGATATCGTTTTGAACTGATGGCTCATGAGTTGCCTTGCTATTCCAATTCCATATCGCTACAGAGGAGTAGCCAAGCCCGGGACTCGGGTGCTTTTACACCCCACAGCAACAGAGCGGCTGACATAATATGGTACCGGCAACATCACAGGGTACCTCTTAGCCAATAACAATGGCTGATTCAAATTCAGTGTAGTGCAGAGCTTTAGGCTGAAGAGGGCGCAACACTGTCGGTTTTAAACTGAATATTTAAATTTTAACTAGGATGCACTAAAATGCCAAAGTAATGACTACACACATCTACAGCACTTTTAGACACTCATTTATACAGATGCAACTCAAAAAATTAGAATATGGTGCAAAACTCCATTTATTCCACTAATTCAACTTAGACTGAGAGACCATCTAAAGGCTCAGGAACCCTTTGCAGGTGTTTTGGATTCATTAGCTGATTTGATCCTAGAATATTGAACCTTTTCAAAATATTCTAATTGTCTGATATTTTAAATTTGGGGTTTTCATAAGCTGTACACCATAATCATCACAATTATAGCAAATAAAGGCTTGAAGTAACTGGTTTTGCATATAACAGGTCTATCTCATATATTAGTTTCACATTTTAAGTTGAAGTGATGAAATAAATAATTTTTTGCACAATATTCAAATTTTTCGAGTTTCATCTGTACAGTTTATTAGCAAAAAAGTGGATCTGTCGGTGACTTGCTCTTTAATCTGCCAGTTATATATCCAACGTCAACATGAGCTTATGGTATGTGACCACATTTGGCTTTCTGCCTTTTTGGGTCAGCAGGTCATTATAAACAGCAGCAGGAAAACCAACAACAAAAAATGCTGGGATTATTATTGTCATAACCTATGCATAAAGCAGCCTTATGGCCCATAGTATTAACAGATGTTGATCCATTTCCAACTCACATCTGTCAGCTCAAAGATGAACTAATGAGAACTGTAAAAATGACAATAATTAGAATCATTCTTAGAAAAATAAAGTCAGAACAAATCTTCCCAGTGCTTTCTTTTCGTCCCCACACACTTCCGTGACACATGATAACTTGATGAAGAGCATGATTTTCAGTTACACGGTTTTCTCTAAGGCCATACAACCAGAAGCCTCACTGCCGGTTTCTCCGTGCGTTTAGTAGATAGATAGCGATAACATTGCCCGAACATCAGCCGTATCCATTCAGTCTTACGTCAGGGAATTGATAGCTTCTTTTGGATTGTGTGAGCCTCAGAAAATCTCCTCAATCTTTGTGTGTGTAAGATACGCTCTGCTTGCTGCATACTAAACATGTTGCCAGACAACTGGTCATGTCTTAACTGTGAAACTGGCAACTATTGTTCGTGCTGCTATTGAACATGCCTCAGAGGACTCCAGGGGCAACCTTTCATCTTGCACAAGGTACCAGGGCTCTTAAACTATTCAGACAATGTTTTTAAGGGATTTTATTATCACTAGTGCACACAAGTTCAATCGTAGTTTTTTTTATTTTAACCTTCCTTGAAGATTTGCAGAGCTTTTAATTTTTAATTTTTCCTTCTTAATGACACATGCATGATACAACAGATTTACAAGATGTGCTCATGTCTAGCGATTTGCGAGCATTGTAGTCCAGATTGCCGTCCAGACATTGTCATGTCATCGTGGAAAACCTCTTTTCTGAGAAAGATTCATCAGATTATGACCAAAGCCAAGCCTTTTCCTGCAACACTCCACTAGCTGCACCATATGGTTGGGTCCTAAAGCCACGGGTGGAGGGTTTAATGACAGAGCGGATGTTCAGCGCACATGCCGAGGGATGCTGGGGGATGGGCTAAAAAAACACTCATCAAGTCTTTGGCCTGGAAAGGCTGCACAAGGTCAGCTGTGGAGCGGGTGGTGGCAGGGTGAGGGGGGCCAGACACATGTCTACAACAAAAGACAGGTGACCACAGCGAAACTTTGGTGGAAAACAAAGTGTGCAATGAAATCTTTTACTACTGTATAACTTCCTAAATCACATATTTTCCTTGTGCATCGCTATTCTCATGTGCATCCAACGCCTGACCTGTTTTGTCATTAACATCTTCTCTCAAATACACAAGGTTGATAGTTTAGGCATATTACCAAAATATAGTGTCATGGAGATCCAATCCTCTTGGCAAATATGCACAGCTGCCAGAGTGGGGTGTGGGGATGAGTCAACAACGATGGACTCATAATTAATGTTTACCGAGGCTGATGCCACTGCATGACATTTCTACTGCTGCACGACTTGTCCACTGACCACAAATAATCCCAATAAACACTTTCATAGTCTGACATCTCTCCTTTAGAGCCAAAAGCATGTTTAAACATTAATTCTGAGTTCAGTCACAGAGCGGCTCCTTGGTGCCTCAACTTGACATTGGAAACAATGAAGTAAAAACACTGCAGCTAATCTGACCACATTCTTGAATAAAAAAATGACAAAGATACAAATTATTTTGTTTTCTTTTTAAAACAGTGCATGCCAGTGCAGACACAGCTTTAGATAATGTTAGTCCAGCGGTGGTGACGGGGGGGATGTGGGTCAGCCTGAGGAGTAAGACAGGAGGGCAAATGATTGATGGAGTTGCGGTTGGTCTATAAAGGTCTGCAAAGAGTGCTCGGAGATAATCAGAGCGAGGGTGTCTGCAGGCCTCATAACCCCACGGCACACAAACGTGCGCACACCCACATGCGCTGACTCAAGAGAGAGACGAGACGGGAGCTTCCGAATTATCAAGCAGGCAGAGGCACTGATGATGAAATTCTGAAGGTCGGGCGTAACAAGAGGCACCTTACAAGGGTCGTGACCTTTTCCTCACCGGGTGTTTTGTTCTTTGTACCTCCCTCACAACATCACCTTCCCACCTTTGTGTTCATTGGGAGGCAGGTGAGTGGGGGAGTTGTGTTACATCCCTGTTTATCTGTTCATGACCTCTAGTCGGCAATTCTGCACTTGATAAGAGGAGGGCTTGCCTCATAATGTGCACGGCAGCTGATATCAGCCCTGTATCCTTGTGAAATTGATTACCAAGGCCCGGGGAGCGTGCAGAATATAATAAATAGAGATGACACATAAGGCACACATGGACTTGTAGGCTGATGGGTAACACCGCCTCAGCAATTACCTGCTACCCACTTAAAACAGGGGTCATACAGGGCAGGCTGGCAGTGGAAGGAGTTATGGTTATTTCTTATTTTCTCTGCAGGGTGAGACTGTGAAAGATTTCTCTCCCTCTCCCTATGTGTGTGTGTGTGTGTATAAGCATGCATGTGTTAGGCTTTGTGTCAGGGGGACAGTAAGGGCAGAGAGGTTCTGATCTGTGAGTGTAAGGCCCCAAAAGTGTGTAGCTTTCACATAAACATCTAATAACATATTGCTGCAGAGACTTTGAAACACAATAAAACGAGCTATTGTAAAGATAACACTGCATGTTCAGTTTGTGAAAATGAAATGCATTTGCTAATTGTTGGTTTTTCATGGGTGGATTTGTCTGCTGCTTGTTAGTTTTTTAAATCATACAGAAAAAAATGTTTCGAGATGATATAATTGCTGTAGATTTCCATCCTGGGGCAGTTTCAGTTTGCTTTCTTTTCTGCCTGTTCCATTATTTTTAATGTGGTATTTCCTCCTCTGGAGATAAAGAACGTTAGCGAGTGAAAATCCCAAAAACCAATACAGCAAAGCTTTGATCCCAGACTTGGTGGGACAGAAAGGGGCACACCAAAGTGATAAGCAGGTTGTTGTATATGCTGTAGAGTTTTCTCTCCACTTAAATTAAGATAATTAGATTGATTAAAAAATGCTAAAGAGATAAACTACCTAGTAATAAACACTTTGTTGACGAGGTCACTAAAATTTAAGCTTTTTGGAAACAGATATAGTGATCCTGGGATCATAATCTCACTTTATAAAACTGTAAGAAAGGACTTGGGACCTGAATCATGGAGCAGCATCAGGAGTTCAGACTTGAACTAAAGCCACACTTAGGCTGTGACTTGGGATTTGACTTGGACTTGCTCTCTAAAGAATTATTACTTGAATTGGACATACATTCTCAACCTCACGACTTAGCATGGACTCACCAACTAAAGACCCAAAACGTGACTTGGACTTGCCCCCTATTGGATTCAAGATCTGACCTGGACTCGCCCTCTAATGATTCGTGTCTTGACCCAAAGTTGAGGTTAGGTTCCATATCTCACATAACCAGAAATGAAAATAAGCTGGTTAGTCATGCCAAACGTGGCTGTTCAACTGATTCAATGTTGGTGATGGTACCAGTAGAGCAGTATGTGTAAGGATGCAGTTTATGATTAAATCTAGATGCATCACTTTATGACATCATTAAATCCATACTATGCATCTTATTCATATTTTTAAATAATTTTCTTGAGCCAGTATGTGCTAAAATGACCCATTACAGGAATAATGAAATGTGACCCAGACCCCCAGCGCCCTCTGTGGCCAGAATTCAGAGTGCCGATCCGGTCCCTGTTGGACTTAATAAAGTGGAGTTGACATGCCTGATGCTGCAGTCTGCTTCCAGCATGTTTCCTGCACGTTTTAGATCATGAACACAGCTGATTTGTTTCTTTTAGTGATGAACCGCTCCTGTAGACACTAATGAAGCCTGAGGAGACGTTTCAGCAGACGGCGAACACACAACGAGGAGTTAAGTCTCCCGTTTGCTTTCACTTCTGGAACACTAGGGGGTGCTAAAAGCAAGCCAAAACTGCATAGTATCCCTTTAACAATCTCTTTAATAATAAAGTCTGCAAGTATGTCTTTCAGCATCACCTGTAAAAATGGCAGAGAATTTGAAAATGGTGTAATCATGTTAGCGTATAAAGAATTGATCTCTTGACCCTTTGTCCAGTGTACAACTCTTCTTTTAGTTCCATTTCTGGTTTTCTCATTAGCGACACCTGCTGTTTGAGATGAAAACTGCAGGAGTGCAGGTTCAAAAAGCTACAAACACTGAAATAGTTCTTTCTTCTGATCATGTGAACCAACTAGTAATGATAGTAAAAATGTTAACATAGATTTTAGTATTAATAATATAGAAAATGTAGTTTGCTTCTCAGTGATGGGTTCCTTAAAGCAACATTCCGCAACTTTTACACCTTAAAATTATGCTTTTTTGTAAAGTTTTTGCATCATAGTATTATCTATTATGTTCATTTTCATACCTGTGATAGTGTTGGGGGGTCCAACGTCTGTTTACTGTGCTATACAGTTTTTGTGCTTCGGGTAGCGCCGGAAGTACTGACTGGGTGTCGTTTTACGACAGAGTATGGCAAGCCAAAGGGATAAAAAAGTGCGTGTTCTAAACGTGCGTTATGTCTGCCAAAATGCGCGTCTTGATCGCACGTTTTGGCGGACATAATGCAAGTTTAGAACACACATTTTTTTTATCCCTTTGGCTTGCCATAATTGTATAACGTAGAGTCGCTGTAGCAGCGGCAGATTCACCAAAGAAAGCTAGAAATCCCTTATCAGAGGAATATAGGAAAAGAAAAGAAGAACGTGATAGAACAAGAGCAAAGACCAGAGTTATTATTGGGCCGTCTTTTCCTCGCTGGAGAGCTCTTTTAGAAAGAAAGGCATGAACTATGGACTCTGACCAATCCGTGCTGCTAATAGCTAGGTAAGTAATAAATTATTTCACCAGGGTTATTGTGTTTGGTCAGGCATAAAGTTGTTATACAGTCCTGATAAAACTATTTATTCAATGTGTGGAGGTGGAAAAGTTTGTTTTCGTTGTTTTGCCTGATATTAGGAATGTAAACATGCCTCTTATGCCAGAGAGAGATATTTTTTGTTACGACAGTGACGTTACGCAGCAAACCTCTAGAGGGCGACAGAAACCATATAACTGCAAAGTTGCGAAATGCTGCTTTAAATCATGCTGACTAGCAGGTGGGTAATTTTGCACTAGGGCTCATTTTGTCTAATGTTTATTTGTGATTCTGATTTTCAACAAGTGCATTTTTATTTGAAAACAACTGTTTGTAAGTGGCCATTGTTTAAATCTTTTTGTAAGGGTTAGGATTAACCCTAACCCTATCCCTATCAGTGGGATCATACTGATCATTCTACATTTGGTTTGGGAAATAGTCATGCAGAATAACTTGTGAAATTAGTAATATACAAATATGGAGTAACTTGTGAATTACAAACTGTAATCTCACCATAATCACGTTAGATATCACCAGAAAGCATCTCATTATACGTTTATATTGTAGCGTATTGGTTTGATGACTCTGCAGCTGTAAATGACAAAACATATTAAAAAAGTCCTTGTAAAAAGAGTTATTCACACTTTTTGCATATTTAAATCTGGTTAGGTTGCAGCTCACAGGCTAAACTAAAAAAAATTTGAACAAATAAAAAAAAAGCACACAATTATTCAAAGATTTTATGCAAATCAGGTCAACCTGTTGCAAACACAAGTTGTTAGAATATAATGTCAGTAATGTTAGTTCTGGCTAAAAGGGGGGAAAAAAGGTAAAAATATTCAAAAGAATCCGATTACTCCCAGAGCTGCAGCTCTTAGCCTCGTGTTGTGTTTAAAGAGAAATCATTACCATTACAGCTGATTGTGCAACGCACATTAAATTGTCCAAAAAAAAAGCAGATGTGCCTATTCATGCTCATAAAGTTTCCACCTGAGATACCTTAGTGAGTGCAGTCTGCAGAGTGAGCTTCATTTCAAAAACAGCCACTCCAGTGTCTTAATGTTAGCATAAAGCGGGCTATGTAGATGTGCTGCTCGCCGTTTCAATGAAGAAATCTGAATGGCTGTAAGCTGCCAGGCAAACCTTTATATCTATTTGTTCCACTTGTCTGCCTCTCAATGAGTTTAATCAGCTGAGAAGAAGCCGTGAGGAGGGGGCGAGGGGGGGTGTTGCCTTGCCCGCCCATACATTAGAGAGCCCCCTTCTCGCACAACACACTCAAACACACACTCACACACAAGCCCCATTCTGCGTGCATCGATGTGAGACTTGAGGTTCTCCCTCTCCCCTGTTGCCTTACGGATTATCAAGTACACTTCAATTACTGCCGATCGATACACTCCTGGCTGCAAAAGGGAGTGTGAAGGAAATTAGACAGACTTTGGGTATGGCTGTGACTACAAAGCAATGGATTAACACTGATATGCATCTCTTCATTTACATCAGGAATGGGCCCATTCTCCATCAGCATACGGCACTCTGTTCTGAGCGGACGCACATTCACAAAGGTTTTAAGGGGACTTTTTGAAAGATTGCCTCTTTAAGTGCTGGGCAAGGTGAGGGCAGGCCCGTCATATACTGTGGGAGGGGATTACTGTAGTATCTGTGGTAAAAGAGCCACTGTAACCAGGGTTTCCACCTAAATTCAAGAGGAAAAAAAAATTAGGCCTTGAGTAGAACCATTAATGTCATCATGATAATACTACGTCTTTGTAAGAGAGTAGTGTGTCTTTATATGTGTGTCGGCCTCCAAATTGGCCAGCACTCAGTAAATGATTAAAGACACGCTAATCCCACAGTACTTCCGCGCTAAGATTTATAATCCAGCCAGGCTCAAATATTAGCCGTAAAAGAAAAGAAAGAAGCATTTCCACTGTTAGAGAATTGCTTGTCAGCAGATAACACAATGGGCCGGCGTTGGTAGGAAATAATGCCGGAGTACTTGTCCTCCTAAACTGAGAGGAAAGGGAAATGAAAGCAGAACTGTGGAAGAGGATAAAAAAGAAGTAAAAGTGTAGGAAGAGATAAGCAGTGGCTGCATCCCCCTGAGGCAGCCTGTGAAGGTCTACCAAGCGCGGCCCCTGCCTCTGAACCCCCTCCAGGTCATCTGCCCTCACTCTCCCGCCCTTCCTCTCTGCAGAGGCAGTAAAAACACTCCAACACCTGGGTTCCCCCTCTGTTCTGTGCGAGCTGCAGCACAACACACCTCTGATACATTTTTCATCCGCGAGCTTCGGCACAAACAAAGAGAGCTTTGTGATTAGGTCTTGTCATAAAAAAAACCACGCAGCTCCTGATAGGCTGATGAGATGACCAGCCTTGTCCTCTGATGGCCGCCATTAAAACATCTGTAAAGAGATTATTATTGAACGACCTTCAAACATTCCTAAAACACAATGCCGCTGATGGATTTAATTTGAAAAGGCTGCCGGGTTTGATCGCAGTATTTAAAAAACCATGTGCATGTTTCCAAATAATTAGTTGCTAATACGATCATGTGTTCTCTGGCTTGTTTGTTTTGCTCACAGTCATTTATATTTGTCTGTCACCAAAGCCTGCGTTTACGAGACCCACTGAACCACATACACTTCCCTTATCGCGGGGTCAGAGTCACATTACACACTTCTACCCGTAGTGGGAGTTCAGCTCTGCGTCTAAAATGCCTCCCTCTCCAAATAAAGATGCCTCTCCGTTGAAAGCTCCTCATTCCACCGTGATTTTTGTCCCTCCATCCCACCCACCTCCTTTCCCTCCCACTGCAATCTGTCCTGCCAGCTCCCACGGTTTGTCTTTGGAAGTGATCCGTCCCTGAGCGTTGAGCAGAGCCACTTCATGTTCACATCAGCCCCAGAGGCATTCCTGCCTGCCCACTACTCTTGCTTTCTTTTGTCAGCCAAATGGACACCAATTAAATCAACTGTTCTCCAATTAGAATTTGGAAGAATCCATCTTGTTCAGGGTTCTAAATCCCACCGCTTGACTTCTTTCTCTCATGTAGCTCCTTTTCATGGAATCAGTTACAGAGAAAATGAGACTTGTTTCTTTCCTGCAATAGGATACTCCTGGGTTTCTTTGTTTTTTTCTGTTTGTTCGATATGTTAATAGAGCATTTAGTCAAATGTTTATAGGACTATCCACGAGGGACGTTATTAGGAAGCAAGTCGGAGCGGGGAGGAGGCACTAGTGCGTTCTCGGATAAGGAGAGTAAAAAGGCACAAAAAGTCTGAAAACATGGCAGCAAATTTAAATGGAAACTTTTGTTTCAACTGTAACTTTGAAAGTTTGAAACACACAAAAAAAGTTTCTTTGTGCAAAGATTTACCTCCGAAACCTTCACTTGCATGCCACCCTCACACAGAGGCCCTTACTTGATTAGTACGTTGAAGGGGATATCTTAATCTGTAGACATGGACAGCAATTGGCTTGGACTTGAGCCACATCATTATTGCCTGTTAGTCGTGTTCAGAAAGTATGCCTTCATTGTGTTTCATATGATCAGGCAACACCCCCTACTGCCGCTCGAAATCACATCCAGCTAAACAAACCAGCCGTTTCCTGTTGAGCAACAATTCAAACCCCAGACACTGCTTTGGACCTCTGCAGCATGCAACATGCCACCATCCATATGTGGACCTCCTCTCCTGCTCGTCTACGTTCACATCGAACTACCGTGAGATGCACCAGCCACTTGTTTGTTTAAGGGGTTGGTAATCGTCCTTCCTGCTGCGTTTCCATAATTGAATGACCAATGCAACTCGCCGTAAGTGTTTCCAATATAAAGACAATAAATATGCAAAACAAGGCTAATTTGCTCTGATTTATTAAATTGTGAATAATCCGGATGGAACAACTTAATCCAGCAAAGTCATCATTTACAAACACTTTTACGCTGAAAGAAATATTGACAGAGTCATGAAGTCAGAAATCTGGCTTAATAAACACAACTGATTCAGGTGGTTTCTCTGGTTAATATGCTAAATGTTGCTGCATGGAGACGTCTGGTTTTTAATGTTTGACGGCCCCCTACTTTTACTTTGTTATGCTTATCTGCTCTGAGAACGGAGGCTTATTGTGTCCGAACAATAGAAGCCTTCTGATGTCCATCACACAGCAAAGATGGTAACTGACACCACGTAACAACAAAGCCACAAACTTCTCAAGTGTTTGCAAACTTGAGGCTTTATCCTTCCTTCCATGGGTGAAAAGTTTCTGGTGCAATCATCCAGTTTTGGCTTCTTGGTTCAGGGTCTGTGAATTTAGGTCCATAATTCGTCTTTTCAAAGGAATAAGCAATGTGTGAGTGTATTAACAGGGGTGCATTCCACTTCTAAAAGCAGTGTCAAACTTTTTTTTTGTATCACAGACCAGTTAAACAACTTATTCATGGTTAGTGGTGGAGGTAATCAAGCCCTCAACCAATTTATTCATGTTCCTGTTGTGTTGTCAGTCCATACATTTTCTAAAATAAAATATCCTGCTGATCAATTGATACAAATAAATTACCCGTATTTGATATGGTGCCTTCTAGAGTCCTAGAACCCCCCAAGGTGCTTTACAACACAACAGTCCTTCAAACACATTCATACACTGGTGATGATGAGCTACAATGTAACTACAGCTGCCCTGATGCGCACTGACAGGGGCGAGGCCTGCTCTACCTCCTGAGCTACTGCTGCCCCTGCTGCTACTGATACAAATAAAGGAAGAAAGAGCAGAATGCTTTCTACTAAAGCTAAAAAAAATTTTTAAAAGATGCAAAAAAAATTTTTTTAATCTAAGAATTTTTTCAGACCAAGATTTTTAATTACACCTTTTCAGTCTCAGTTTTAGCCATCAAGATATATTATAACTGTAGAATGCAGGCAGGTAACACGGAAGCAAAACGAGTGCCCCCTAGTGGCTGGTTCCATCCCCTTTGATGTGAACAGATTCCTATGATAACTATGAATGAAAATGCAACAATATTTAATATTTTTTTCCAAGATTTTACTCTTGTTGAGTCTGACTAACGCTGCACTATAAAATAATGTTCTGGTAATTTTCAGCAAGAACATTTTTTGTTATCTGTTCAGGTATTTTTCCATAAATCTGTTTAAACTACAAGCAAAGTCACGACAACACATCATTCTTTCAGTTGTTTGTGTTTTATTAAGCCCTGTTGTTCTGAACTTTTGTGCATTATCACCAACCAACTTCATTTCACAAATTTCTGTTTTACAGACGCGTTTCCAAAAGTCACTTCTTCACACAAACTATATCTGACCTATTATGTCGTAACAAAACAAACCAAAACAGCTGTAGAGCAAATTTAACACGCGGTTTCTGTTCATCACTATAAAATAACATCTCGTTTTTAAACCCTGCCATAAATCTAACGCTGACAAGACCTTATAATTCATCTAATTCTGTTAAAACCTATTTTTGGGTTTATTTACTCGTTCTTTTCTTAATACTTCCCAAACCCGTACCTCAGAGCTGAACTCCCGAACGCCTCCAGTCCGGAAACCATCTGACCGAGCTCCTAATGAACACAAAAATACACCGCTTGTTATTCCAGCTGTTGATACAGGCAGGTTACAGAGTGTAGGAAAACAGGGAGCACATACTGTAATTTTCACTCTTCAAAGTAACTTGATTTATATCACGCGAAACCGAATTAATATGCATAATTTGTGTCACATGGAAAACATTTCCAAACATTAGCGCTAGAGTTACATTAGAGTGGTATTCAGCTGGGTCTCCTAAATAAGCAATCATTACCACCCACAGTTTGAATCTTTATCCACCGTAAGGTAAATACAGCAAAAAGGAACAATCACAGAGCTTTTTTTTTTTCATCAACTAATTCCAGAAGAAGATAAAAAAAAAGGAAAATAAAAATAAAAAAACAATTAAAAGTCCTTTCTCCTTCCCATCCAGGCCATTCCCACGCATTTTTTTGGCAGAGCTCTGCAGATGATCTCCAGAGGCTTTGCTTCTTGAGGAACTTGTCAGGAAAAGATCTACATTTCCCAGGGATGAGTGTGGGTGAAAGTGAGAAGGAAACCGAAAAGCAGAGCAGAGGTTTGAGAGCGAGCCAAAAAAGTGTGAATTAAAAGTGAAAAGAAGAGTTCGTGTATTGACAGGGGGAAGACTCTGGGGTTAAGAATCTGAGGAGCGGGCTCAGGGTGCAGGGGTTTTTGTGATATTCACACAGAAAGGAAAGAAAAGACAAAACTGAATAGAAAATTGGCACCTATCTGTCAGGGATCTGGAGCAGACTTTTGTATGATGAGAGAAGCGACGGCATTAAGAAACCGAGGGAGAAATACAGATCCTTTAATGTCACTTTTGTTCTTCTAACTCTGACCCGCTGAACACAAGTGCATTGCTAATCAGTTTAACCCTGTTATACTGGTTCAGCCCTGCAGTTTCACATGATGGGAGCTTGACAGCAGTGCCAGGCCCACTCTGGAGCGAGTGTGGCCTGCAGCTCAGGCCGGGGCAAAAGCCCCGACCTCAGAGGCATACTGACCTGGCAGGGGGACACCTCTCGTGGCATTTTGACACCAGCTTCAGACACAAAAGATTTTTCTCCAGCAGCATCTTATAGACCACTCAACCTGCCACTATTCTCATACCATCCGTATTCAAATCAGGACTCATTGGTTTTGTTTTTTCATTTGTCTTTGGTGACATTTTGTTGATAGACTGGGTCAGTCCTGTGAGCACTGGGTCACAAACTGACAAAAATGTCAAATCTGGTTTCCTTGGCTTTTTAAGATATTAACACACAGCCTGCTTGCTTTAGCTGGAACGCAAATGAGTGGCTGAAACACTCCAAACGAATCCTTGGTAAAATATAGCTTAATTTAACATAACTTCCTGTTTTTATCTTTTCTTTTGCCTAATAATTTAAGTCAAGGATTACCATCTTGTTTTTGTTCGGTCTGTCTCGGATATATTCATCATCTCGGGGGATCTGGAAGCATCTCAACAGGAAGTCACCATCGTTACACCCGTTAGGTCAATAAGCATTTGTGCATCACGCGAGGCTCTAGTCTCAGCTGTGGATTTATATATAAATGCAGACAAATTTATTCCCTCATGTCTTGTGCTCTTTATCTTCCAAAGTGCTTTGGAAATGTCAGCCGTTAGTGGAGCCCTACAAGGATAAGGACCTGTTTTTGTTAGTTTTCAAAACTTCTTGTTGTGCTTAGAAATAAATATAGCAACCCACTTTGATGCCAGATTAGATCCTGCAGCACGAGCACGAATTACAAAAGAAAAAATAATTAATTCTAATGTTATTTACTTAAATTTGAACATGCATATTAAGCATTGAAATAGTGTTAACAATCTTTCGTTTCGAAACAAGAACATCTCTAGCTGTTTTCTAGGATGGTTTAAAAAGTTTATAAAAATTTTGGTTAAAAATAAAGACTTGATTTTCTGAGAATACACGTTGACAAACAAACACTGCCAAGTTTGCATGGATTCTTAATTCCCTCTCCAATGAATTGTTGAGATTCTGGAACATTTTTGTAAAAATATGTAAGACTTTGCAGGGTCATTGTGCACATAAAGGAAAACATTTTGAACTATTTCAAACTGCATCTCAATTTTGTTTCCTTGAGTCAGAAAGTGAGAAACAAAATGAAGACAACTTTGGCAAAGAGCATAAAAAACTGTAAACATATCGAGACATGTTGGAGACACTTTGTGACAAACTTGCAACATACAGTAAATACCTGCAATACATTTGCACCACGTTTGCAATTTGTTTTCACTGACATCACGTGACTCACCATACAGTTTTAATATTATTTGAAAAATGTCCTCCTTTTTTTTTGCAATTTTGTGTCTCTGCCCTGCAAACATTCATCGTTGCATGGACGTGCAGATCATGTCTATATTGGGTCCGTCGGTCCAGACCATGTCTGTAGGACATCCTAACTAGGTCTTTGCACAGTGGGTGACTTGTCATCATTATGTGGCTGTTGTTGCTTCATTGTCTTAAAGGTCTGATCTTTTTAAACATATCTGTGCTGAAAGTTTATGAACAATTAATATCTTACCTGTTAACAAGTCTTAGAAAGGCTTTAGTTTGAAGAAACACAGACTTTTGAATGAACTGATAAGCTAACAACTAGTCAGAATTGGACTAGTTAGAAAGTAATTTAAAGATCAACTCATATTTTTAGTACATTTGCATTGGTCTCTAGTAGGAATGAATGCCTTGTAAGTCATTCTCTGATCTGTCAGCCAGAGGAGAAAGTAGCTTCAGACGGCAGGATTTATTATTTCCATATATTTGGACGTCTCTCCTCTGATTGGCTAACATCAGCGTGACTCGACCACTGACTCTTTGCTTTGCAACGTTGATGCTTTATCTCCACAAATAACACAAGCCTGAAGGAGTTCTGCCTTGTTGTGGAGTTGCTAATGCTAACAGTTAGTTTCTGCTAGTCTAGGCATTCTCTGCTGTTTCCTGGACACTAAACCTAAAAACAGCCTTCCTCGTCATGAATCATGGTTAAGTCCATGAATGTTAAGTGACAATGTGACGTAGATCTGTCAGGATTTACTGAACTGAGCATTTTTCTGTCTAATTTCTATCAGAAGCTAATGCAGGAAATAGGGATACAAGACTATTTTCATCCTGTGAGTGACTGATCACAGTGAACTTGGCCTTTAAAACAATAACAGTTTCAAAATGTCATTTATAACCTTTACTTTAAAATGAACTTTTTTATGGTTACTAAGGAAGATTTACCTATAAATAACCCTGCGATACAAAATGTAGCAATAGTGTAAAAGTTTATAAAATAAAATTTGCATACTTTTTTTTTTAAATAAGAGTTTGTAATTGGCCGCATTTAAACTTTCACTAGTATCTCATCTATTTGAACATTTTTCTCCAAGCTGAGTTCATTAAGAGTTCATTTTTAGCTCGAATTTATAATCATCTTTCATTTGTTTTATCATTTTATGATTTTGTGTTTTCTGATTTTAATTTATTTTATGAGTTTGTTGTTTTGTTTTAAGATAATTTTACGATTCAATGGCATTATGTTTTGTTTTGTTGATCTTTGTGAAGCACTTTGTGATTCTCTTTCTGTGATAAGTGCTATATAAATAAAATTTACTTACTTTACTTAAAAGTTACGAGCTATCCCTTTAAGGCACTGGTGAAAATACATCCTACTGAAGTTTGTAGACAATAAGAACAGCTTGACTACTAACACAACACTATAGATCCCATTAGATTGTTTGATTCAAGTGTCCGTTAGAACATGTCTCTTTACAGCAAGAACACTGGAAATGCTTCATTTCATATTGATGCACAAGAAAGACTTGACACACATCCATTATGTTGTGTAGGATAAGACGCAAAACTCTGACATCTATTAAAATACAATAAACAAAACTTTTGTCTGGAACAATAAAGATCTGCTTGCTAACTTTAAGTTAACAAACGATCAGTTAATCTAACTCACTTAAGATTTATTGGTTGGTTTTTGGTGTAAACTATATATTAAACTTGAATTATTCTCTAAATGTTACATTATTATACATTTCACCAACATTATGAGTGACTTCTTTTGCATAATACGGGTACTATACTTGGTCACAGGCTACCAGATTGTGGTGTCAGTTTGTCTTTATTAAGAAACAAGCAAGTTTAATCAATGTTTGGGAAACTGTGTTCTTTTTTTTTCTCTTTAATGTGTCATTAAGAGCCATTCAGAGTGACTGAACAGTTGTCACAGAAAGGGGAGAAACATTGAGTAATCAATGATAGTTAAGAAGTGTAATTTATCACCTTGCCACCACTGAGGGTTTGCAGAACGAGCCCTTCTGCTTGTAGGAGAAAATGTGCAGGGGGAAAGCTCGGGTGATACGGTGGCTAAAGCACACAAGGGTCAGAGCCCAATTACTCTTCATCTACTGCTCCTCATCACCACTGGCAGAAGCACAGTTCAATTGCTGCATTATCTTAGCATATCAATAGTGCAGAATTAAAAGTCATTGATTTTATGCAAGTTTTTTTTTTCCACTTTGGGTAAAAAAAGTAGCAGCAGCTCTAATAGTGAACTAAGGTTCAGAAGATCACTTACTAAAACCCAAATCAGAAGAAATTCTGTCAAAGATACGGTTAAAGCATAGAAAAGTGTCATATAAATCAATTTGTTGGCAATAAATATCTATGAAGGTTGCATTATACCTTATATCCTGTGTTTCATCCATTGAGCGAAAGGGTAAAAATGAATTGACTGCATGCTGGAGTCTCTGCCTTGGGCAGCAGAGAGCTTTCTCTTAAAATGACCCAGTAGACATAAATAAATACGCTAGAAATCACTCATCAATCACATTGTGCATGAACCTTCAGAATGACCATAGCACAAAGAATTGAAGGGGCAAAAAAAAAAAGAAAAATTTTTATTTCAAGGCCATTATTATTTTCATTAATCATAGCCCTGCCATCAACCTATCCTTATGCCTTAGTAAGAGATCTATTATACGCACCATTTAGCCTCAGCCATATTACCTCATATGTTTTCCTGGCTGACCAAATAAGACTTAAGAGATAAAACAATTTACTGTTCATTATGATCCATGTCACTGAAATCAATCTATTAACCTGTGTTAACTGGGATAGCCGGTAGGATCTCATGAACTGTATTGAGGTACAGAAAATTGATATTTATGTTTTGTGTGTCTACCATCATAAAAATGGCTGGGCATTTAATTTGGCCCCTCCAACTCAGTGGATGGCTTTATTTTTCTGGTGGCCAAGGCGCCCTCCTCACCTTTAAGCAGCCTCTGACCTGTGAAAGATTCTAACAAATTAGCTTCTATTGTGAAGCCAAAGGTGCCATCAATGAAGAGACGCTCCACTGCGCCTAAAGTATGATGGCAAGCAACAGAGCAGAGGACCTTGACATGATTGAATTAACCCTTTGTAGGAAATGTGCAGATAAGGATGGTTGTGCAACGTGGGTTAAAGGGTCGTATTGTTGGCCTCATCCAAAAGAAACATGTGCCATAGCTGAACCATGCTTGCTAAACAAACACAAATGATTTGAAACGAACTTTAGAATTTTAAAGCATGATTTACAAGTTTTATTTTATGTCATTTAATCACAGGGAACATGAGCGTCTTTCATATTATGGATTTTTAATCTGGTTTCAATGACAACGTCCTCTTTGAAGCAGTTTAGGTCATTCACGAACACACAAATCAAGCTGGTAGCACCTTGCAAATGTGTCCTTCCACACAAAAAGTCCATAACATTTTACCCCATTTTATCTATCTCAGCTGCTTCTTGAATCCCACAAGCTAACCAAGCTCTGTGTGAATCCTTCTATAGCCCAGCTTAGGGCTGCAGCTCTGTACAGCTGCAACAGCAATGAAGGGTTGGAAAAATGGTCAGTTCGTTCTCCGTATTTCTTACATCCATCGGAGTAAAGGAAACATTTTGCTAGAAGGTGGTCACGGAAGATCCTGTGTTGCTGCTTGGGTGTACCACATCTGCTTGGAATCCTTCTCTACCACATGGTCCAAATCACATCCGCATGGTGATCAGATGATGGTTTCAGCTTGTCTTGTCACCCGAGTGTCTTAGATATATGGTTTCAGATAGGATGACATTAGAAAATCTCTCATAAACCTGTAATCTATGGCTGTCATGGCCACATGGGTGCTGAAGTTGCTCCACTAGACAATCAAGTCCCTAGACAAAGTACCTTCCAGGGTACTGTGAGCTGCTGCCAATCTCATACGGAAAATCAATGGTCGAGACACTTCTTCCTATGCAAAGGTGTTGGGGAACTACTTCCTCATCTACAAGTGGAAACTTTATTTCATGATTGATAAGATGGATGAGTAAGCCCAGCTCTGGTTGTTGTCTCTCAACTGGGGTCACACCAGAATGGTGTGATTTGAAATCCTTCTTTGGGACACTGGTTCCAGGACTAATTGCTGGTTGCTTGGAGCCTGAATATACCTAGCTAGTATCAAAGCCTCACAAAATATTGCATCTACTTTACCCTCGCCAACATTTGTTTACTATTCTTGTGTTGCTATAAGCTAATTGGAAGAATGCTGACTTAAAAGGGCACATGTTGCCACCTACCATGGTGTAGCGGATCACACATTGTTCAATAATTTGGTTTTAACAAGTGCAAGTAAACTACAATAAAGGCTCCCAGTTTTACCTTGATTTTTGCTGTAGCCTGACTCAAAAATGCACGTAAATGCTGACTGAGTGCCAAGATGGATCTAATTATTAAAGTTTTTAACAAAGTGGTTTAAAAATGGCGATCCTTTTATTTTGAGATACTGGCAGTCACCAGTAGCTAAGGTTTCAAGACTGTTTATTACAATTCAGTTTTAATTTATATAATAAGTGTCAACAAGTCATATGCTTTCTGTTATTTGCTAAGCCTGCAAGACTTTAGGAAATGTGCTTAATATCTTATCAACTTTGTTACTGAGGTCTTAGTCAGCCACATTCCAACAAATGTGCCTCCTTTGGATATCAGAAAACTCACATTCTAACTTTGAAAAGTAAACATTTAGATTTATTTATAAAGAACAGAAATAAAATAAAATGCACCATAATTCATATTAATTGGCTTAAGTGTCAGCTAAGTGGGTGAAAAGGGGCCTAACACATGTTGATCAGCCCTAACGTGTTAGCTGTTTGATTTTTGGTTTACATCTTATTATGCTCACTCCCCAACCGGCTTAAAGTAATGATTAGACGAGCCAGACATTAAATAACAATGAAACAGCTGTTTGCAGAAGGAAAATGTAATCATGTTGTCTTTTGCTTCTTAAACAAAGTTTCGCTGCACGTACACACAACAGCACGTACACAAACAATTACAAATTAGTAATTGTTTGTTATTAGAACCAATAGACAGAGGGACTCAAAACATCTTATAATAAAGATGCCATACCACTTTATTTGGAGAGCGCTTTTAACATGGCATTACAACTGACCAAAGCGCTGCACATAAAATAAATAAAAAAAACACAAGCTAAAATAGTCATGTATATCATAAGAATTAAAAATGATAAAAGAGTTAAAAGAACAACAAACTAAAACCAATAGAACACATCAAACCAGAATATAAAACACAAATTTAAAATCGAACAAGCAAGGTGGAAAAACTTAAGGATGAGTTAGTGCTTTATGGTTTGGGAGTTGAAGGCCAGCGAGAAGTAGTGACTCAGATAAATAACATCCAAACCCTATCTTACTTTACCATTGCCTCCCTCAACAACAGTTGTTTGAGCTGTGCATTAACTTGTTTTGGCTTCCAAATAAAGCCATATTGCCAGAATGGTGGAAAATGAATACAAAAAAAATTGCTAATTTTGGATGCGGTTGTGAGATCATAGTACGCCTTGGTCCATGTAGGTTCTGAGATATAGAAGAAAAAGTTAAATAAAGGACAATGTTTCTTATGAGATTTCTGAAGATGCATTGAGGTATGATTGCATATACTACTTTTACAAAAAGCCTATCATGTTTACTGATGTTTACTCTGTAGTTTGTTTGGATTTTTAGCTCATAATGCTTCCTAGTCTTCAGTTTGTTTACAGTTTAACATAAATTAGAGCTGATTTATCAAACTAAGTTGATAAAACAGCTTTTGTTACTTAGCCAGATCATAACAATCTTTTATAATTAATTTACTTACACATTTATTAAAGAAAATAAATAAATTCTTACCTATCTACTGTTTCGATGGTGCAGCATTAATAATAATAATAATAATAATAATAATAATAAGTTTCATTTTACTATTATTCAATACTCTTTCTCCCTTCGCTCCCTCCCTACTGGTCAATCCATGACTGACTTTCTATTTTTGCTTGGGTTTATTCAAAAGTAAATTACCAGCGCAGTAACCAGTGCTGGACTCACCTATTTGTGTGTTTAATTGGCCATGTTGTCACTGAAGTTAATTGGTTCTCTGAGTCCAGGTAGTTACTAAATGTTTGGCAGCATTAGAACCTCAGCACTTTTCCATTAATGGCGCGTGAAATGAAATGTTTGATACTGCAAATAAAATCAGTGATATTCAAGGATGTTATGGTTGGTAATGTGTTGAAACTGCTATTTAATGGGTCCTAGAAGATTGGGGTAGTGTCAGCTGGAACCGCCTGGGCCCTCTCCTGACATTGCTAGTTGCCTCTTCATTCCCTTAACGACTGTCTATACTGATTACACAGACCCCCCAAAAGCTTAAAGCTGAGGAAACGGTCTCTCTTAGTACTCCAATTAGAGCCATTAGCATATCCCACTTCATTTTGATGCAATGATTATATTGTACAAAATATAAATCTTAGATGCTGGGAAAAAATTCTTCTGTTGAGTTGTTTTGGTGACAAAAACAGCACTTTTGGCACTTCCTGCTTGTGTTTCGCTAACGAAACTACTTCTTTTCAATTAGAAATCTGAAAGTAGATTGCTCACTTATTTAAATATAGAAAATAGTTGTATGCACCTCACTGGTCCTTGCTTTCTGCATTACTTCAATCAGGCAATCTTTACTAAGTATTAAAGTGGGGTTTCTTATGTGTTTTTTTTACTTTACTACATTTTTTTCTTGCAGCCCTGAGGTGTACATACGAGAGAGTTTTATGAGATCTTGGGTTTAGCAAGCTCCAAAAACAAGCTTTTGTGTTTTTCACATCAACAAAAATCTGTCCCAGCATGTAGAAACATTGGCTGGCTTTGCATACGTCATTTAAAAATATATTTTTATTTCATACATTTTGAGTTTTTCTTAGTATTGGTGTTGTTTAATTCAGTTCCTGCACAATAAATGGTGAACAGTTGTTCACAGCTCCAAAATACTAATCTATAAAAATGATTTATTAATGCAATAAGAGATATAAAATAATAGCACTGTTTATAAAGGCAAAAGGTGACAAGAGGGCTCAAAAGTGCAGCAGTGTAACAAGAAAGCTGCAAACATACTAAATGATATTTTTGCAAGATTTTATCCAATAAGGCAAATTCTGCTACACCAGTCTTCACTATTTAATGACTGTCTTCTTTTTTTATTACCACAAACAAATTGGTGCATTACTGCCACCAACTGCATTTACATTGTTGCCCTCATGAGATGTTTTCCAAAAGAGTTTGGAGCATTAATTAGCAGCTGGTTTCAGGGATGACGTAGTTTGGGATCCCTCATCAACTACAGTTATTAAGAATGTGATCTCTTCTCCCTAGTCATGCAAAAATCTGCAGAATTCAGTCTGTTAGTGTGCATTCAAAGTCTGTTCAAAATCTGTAAAAATGTAGAAAGCTGTGCCCCCAGTTTACGTAAGAATACACAATATATTATTTACATACACTCAGAGGGTAAATAAGCTTCTTGTTGCCCTTCTATAATTGATTTTTTTATTTCATCTTCATATTTTACGGAAACACGCATCACTGTGAAGGACATTTGATTTGTCATATGTGCTTATGGCTGAGGAAGTTCACCACTACAGCTTGAAGATGCTCTGACCAGCAGACATGTTTGCTCTTCAAAACTTATATAAAAGAGGATAATTAGTTAAAAACAGTTTCCATTCTGCACAATGAGACAACTGCAACAATAAAAAACAAAGAGCTGTTTTGTTGGCCTACGCCTAAAAATATCTTTTTGCATTTCGGTTGCATTATAAAGACAATATGATGACATTGCATCGGATTCAGAAAATTAAAATCGCCTTATGTCACAGTTTTCTCTTTATAATAATAAAGCAGATGCATAATCATTTAATTGAAAAAATAATTGTTGTGTAAATCAATAGTATATTTTAATTAGTTTAGTTGAGGCTTTAATCAACAAGCATGACCTGGAATATTGATTGAGTTTAGAGAATTTATACGGAGATGCTCCTGTGACCACATTTAAAGAGTCACAGGAAAAACGCGACGTGAAAATTTGCGTCTTTTTTGAGATAAATGAAAATGCTTGTAGCATCATGTAAGATGTGTTTGATACACAATTGTGGGTAATTAAAATGTTTTAATGAAAATTTTATAGCATTCAAATGGATGTCTGATTTTTAAATAGCAGGAAATTCTACAAATATATGGTAAGAAAATAAAAAAAACACATTTTATAGATTATATGTTTAAACATCCACCTTATTTGTCTGCATGTAAGAAGGTGAAGACTTCACATGCATCACCTATAGGAAAAAGACCTCTAACTTGTGTATAAGCTGGTAAACATGCAGGCAGGAACACAAGTCTGTTCTCTGCGATAAATATTCCGTTGCTGATGACTGGAAAAGATAACAAATGTGTCTTCAGAGGTTATCAGGCAGGCCGCCACATTTGGATATATTTTATCACAGTTTATCTGTTATCTGTTTAGCTAGTGGCTACCACAGAAATCCAAACAGGAGAGATTTTGAGCCAAAATGAGATTGCACTTAGTGAAATCAATACGTCTCCCCACGTAACCTTTTGTGTAATTTATGGACGACAATGTTGAGGTTTTTTGTTGTTGTTGGCTTTGAAATGTTAATAGAGCATTTGGAAAATGGTTTAAAAGTATAATCAGTGTTCATCTCTTGCAAATGTCTTCTTGTATGAGAAATGTCAGTAACGCCATACCAAAAACTCTTATTAACATCAATATATTTCATTGGATATCAATAAAATACATAACCATGGACCAAAAGGTTGGACATGAGAGAATCAGATTATATCATTTTTATGTTAAACTGCTATTTATGGGTTTTGGTTGATATATAAAAATAAGCTGATGTGCCTCTTTGGGTGAATTAGCAGCAAAGAGATGCTAATTGTATTTCCCATCACCTACACATGGTGACAGAATAAAATTGTAATTAATAAAACACCTAAAAGGCAACACCATGGATTTATTCTATGACTTTTTTTTTGTCAATTAGACCTTTGAAGGTAGGACCTCTTTTGAAAGAGGCTTTTAGATTAATCATATTATCTGCAGGTTCTGAAACAAGAACGGTTCTTGACCTCCTCTTCCATAAGAATCCATTATCTTAAACTATCACAGTAATCCTGGCTTTGGGTGGGGAGAGAAGGAAGCAAGAATCAAGCCTAATAGATAGCAAATAAGATTAATCTATGATCTAAGTGCCGATTACACTTGGACCTGCCCTTGAACACTCAGGTGTAACCTTGAGATCTGCATCCGCTCTTAGCCAGCAATTGGATTGAAAGTCTCTTAAGGGTTTCAGGTGGTGGGGAGGGGCGCTTCGCCCAGACCTTACCCCCGAGAGGTCAAAGGGCAAGCAGCTTAACCCTTACAAAACCGAAGGTGTTAAATATAATGGGTAATGGCTGGTTATAACCAATATGTGGAAACCATTTACTGTTGCTGACCCTCCATATTATTTAGTGCAAAGCATACTGAATTAAGTGGGATATTAAAAAACAATACACCCGGGTGGTATTTTAAAAAAAAGTCAATTCATGTCATTAAAATCCGTAAAAACATTTTTCTGTATGTGATCTTTATTATTCCCACAAACAGACAGAAACAATGAGTCGTTTGCCTCTGCTCTGATTAATTGTTTAGTGATGAACTGTACATGTTTAACATATACGGATCAATCTATAAGGCTTTCACTCAAGGTTTGGATCACGAACCAACCGTAGACAAACACGGACTTGCAGATCGATGCTCCCCGCAGTTTGACTCTGAAGCTGACTATTTGATTAATCTGGTGGGGCAGCCGGGAAAGAGAGAGAGAGAGAGAGAGAGAGAGAGAGAGAGAGAGAGAGAGAGAGAGAGAGAGAGAGAGAGAGAGAGAGAGAGGGGCATCTAACATCTGATAGTTTCATGCCATTAGGATGGCTAGAGTAATGAAATTTCATTTAATTTGTCAGGAAGAGCGTGCTAATGTTAAAAAGCTTTTGGGTAATAAAAAAAAGTCTTAAGAGATGTGAAAGAAAACCTTAAGTAATTACTCTGTGTATCTTGGGCCTTCGTGATTGAATATTTACATTACTGTCATGGAAGTCCAAGGAGTAATTAAATTAGCGAGGCGTCTAAGCTCTTTATTCCCACATTTTTCTGCCCTTTAGTGAAAGAAAAGACTAATATGTGGACAAAGCCACTTTTCCTCATGATGGAATTGCTTTGCAGCGTGCAGGCTTAGTGAACGACGGTTATTTTATAGGATATTAAGTGTGTGTCACCTTTACTCCTTGGAACTTGAGTATGTGTTGTGGTCCAAACCTTTGTCAGTGCAAAATAAGCTCCCGTGAACCTTTGAAAGCCTTCCCAAAGAAATGAATCCGAGTGGTGCTTATGTGCATAATTATATTTGATGTTATTTTCAATCATTAGAGATTGTTAATGTCATAAAAGAAGCATGTATTAAAACTTAAAGGTCAAAGGCATACGGTAAAAGCACCGTCAATATGGCTGGCAGGAGCTCTCTGCAAAACCAGCCGTTGCAGAAGTTAGGATAATAAATTGCAGATGAAATAATGAATGATACGTGTTGGAGGAACAACAAGGTTAAGTGTAATGCTATTCCAGTTTACATTCCAAGGGTACAGGCTCCATGATCATGGTAAAAAAGGTCTTCAGAACAAAATAATCATAAATCCAGCAAGCTGTATGTTGCTCCTGACGTCTCTATCGTGGTACATCAGCATCCTTTCTCACTCGGAGCGAGTCTTACCAAGACAAATGTGTAAAAGGGCCTGGAAATGTATCTGACCGCTGGCTTACTCTAATGAATAACTTCCACTTTAGGTCCTGCAATGTAAGCAGAAAATCCACCTTGCAGACGCTGGAGCTCCATCATGAATCTAACCCGACAGCAGACATAATATAAAGGCGACAACACTTGTATGACTTCCATTTTCTTTGCTTTCTATTGATTTTCAGTTAATAACAGAGGGAAATACTAAACGTCTACGCTGAGTACCTAATAAATCCTGTCTGAGCTTTTTTATTGAGGCGAATTTAATAAAAGCAGTGGGCTAGGCAGGGGGATTCGTCTCAGCGAGAGCAAAGAACAAAAAAATAGAGATGAGTGGGGATGGGTTAATCCAAATGTTAAACACTCATTCAGTTCGGATCACCGGGGTTTTTTATCTGTAACTTTTTTAGTGATCAAAACAATAAAATTGTTTGGGTGTAAACTGGACATATGAGCAGGTTTATATTAAATGTAAAAGCTGTGAGTGGACTAACTAAAGAGAAGGATGTTGTCTTTGAAACTCATGAGGGCCTGAGGGATGGAAGCATTTTACTCACAAATAATGACATGACTGGAAATAGTTTCTAAATGATGAAAAGCATCTTCCCTCAGGGTTAAATACGTCAAACACGAAAGCATTGTATTAACTCTATCAAAAAACTAGAGTGAAAGCTTATATCACATTGCTCTTTTCATCCCAAGCAAATAAATAGACAACACTTATAAGACGGCAGAATGTCATAATCATGTTGCCATGATGCCAATTGGTTACGACAGGGAGTTAGCTGAGCCAAAGGTCTCCACCAGAGCTAATTGTGTGCCTTTAAGGAATAATTTAGAGTCCATCAGTGGTTCCAAAGCATCCCAGTGAACAAAAATAGAACGCTAAAGTCAAGGTAATTGTGTAGTTTCACATCCAGGTTCATTACAAGTGCTTAAGTCAATGTCGCTGACTTCTTGAACCATTCAATCTGTCTTTATTGCATTAGTATGCAATCTCATTATTCACTCAGACATGCATATTCTAAAATAAGCAAATAGACGTTTTACAAATTTATTACAGGAATTACAGCTTTAAGTCATGCAAAGAAAGATCATTCTTTATACAATGATACTTGCATCAACAGCAGACTCTTCAGCAGACCTGTTTGTTGAAGCTGGGTCATTAGCAAAGTCATTTTATTTTGCAAAAATATGGGTGTTTTAGGGTTGCACAGTGGCGCAGTGGTTAGCGCTGTTGCCTTGCAGCAAGGAGGTCCGGGGTTCACGTCCCGGCCTGGGTTCTCTCTGCATGCTCTCCCTGTGCAAGCGTGGGTTCTCTCCGGGTACTCCGGCTTCCTCCCACAGTCCAAAAATATGACTGTTAGGTTGATTGGCCTCTCTAAATTGTCCTTGTGTGTGAGTGCCTGGTTGTTTGTCCTGTGTGTCTCTGTGTTGCCCTGCGATGAACTGGCAACCTGTCCAGGGTGTACCCTGCCTGCATGCCCGGAGACTGCTGGAGATAGGCACCAGCCCCCCGCGACCCTGCATGGATAAGCGGGTATAGAAAATGGATGGATGGATGTTTTACAAAAAGTATTTTAGCACCAGTAGCTTGACAACATTCATACACAATCATGGTTGGACAGTAGAGTCAAAATCTTTACCAATGGCTAAATTTATATCATATAAGCCATATACTGGTTATACTGTGTATTACTACCCTGAGATACTTAAGCTCCTCCTCTTTGGGCAGGATCTCATCCCTGACCCGGAGAAGGCATTCTACTCTTTTCCGACTCAAGACCATGGTCTTGGATTTGGAGGAGGTGATTCTCGTCACAGCTGCTTCACACTTGGCTGCGTTCAAAACCAGCTAAAATAAATCACCTGGAGGGTCTTTTCATGATCTTGGCGAGGTCTTACATTAATAAGACAGTAGGCTACAGATTATGTATAATGGAGTATAATAGACCTTGATGGTTATTTATTTAAGCAACAAATCAGTCAAAGCTAGTTTGGTTTGGTTTATCATCATGGAGGCAGCATTTTTGGGTTGAGGTTGGAACATGTAAGCATACCCAATAACTTGGGCTTGTGCAAACCAACATGACTGGGTCAGGAACGATATGACCATGCTGGCCTTGTGCCTGGGCCAAGGCCTCAACGCACCACTAGCATCACGCTGTGTGATCTTCAAGCATCGCTACGTCCAAGTAAGTCTTATCAGGATGGGACCTGGCAGGTGTTGCTCTCATTGCCATATGTGGTACAAGCTATTGACTTATAGAACTTCATGCAGGAGAACATCTTAAGGAAAATAGCTTGACAGTACGAAGGACAAATTATGAGAGGTTTTCCAAATTTGCTGCAGTCCAGCCACATTCTAGTAGAATATAGCCCTTTTCAGGTTGACATTCTGGAATATGTGTGGACAATTCAGTCCGGTCTTTAACCAGAACTGTGTTTTCAGACACACCACGTTTGCACCGGAACTTGTCCTTTCGGCTGCCTTCACACAGCAGGGAAAAGTTCCAGATGTCTGCGGGGGAGGGGGTGGGAAGGCTGTACCCAGATATTGCATAATGCAGCAGGCGTACATGCGTCATCTCCCCAAACAAAGCTAGTATGTAATAGAATTCCTCTCACTGATCGGATTTACGTTAAGCACAATTCTGCGCACACGAAGACGCATAAGAGACCTGGTCACCTGGATGATGAAGCTCAATGGTTAATAAAGGAATCACGGAAGCGCTGTGATGCGCTCCGTCGCGCTTCCAGGAGACGGTACCGTAGGAGGCGAGCTGCCGTGGTTCGCCGCATGCTACAGGAGCGAGCTACCCGGCGTATATGGAAACATTCACGACTAAGTGGCGAAGTTTTCTGGTCAGACGTGTTGAAAAACTTTGCTTTCCCAGTCACGTGATATATGTAATCTAGGTGCGCACCAGCGTCCCCCGCTCCCCTCCTCCTCCTCCTCCCTGTCCAGAACAAGATCACTCACCAGTCTGAAGCAGCCACCCTGTCCGTGATGAGTCCGGTCCTGTTACTAGGGGCTTCGTCCGGTCTAATTCAGGAAAAGGTTTACCGGATATTTGTATTCAGACACAAACGTCTTACGGACAGAGTCCCGAACATTTCCGTTTTTCATGGCCTGTCTGAAGGGGGCTTATGGGTATCATAATGGGATCTTAATCCTGAGTGAAGTAGGGGTCCAAATGTTTACAGATCTTCAAGCCAAAAACATTTATGAATTAAAAGAAAATATATATGCACAACTAAAAAAATTATTAAATTTCCTCGTTATGGTGCGTTCACACCGGCCATAAAGTATGCGTCAAACAACGCATACTTCGTGGCGTCAAAACGCCACGAAGTATGCGTTGTTTGACGCATACGTTTTTCACGTTGATGCTTGCGTCAGCCCGGAAGTGTCAGTCTACAATGAAAAACTACTGTGGCTGAACATTGTGGAGATCAACAGTTTCGCTAGCAAGGCGACATAAACGTTGAAAAAACACTCACCCGACACGCCAAGTTCTCCAGCAACCTTCCTCCAAGCAAGGTCCTTTTTATTCTGATCTCGGTAGGCGTAGCAGGTCGGGTCATAAAGTTCACGCTGGTTACAAACAGCTACGATCAGTTTGTCCTCCATAGCTGAATGAATTCGCCTTCTTCCCTCGCTCTGCTGTGACGTATCAACTCGCACTCTGATTGGTTGACGCTTGCAAAGCAACGCCGAAAGTTCAGCGAGATGAACTTGCTCTGACGTTTGTGTTGCAAGCGTTGCAAGCTTTGACGCTTGCATCAAAGCTTGAAAAGCGTGAAAAGTATCAAGCTTTGACACGCCCAACGCTCACAAAGCGACGCAAGGACTTTGACACAGCTCTGACGCGCCTTACCATAGACTTAACATTGAAACTTGACGCTGGCGACGCATACTTTATGGCCGGTGTGAACGCACCATTAGAGTTTTCCTTGCACTAATTTGCCAAGGTGGGCTCCCTGAACGTTTTTCTGGACCACCTGACTGTTTTTTTCTCACAAAATTGCTGCTATCTGACGTAGCAGCGCCACGAAGATGTGCCGCTCCATCAGTTTGGTTCAGTTCGGCTGAGTACCATTACTCCTTCTGTTACCAACACAGTTATCCCGGGGTGAATAAAAACCAAAATTCTGAATGATCTGTACAAGAGTCCTGATGTCCAAAAGGCAGACACACAAAGCTTATATAATATACACATTACAGGTGATAAAAGGCAGATGGGGTTTGATTAGAAAGATCTAGAATAATGTAGTTTACTGGCAATGACACTATAATAAAATCAATGTTAGTACATTGCATAAGACAAAATAACTTCAGTTTGTTTAATTCATTTATGTTTATTACAAGCCGCAGCAAAAAGAAAGCCCTCACTCCAGTTAGTTCCCTTTGATTTCCTCACCAGTCTTTTGTCTGTATGAGAAAAAGTCACACAAGGTCAAACTCGTGTTACGCTCCTCTTCCAGAAGCTACATGTTCTCACAATTGAAACCTCAAGCAAGAGATTAACAGACAATTGATTCGGGGGAAGAGGGAAACCAGGTATAGAGACGTGATAACCTGCGCAGGTCAAGTATCAACATCAGCGACCATTATGATTAGCCACTTTTACAGCATGTGAAAAGAAACGAGTGACTAATGTTTACATTTTGTAGTCACGACAAAAAACAATTACAAAGCAACCCAAATGGCTGAACGCTCTTTGACTTGTTTTTATCTGAATCCTACTTTCCTGAGCGATAAGATTGTCAGCTTTAGTGGTTGAAACTGTGAGAAAGCTACACGCCTAAGAATTACAATATAAAAATATAGAAATTGAAAATTGAGTCCTAAAAAATAAATTATTTGTACATCAATGTTGTGATCTTTTGTTTTTTAGGCAAAAGGTCATTTTTGATTTCACCTACACTCTTGACCCCAGAGTCACTCAACATGAGCACCTGTTTTTATGAGTCAGATGTTGATTTAAAGCAAGTTTCAGTAACCAAGTGAAAAATTTTAATTATACAATTTATAAACACTAAGCACACCAGCTTATGGGACTTACAAACATTTGATAATTACATAATTATGTAGTGAATTATATTAACATGCATGCACAACACGCACACCCACACACACACACACTAATTTCCATATTGCATGAGAGGAGTCATTTGCTTGATTGGACACAGCTTTTAAATAGCGGAGAGGTCCAGTTGGTGTCTTTTCATTTCCTCGTTTACGAACTTATGTCCCAGTTACCACTGAAGGACTCACAACACGTCTCCAAGAGTTAAAGGAGTGGAGACATTTTACATTATTAATTGCTAATTAGTTGTATTTCGTTATATCTATGGCATTTTTTGTGTCTGTTTTGATCATTTGGTGGATAACTGTCTGAATAATTCTCATGAAAACAATGTACTCTAGTTTAATAGTTTAAAGGGGACCTAGAATGTAAACCAACATTTTCCTTGTTGTTGTTGAATAAGACAGCTTGGGTGGTCAAAAGCAGCATGCCAAAAAGTCAAAGCCGTGTTTGACCTACTTTTTATGTAAATTAGAAAGTTGAAAAAGGTGAGAGAAAACCTCCTGTTCTGAGAAAGCCTTCCTTAACACGTCATAAGGGGGAGCCACGCCTCCTCAAACCTGCATGTGTCTGAGGCCTTCTGGGCAAACCAACCAATCAGCATGTCCTGGCCGAGTGGGAGGGGTCAACAGCTCATTTCACTGAAGGCCTGAGTAAGGGGGTTTAGAATGGCCTGTATCAGGGCTCCTGGGACAGATGGAAGCCAAAAAAAAATTCTTATGCTTTTTGGAGGCTCACTGCTCTGTTTTAGATTGTTGATTAATTGCATTCTAGGACACCTTTAATATAAGCTCTCACACTCAAATGTGACCATTGGTGACTAGATGGAGACTCAAAATTACAAAAGAAATTTCCAAAATGTAAATTATTTGTAAATTATATGTAAATTATATATTATTATATGTAAATTTTGGAGAGTTTTTATATTGGCTCGGGGAATATGCTGAGAGTCGTGCAACTTTTCTTCTTGCAATTTAGCCACAATGTTTGTGTCAACTTGTTTTCAGTTCTCTTAATTCTTTTCTCAAGTTGGTTTGCAACATTTCCTAAAGTAGCTGCACATTTCTTCCTCTTTTGTCAAATGCAAACTAAATTGGGAAGGGTTTGAGGTGGGTTTGCAGTGCCTAGATGACTTTGCAACTACTAAATTTAAGAAAACACAAATTTCACAAATAAGACAGCAATGACAAAAAATTAATCCTCACAAACATTTTTTTTAAACCCCTTTGCAAATGCAGCCTGCAGTTGGACTCAGTCACAGACCCCTGAGACATGGGCTAACTAAACTCATCAACTTTTATACTTTTTGTTAAGAGTAGAAGAACTTTAGAAGCAGCTCAAGGTCAATTTATTCCTCTGCCTAATCATACTTTGGTAGTTTTGGTTCATTAGTGTTTTTTTTCCACTGTGGAACTCATCATGCCCACATTTGACTGACTAGTACCCAATGGCAGCTGCTACAATGTAGTGAAAATATTCCTGAACAACCCAAACAAAAAATTAAGTAATGTAGTTCAATTCAAATTAGACATAAAGTTCATAAAAGAATTACCTGGAAAAACAAACGGACTAAATCATCCAGAACTTTCCACTGGATGCGTAAGCGGCCCGTAATGTAATAGACACATTTTCTCTGCGAGCTCAACAGCACATCCCTTCTCACCGGGAGCGTTTCAGACATAAATCGGAAGCATAGCTGGTCCCGCATAGTCACAAAATCACCTGCAAATTTGAAGATTACACAAGATATTACACATAATACCATACAAGGTGACAGAATGTATCCAAAAAGGTCTGTGGTATTTTCTGTCCTGTTAACTTCAGCCAAGGAGTTGTCACAGGTAATGACGTATCTTTGTTCACAAGTTAAGTAATAGGAAAGCTGCATGTGTCTTTTATTTTGAAAGTTGACGGATGTTTTACACATGTGCTCAGTTTCCTGTCTGGCTTGATCTGACCTGCAGAGCTTGACATGTTCTGGAAGCACTGAGCATTAAAAAAAGAAGTGTAAATTTCGCAAAGTGACATGACGTGACGCTTCAGGGACGCGCTAATTAGTGGCCGGTCGAAACAAACCTATAGACTATAACGGCGACTGTTAGCTGCGTAGACTTTACGCGATGCATACTCATCTGGTGGAAAACCAGGGTTAGACTACTCAAAGTCACAAGAAAACAAACGACCTTTACATAACTGGTACCAAATGGTAACCACTGGTTACAAAAATAAGAGTTTGATTTGGGAGAGGTGATGACTTTACTGGTATAAACGCTCAATAATCAAATATACCTGGTAAACCTTTTTTCAGGAAAAAATATAAATTTTTCACTATCTTATCTTATGTTGTTAAATTGTTAAGTCTTGACACAAGGCTGTCACTTTCTCAAACTTTCCTTTTTACATGCGTCCATTAAACATTTTATCAGTGAAAAAATAAGTGATTCTTCCAGAACCCTGTGTTATTGTTTTGGGAGTGTGTCTGTTCACATTTAATAAGCGGACAGGAGGCACAACAGTTTCCTGTGTTTTAAAGCGGGTACTACCAGACCTTCTCCATCTACTTTGCTGCTATTATTCTGTCAAGAGCTGCCGTGTTTTCCCAAGCAAAGGAAGTTATTTCATTTCCACCTTTTGTCTTCGTCTGAATGCGAGCGACGCTCTTTCAGCAATATTCACTTGTTTCAGCGCCGCTCTCCATCCGAAGCAAAATATACAGCCTTTCTTCGCCCTGCAGCTCTTGTTGGTCGCAGAAAAATAGGAATTTCCTCAATTGGTGTAATTCCCCACATCAGATTTCAGCAGCTCTATCACTTAGCACATACCACTCTTTCAATCAGATACTCAAATTTTCAAGGACGACACAGTTAATGTCAATATAGTTTAGTAAAATTATAATGAAAATGTATTTAAAAAATGTGTTCCATGTTAGGTACAACTGAAGGAAATGAAGGGTAGAGTGTTTGTCATTTAGAGTTTGTTGACATTAGTTTCGTTCTTTTTAAAAACACACCTATTAATTAATCTGTCGTTTCTGGATTTGTTATCTGTCTGGAGCCATATATGTCCTTTCCTGTTACTGAGATCAGACACATTAGGAGCAATAATGAAATCAAAGCTCATGGAATAACAAATCTGTCACAAGTCATCATATCAAAAGAGACTGTAACATCCTGAGAAAACTATTATCTGTTCTTTCTCTGCCCAAGGCAGCAACTTCACATGTGCTAGCCAAAGGAATAATGGGAATAAACATCAGATACAACAGTTGTCTTGTGGGAATCCTGGTAGATGTTTAATTGTCAAAGATGCAAAGAAACCTTTTTATCTCCAGTTAGCTGGAATGTGATTTTTTTTTTCAGTAGACCTGGACATTACCTGGCCTCTTCTGCAGTTAAACTGAAAATATATTTGTTTCAGCCTCAAAAGCATACATTGATTAGTCATGAGATTATTCTGCCACCTTTGGCAAACCAGGAAATACTAGAAAATTTCAATTCAACTTAAAATAAAATAAATAAAAACAATATCACATGTGTAAATATCACCCAAAGGTTAACATTAGTTTACATCTTTTCCTTGTCTATTATGCAGATTAGGTGGATATTTTTAGATTCGGCATACTTAATTGCATACTACATATCAGAGATACTAAACCTCTATTATTAGAATATGTGTTTAAAATGTTATGAAGCAGACAAAAAATAAGGCAAATAACCGAGTTTGCAGCGTCACTGCCTGTGCGACTTGTGTTTACACTCACTGGCTTGTTTTTACAAGTTCTCTTACTGCTCTAGACCACAGGTGAAGTACAACATTAAAGGTGTGGTTCACTGAAAAAACATTTTTTAATTATTATTTCTGATTCTAATCGATCACTCTGAGTTTTTCATGCAAGCAATCTTGCCAAGTTTGTTAATAAAGGATAGGCAACATAAGCAACAGCTTCAGCCTATACGTTTTCGGTCAACGTGTTTGTTATGTTAAAGAATTAGCTTTTGTTTTTTATCTTTCTGTAAAATAGTACATGTGCATACTATTGACGGAATAAACTTATCTGAATCTGAAAATAGTCGTCTACACCCAGGGCTGCCAATTTTCACGCATTGAGCATCTGGTTCTCTTCACATGCTCTCATTCCTGACAGATCTACGTCAGACTGTCACTTAACATTCATGGACTTAGCCATCTTGACTCGTGACGGGGAAGGCTGTTGTTGGTTTAGCGTCTAGGAAACAGCAGAGAACGTCTCGGCTGGTTGAAGCTAACTGTTAGCATTAGCAACTCCACCACACGGCAGAACTCCTCCAGGTTTTTGTTATTTGTGGAGATAAAACATCAACGTTGCAGTGCAAACAAAGTCAGTGGTAGAGTCGTGTTGCTGTTCCAATCAGAGGCGAGATGTCCACATATCAGGAAATAAGACTCCAAATCCTGCCGTCTGAAGCTCACCTCTGATGTGGCTCACTTCTAGTTCCTCAAACAGGCGCACCAGTGCATTCTTTCTCCAGAGTAGGACTTACAAGGCATTGATTCCTACTAGAGATGACTGCAAATGTGTTAAATAAGCAAGTGAACCACATCTTTAAGAACGATTATTGCCCACCACCTAGTGATTCCAAGTCCAAGGAATATTTTTCTGTAAAGACACAGATGATTTGGGGAACTGCTGCCACCTACACCACCGCCATTTTTTTTTTGTTCTATTGTTGTTGTTTTTTTGCTAAAAACGAGGTGGTGTGGACCCAAGTTTTTTTTCCTAGATGGACAGGGGAGGGTACTCTGTTTTACAAAACCTGGCTACTGGTGTACATGGCCTTCGTACGTCTTTCATTTGTCAGTTTTCAGGATTTTTCAGTTGTTCTGTTCCAACTTGTGTTCTGCCATCCATTTCCATTCTCAGTTTTCTTCAGCTCATTACTCACACCTGCCTTGCCTCAGCCAATCAGCTCACCTGTGCTCACTCAGTAATCACCCTCCCAGCAGATAAAACGTCCTCTTCATTTCTGTGTGTTTCTGCAAATCCCTGCATAATTCCATTTTTAAGCTTTAATCAGCTGTTTCTTTTATCACCCTGCACATTTGGGATCTTTAACAACTCATTGGGACAATAATTGAGTCAGTGGTTGTTTTGCAGCTTCATGAAAGCAAACTGAGACATCTCCAGTGACGTCATGCATTTGCTCTGGAATTAGGAAAATGCTGATTCAGCTGTTATGTTGAATCACCTTGTAAATTTTAATACAGTTTAGCAAAGCTTCAGAACGCTCTTGTATTATAATAAATAAATCATTTGTCATGTTTGCAGTGAAGGAGAGTATGGCTTCATTTGTGTGTTTGGATGGTAATCTTTAAAGTAAAAAATTTGAATTTAGTGCATGCTTTTCTTTCTGTTTAAATGAGAGACATTTTTCATAAATCAGGTGGATCACATTTTCCTCTCACCATTCCACGTTAATTTTAATCTTAAAATAGTTATCCAAATATATCTCTATTCTGTAAGAAATCAAACAGCTTTCCATTTTACCAGTAGTACCATGTTTGTTGGTAAAACCTGACAAATTTGACGCACTTGTCATAATTCATCTTTATTATGTCCATAGGGAGCACATTATGGCATGATATATGAATCTGGACTGGAAGAAGTGTTTGGGTTTCACAGCGCAGGTTGCATGGCTGAGAAACCTGAAAGGTGGGTCTGAATTTCAAAACGTATCCTGTGCTAATCCTGCTCTACATTGCTGTGCTGAGACGGCTCGTATTTACATATGCAGAGGATCCCGCTGCTTTGAGCACACCAGTGACAGGACAGAGCAATTAATCTTCCCCAAATACTCCCGCAGTGCAACAGACGAAGATCGCAGAACATGCTGCCACAGAGGCTGTGCAGGTGTGAATCAAGCTGCAGAAGAAAGGGGGGGGGGGGGAAATCCAGGACCTTCCTTATTTTGTTTGGTTGTGACAATCTCTATATTCAGCTGAAATATTTGTGGCTAGGTTTAATATTTTTAATGAAGTATGGTCTAATAGTCGCTTATATTACAATAAAACACCCACTACTGATGTATGCTTTATAGTTGTGTTCAAAATTAAATAGATTCCTCCGAAATGCAAATTAAATTAGATTTTTGGTGTAGTTTAAAAGTCGTCAACCACACAAATTAGTTTTTGAACATAAGAAGCTAAAAATGTTTACAAATGCATATCTGATATTTTAGCATTTATAGCAGTTGTACAAATATTTTGTTTGAGGATGTATGGTCATGAGCTTTGGGTAATACCCAAAGGAACAAGATTGCTAATGCAAGTGTTTCCAGGGGCTCAGCCTCAGAGGTGGGGTGAGCAGCCCAGACAACCCATATGAACCAAGTGTAGGGCTGCTGCTCCTCCACATCGAAAGGAGCCAGCTGAGGTGGTTCAAGCATGAGTTCAGGATGAACTCTGCTTGCCTCCTGCTGGAGGTGTTTCAAGCATATCCAGCTGAAAAGATGGACCCTTGGGCTGATCAAGGACTCACTTTGGATATGTGAATTATATCTATAAACTGGCCTGGAGAGGCTTTAAGAGCAGCTAGTAGAAAAGGCTTCTTTGCTGATGCTCCTACAACCAAATAAGGAGAAGAAGATGGAATTAATGTGACCAGACCAAAATTATGGAACCCATGTCTTTGAGGTAGTTATGGCTATCAAGGAATGTCTAACTCTCAACGAGACGTCTGCATCTATTGACAGGTATTTTTGCCCATTCCTCATAAGCAAAGTACTCTAGCTGTCTCAGGTTTGAAGAGCTCTTTTCCCACATTGCTTGTTTCAGGTCTTTCCACAAATGTCCAGTGGGATTTGGATCAAGGTCCAGAGAAGGCCACTTCAGAAAACTACAGTGTTTTTGTTTATCTGAGCCATTTTTGTTTTGATTTGTGTGATTTGAGATGTTATACCAGGAAGACCCCCGACCTGTCACTGAGACCAAGCTTTCAAGTCCATTTATAGTCTTGAGGTATCATTAGATCCTTCACTGATTCAAGACACCTTGTCTCATATACAGAAAAGCAGCAACAAACTGCATATGTTCCATGTTTCCCTGCAGGTATGGCGTCCCTTTCTTTGCATGCTTTGTTTTTGCAGCTCTGAACAAAAAGATGGTGTGTTTTTTGCAAAAGAGTTCCAGGTTTGTCTCATTTGTTGTACGGACATCCTCCCATCTGTCTGCATATGCATAATCTGATATGCATTTTGGCAAATTCCAGTCTTGCTTTTGGGATTTGTGTCCTCCGTCTTTCATTTAGTCCATTTTGCATCAAATAGCAACAGGAGTGCAATCTCTTGTACCTTGGAGTTTTTATCTAATCTGTTGGAAATTTGTGCTGGGCTCTTTTGTTACGATTGGAATTCTTGTCCTTCAAATTTTCATCAATATTAGCCTTGTGCTAACTTCTCCAGAGGGTGAACCTTAAACGTCTTAACAGTCTGTCTAATTGTAGTCAGAAGAACATTAGGCCTATGGTCTTTATCTTTTACATGCTTGTCAATAATTGTTCCTCTCCTGAGACAGCTTTCTCCTTAGCTTTCTCTGGTCCATGTTCAGTGTGGTACACACCCTAATACCAAACAGCACTGTGACTTCTTCTCATCCTGTAAAATAGCCAGACTGACTAATTACAAGACTGAAGATGCCTAAGAGGCTAATTATAGGACACACCTTAGTTAAACATGTTCCTATGGCCAGGTCTTTTACAATATTTCTTGTTGTCCAAGGCCAGTTTGATTAATTTGTTAAACGATTCTGTTTTACTGTATTTCAAAGTAAAGTCTGATTTTCATTACTTTCACTGGTTTCAAGTTAATTCCGTGATCATTATGGGATGGTCGTTCTGAAACAACAAATGTATTCTTGTTGTTATGTGATACATTTCAAATAAAAAAGTTGCTCAGCAAATAATAAACAACTTAACTGTGCTTTTGTAATTGAAGTAGAATATTTTCAGTTTGTACATTGAGGTTTTTTTTCATCAAATGAACCAAAACATAAATCAGATACAGCCTTTAACTGCCAGCAGATCAGATTGCTGTTTGTCTTATTTTCTACCAGGAAACACAGACTCCCAGTTCTTTTCACGCCCCTGGAGCAAGAGAAGACTGTTGAATTTTCCTGAAAACCATCTGCTGGCTCTGAACAACAGGGGATAAGAACAGACTGGGGTGGAAGCTCTCCAGATAGTTTGGATTGGCTCCTGAGTCTTTTGCCTTCAACGTTCCTTTTGGCGTTCTCCCTCTCCAGAGATCCTGCAACGACAATCCTCGGGGATGCCGGACTTGTTGATACAAAGATTTATCAGCTGTTCATATTTTGCGTTTAAGTGTAACATTTGTGTGTGAGTGTGGTTTTTTTTTTGTTTTTTTGTTTTTTTATTTTACTATCGAACTTTACCCTCTTTGTGGGTCTAAAAAGCAACAACCCTTATATTTAAATCCTGCCATTGCAGTAGAGAAGTTAACACCAGTGGGCCTGACTTTGTGTTTGTTATTAAAGGACTAATTTGGTTTTATTTTGACAGGTATGACTTACTTTTAATCAGGAAGTTGATGTGAAGTATCTTTAACATTCTCATCCAGCCGAAACAACTGTGTAGTACAGCTGGTGTAAACCAATCGTTTGTGTTCTTGCATTTTTGCACATAATAAAATGACCAGCATGTTGTTAGAAATGCACAAATGCAAACATTTACATTCTGCATCAAAAACACAAACATCAGACTGATCTAGAGCTTTGCAACCAGCTACACGTGATACAACTCTGGATAGTGAAATAAATACTTTTTGTGATGTATCAGTGATATCGTTCCACCCATATTGACAAGACGAGAGTCAAACTGATCCTCCCACAGAAACCAGCCAGAGCTTTTCATTGATTTCACCGTGTTTAGAACATGTTAAACAACAGAACCTCATCAACAAGGCTACTTTACTTGAAATATAATCTGCAAGAGTGTAATGTGAAGAAGAATGAAAGCTAAAGATGAAAGCATTTTTAAATGCTTTAAATATGGATAAATTATACAAGGACTATTAGTGATTTTTTTTCACATATTGGATGAGATACAATCAATATATAAATGAAATCTTACCACTTTATAATGAGACTGCCATAATAAAAACTTATTTCACAAGTAAACAATTCATTATCTTTAAGCCACCTTCTATAGCATTAATAACAAAAAGAATAGTTTAGTTGAATAGAAAACACCATTAACTATTTATTAATGAGGGTGGTCTTATTAGGCAAATAGGTTCTGTTGGAGGCTTCTTCCTGTTAAAGGGGAGTTTTTCTCTCCACTGTCGCTACATGCTTGCTGAGTCTGGGGATTGCTGTAAAGACTCTGACACAACAAGTCAGTGACTCGATGCAATCCGCTGGGTTCCTTAAATAGGAAACTTAACTAATTGGCATAATGAACTGAACTCAATTGGAATGTTTACTTTGTGAAGTGCCTTGAGACGACTTTTGCCGTGATTTGGTGCACTGTTAGCCCTTGTTGTAATTCCTATAGTGTATTACTGTAGAATCAACAGTAACATACCATTAAAACATGTTTGCAGTGTAGTACTGTAATATTCATGTCATTGTGAGTAAATTCAATGGCATCACATAGTTTTTACGGTATGTCACCATTTTAATGGAAACAGATGTAAAATACTGCAATGGTGTATTACTGTAAAATCAACAGTAAACTATCTTTAACATGTTTGCAGTGTAGTTCTGTAATTGTCAGGTCAGTGTGAGTAAATTTAACAAAATCACATAGTTTTAACGATATTTCACTGTTTTAATGGAAATAGATGTAAAATACTGCAGATATAACTAGACATTATCCAGTCAACATCATTTGGATATCTTTGGTTTTTCACTGTAGAAATGACTCAAATCTTTCAGACTGCACTACAAAAACAATTCTTTGTGAAATCAGTAAGATAGATAAACTACACTATGTACTATGGTTCAACTAAAAGAGAATAAGCTACAATATAATGTATTTTTTATTGAGCTATCATAATAATACATGTAGGAATTTCTTAAAACAAATTGGAAATATTTTAATTAGAGTCTCATAAAAAAAGATCGAAGACTTTAACTAAGCCTAAATTCAACAAATCCGTTCAGATTATCAAAATAACATCAATGCAGATCTATCAGTCCTGACTGTCTAAACATCAATGATCAATATCTGCCTAGTGCTATTTGTATAAATGTCAGTTTTTTATCAGCAAACAGACATGATGCCAGTGATCCTTTAGAATTGTAACACATTTCAATAGAAATCATTCTGTGATGATGATTGAGGATCAATTCAAATCCTTGTTTTTTGTTTTAATTAACAACAAACTACAATAAATAGAAACTCAACAATTATTAGGTCGTCACATCTGGGGTTATGGTTTTGTTTAAAGTTTACTTGAAACACCTGTTTATATAACTCAACATGTTAGCATTACTGCATTACCAATTGAACCAAAATGTAGATTTTAACTGACACTGAAAGATGCTGGTTAACTCATGCACCATGCCTGCAGGTAGCCAGTGAGTGTTGAACACAAGGAGCTGAGACCAGTGAACCACCACTTTATTATGAACAGTGGAACAGCACAGTGGTCCCATTCCTTGGACCACCCTCCTCACGTATGGTGCCACCATGACAACAACAAATAACTCCACCTTTGCAACACTCAACAAAGCAATAACTAAGAACAACACAACCCCCCACAATAAACATGCATAAACACACCAAAATAGAACATAATACCTAAAAAGATGACTACCCACAATGCATCTTGCCCACTGCAGCTTTCGCAGTGGGCGGGGTCATACCTTGTGAGGTAGGCAATGTGTGACAAACAGTAAAGGTGTTAGCTTTAAAGAAACCACACCTTTTACCCTTTTTTATTTTTTACGGTATCTTGCCGTTTATCCTTATCTTGGTAAAATACGAGCGTTAAAAGGCAAATCACCGCGCGCAGGATCACAGTACCGACTGACGAAGGTGGACTTTTCCACAGGTCGCATCCTCTCTCTCTCTTAACCTTTTGTGCTATTTAGTTTGATTAGCTTTCCTAATGGTACAGAATTTGTGTATACCTTCAGCCACAAAGTCCAGCCCTAGTCTTTGGTTCATTGTCCAGCAGATGTTTCGACGTCTCTCTGCTCCAACACACCTGTTTTGTATTAGTGAGTAATGAGTCGGCCTCTACAGATTCAACCAGTGGGTGTAGGATGGTGGTCCACAAGAACCAAGATTGGACAACAATAATCTACAGCAAAGCTTTGGGGTTACCATTGGAAAAAAGGTGCTATGCTAAAGCTAACTGTGTGTGCATCATACAGAGACATGGAAATGTGACTTGGGTGGGTGAAGAGACTGATAAGCTTTATCTTTACATATATTTAGATCAGATTTCATGTAAAAAATGTCACATTCATAAAGAATCATCACTTTGTTGCATCTTTTTTGATTTGCAGTTTTGATTGAACGTAAGCAACATCCAGCTGTCATGTCAATGAAGCATCCCTAACTCTGCAGACCTAACTGTTGTGGAGAGAAACATGCATAAATTTGTCATTTATTTTTGAATATTTTTGACAAGATTCAATTAGAAACGGTTCTGAATGTGAAAAGAAACCATGCTATTGCCACAATTACAGCAGGGTTACACAGAGAAAATGCAGAAAGTACAGATGTGTGACTGTGTGCTTCACCTAAAAGCTCAACAGTGAAACTGGTTCAAGTGCAGGTAGAAATCATGATCTGTGACATGTGAAAGAGGAAAGAGTAGAGAAAAGATAACACAAAAAAGATTAGTTCCCAACCTGACCCTGGGAAAAAATAAAATGGAAAACTAAAAAAAAACTGAGGCATTATCCGTTAGGGGAGACACATGTCAGAGACTCACAAGCCTTAACTGACCTCAGCACTCCCCACTTTTTCTGGAGGCTTTAAATCCTCCCCTCCCAAGTTCAGAGTCAATTTGTTATCAAATCAAGCGTCGAGCGTCTGATTCATTGATATTCAGCACTCCGGCTGATTTATATGCAGAATGTAAAACAGATGCCTTATGCGATACATATTTATGGTGAGCCCTGCTCTCACAAGATTTATTATAGGTTCTTTCATCTGGGTGTGCATGAGCTGCGCTATGATGACTTGTATTTCCTCTCAGCTGCCAATGCCAAACTCATTAAAAAGAGGTGTGACTATTAATATACATTGTAATACTGACAGCTCCTAATTTATTACCCGAGCACATGTTTGGGGCTTCTTCTCTTCTTCCCCTTTACTATTGGGAAGGCCAGTTTCTTATTATTTAATTGTTTTTTTTTTATCTTGTGTTTTGGCTGTAGAAGAATTGATGCTCTGTGAAGGGCAAACCTTGAATTTTGCATTATTTTTTCTTTATTAGCTGACTGATGAAAAAAATTTAATTTTGACTATTTTTACCTATTGCATGAGTTTTTTCACACCTGCCTGCAACGCTTGTAGAGCGCTGCATCTCTTCTGCTTTTTAATGTGTTATGAAATTCTAATGAAGAAAATAAAAGACGAATATTTACCAAGCAACTAATTTGAGCCGTCATCTGAATTAGAACTAAAATGATGATGTAACAAATTATTTAAACATTTTTTTTCATTAATATTAGTAAATTTAATAAAACATAAAGAAAACATTTAATATTCAGTTTCAACACTGAATGTGTCTGTGCTGGCTGGAGGCATTAGGATGCATCAACATTTTGTTGCATTTGTTAAATCTCGCTGTATGAAGCTGTGCTAAAGGCATGCTCCAAGAACGAGCTCTACCAGAGATGTCAGCACATTTAAAAGCATCACCTTCTGACCAATCGATCCTCTTGCTAAATGAAAGGACATTGGTTCGTTTTTTGTGCCTCTATCTTCAAGAGTTTAGCATCTTTGGTTTTCTCTAAAAGCAGCCTCGTTGTGGAAAAATAAATAAAAGAATGAAATGCTTTTGTATTAAAAAAAGATTTCTTTTGACCTTTTCAGCTTCAGAAAATTCATTAGTGTCAAAGCGTCTCTGAAATAACTGACCTAAGATTCCTGCGTGCAAAGCTTGAAAATGTATGTTTCACTTCTTTTCCAAGATATTCAATTTGTTTTGAAAAAGATGTAATTACTGGACGACATTAAAGGATACAATCAACATTTGAGACCTTGGATGATATAGAAAACTAACTGACGCTGGGTTGAATTGTTGGTATGTTTCTTCCAAAACGATTTGAAAAGAGACAAGATTTTATCCAAAAGATTGAAAACTTATACGAACCCAAACATGCACTACAGCTAATTAAATGATGCAATTATTTACAAAAATCCGCTATATTTGTGCTATAATAAAATAACCATTCATTTACAAGTGCAGTACTAAAAATGTAAGTTATTGGTTTATTTCTAACAGGTCATTTTTACCATCAGCACAAATAACATATTAGAAAAATGTAGTTGTGTTAATTATTTTGTCAAAAAAACTCATTTCTACACCCGTATTTGTGAAAGGTCAGTTAGAACCAACACCTTTTGGATAAATTAACCAAACTATTTGAACAATTTGTAAATTTTTCCGTCATCGTGTGAATGTTGTATCTCCTGAAGGAGCCTGAGCAGAGTTGTACTGAAGCAACTTAAACAGGAAGGAGGAATTTTTAATAAGTACATAAATGCAGTTTTTTCAGTATTTTGCAAGCAATTTCTAGGACTGTTAAAGCCTAACATGTCTGATTTTGTTGCAGCTTTTTTAACCGAGGCTGCAGTATTTTAAAACATCACTGCAAAAAAATTTAGTCACAAATGTAGCTGAAAACTATTCCAAAAGACAGCATACTAAAAGAGGTAGCAATCAAATTCTTACTGTGCACTAACTTAAAGAAATAAAACTAGGCAAGGGCAACTGGTCAAAGTTGGATAAAAATAGCAGAAATTGGTCAAAACTGCAGGTTCAAGAAACATTTTGGGTGTTGGTTCAATTGTTGTCATTGCCACTTCTTGGAAGGATTCAGAGTAACTAGAACAATCCCAAAGGAACCAAAGCACCCTCTAGTGGCTGGCTGCATGATCAATTTAGAGTTTACCCCCTCCATTTAATTAATTAAACAATTTTATGACTAAAAACTTAAAGGTGTGGTTCACTGAAAAAACATTTTTAATGATGATTTCTGATTATAATCAATCACTGTGAGTTTTTCATGCATGAACATGAAAATAGTCTCCTACACCTATCTCCTGCATTAGCTTCTGATAGAAAATAGATGGTGAAACTCTAGGATTTGAAAATCCTCACAGATCTATGTCACACTGTCACTTAACATTCATGGACTCAACCATCTTGACTCACAACAGGGAAGGCTGTTGTTGGTTTAGCGTCCAGGAAACAGTAGACAATGTCTTGGCTAGTAGAAGCTAACCATTAGCATTAGCAACACCACCACACGGCAGAAGCTTCTGCAGGCTTGTGTTATTTGTGGAGATAAAACATCCACGTTGCACGTCAGTGGTAGAGTCGCGTTGTTATCCAATCCAAAGCAAGATGTCCAAATCCTGCCGTGTTGTGCCACTCTCTGCTGCAGAAGACTTTTCTGTGCTGATCCAAGTGTTTCTGGGCTATTTTTGCCTCAAGTACGACTTGCAAGGAATTAATTCCTACCAGAGACCGCTGCAAATAAATGCATTACGAGTGAACCACACCTTCAAAGTACACCTTTTCTTTTCTTACATTGACGTCACACCTTTTACTTTCCTGCGTTTTGTGTAAATAATAATTTTTCTGATATGGTAAACTGTAATTAACTGTTTGCCCCACATCTTCAGTGGTCAGACCAAAATACATGATATTACTGCCAGTATACAGAATATTTTTGCTTCATATTTGATCATTGGAGGAAGGAAGGGATGCTTCTTTTTCTTTGTCAGTGAGTCTGACTAGACAGGTAGCTGATTTGAATTGAACAAACTCAGATGAAGAGGCTGGGTTTTTTTAGGTCAATAAATTTTCAAAATGGAGATCAGTTGTTTCACCTACTCTACTGATGACACCGTCAACTGTCTAACTCTCCTTTTTCATGGTAACAGAACTAAAGAAGTCCAGACTCATGATGTTGTCATCAACATCTGGCATCTTGCTGCAGAAATTGACCAATGAGAAGCATCTCATTGGATAATTTTAGCAAAGATGGCTCCGCCCTCACAGTCACAACACCAGATAGTTTTCCAACAATATCTACAGATGTTAACTGTACGAGTCTACTGTAACTGGATAACTTTCTATAACTTATGGACATGTACCTAATAAATATATGGTGATATTTTACCTATTTAAAAAATTGTAATCTTTAGTTTATTTATCTTTCCACAATGGCACAAACTCCATAACCTTTTCTAAATATTGTTTTATATTTATATAAAACTATTTCTGTACCAACTTCTTCCAAACATGGAAAAAAAGTCCAAGTTTTGCACCACTCTTACTCTTCTAACATGAAAAAAGGGTCTAAATGGTGAAGTGCTTTTGTCAAAAGTCACGGAAACACCACCTCACCAGGTAAGACAACACAAACGAGAGCTGGAGAGTGTAAAGCTCTTATCCCTTGATGTATAAATGCATCCCATCCCCGTTTCTCACTCTGTGTTTCTCCTTCACTCCACACTTGAGGTGCTTTTATGTTACACGACCACTCGAATCTGAGCCCAGGGGGGACTCTGAGGGTCCCTGTGCGAGAAAGCTCCCAAAAATCTATAGACCAGATGATGTTATATGGTCAAACTGGCAAACACAAAGGCTCCAAAAACAAAAGCTATGAATTAAGCGAGAGGCTTTCACAGAGTGTTTTGAAAACAGCCCAGCTGAGAGCTCAGATCCCTCTCCTCCTCCTCCTCCTGCTCCTCAGTCACTCCCTCGCTCTCTGCCCCCCACACCTCTCTCTCTGTGTCTCCTCCTCTCAGTCTTCTTCCTCCTCTCCACCACCCCCGAGACTAAATGCCTAAAAAGAAAAGAAAGGACACCATTTTTGCTAATTAGTTGAGGACTTAACAGGCGCAGGATATGCTGCCTTAGTATTTCATCTGCTGTCCACGGGCTGTCGACCGTCCTGTGAAGTTGAGCCTGTGTGGCTAAAAGAGTGGAAGAAAGGAGCCGGGCAGACACACAAATGCCTCAGTGGAGATCCTGAACAGGCCTCCAGTGGGGGTTGAGCGCAAAATGGGGGCCAATCATTAGTATTTAACATTTGGGGATAAAGAAGCCTTAAATTAGAAGTGTAAATGGATTTGCGCCCCACCCCCATCTTTAGAAACGTTCACAGGATTTTTTTTTAACAAGAAGTATTTTCTTTTTAATTTTTTTGGCATATACAAATGTGTGGACTTTCTTTGCATGTGTGATAACAATACACTGTAAATTAATATTATTTTAGCACATAATCAGGTTCTTTTTAGGACTTCTGCCATAAAATAACTTTGTACACATCTTTTGCAAATGTGAGGGAGCAGATTGTGCAACTGGACCTGATTGCATCAATAACACAATTAAACGTTAGTTGCTAAAACTTTTTAGAAAAATTGTTTTAAGTCTTAAATTATATATAATCTCCAAAATCAGGCTTTTATTCACTCAAAACGTTCATGCACTTGCCGTTTTTTGCAGCCGTGTAAAGCAAACAGATAAAATCAGCTCTTAAAGAGACATGAAAAAGCAAAGTTCAAGCCTTATATAATCATTTACAGTTCATAACCCCTCCGGGTCAGTTATAAGATGATTTTAAAACTATGTTCATAATCATATTAACTTGTGCTTCTGTAAAAATCCTCTTAACGCTGCAGAGGAACCGACGTGGTGAGCCTGAGTGTCTGAGATTTAGAGAGGCACAACAAAGTGGAAAATTAACAGAGTGGAAACTTAATAAACAGTTGTTTCACTGCAGCACAACTCGGGCTAATTCCCTCAGGAAGAGAAAAAGGCCAAGAGCAGAGGAATGGCAATGAGACTCCTCTGCTGTGTCAAGACAGGAAGTCAGGGGTGAGAAGATGGAATCTGAGAGTCAGAGTTCAGCAATCACTATTAAAACAGGGCAGCGTGTCTCTGGCTCGTTACAGCAGCTCAGCATTTCTGCTTCTAAAGTGCTGGTAAAATACCGTCCTCCCCGATAACCGAGTCTGATAAACCATCTGCCAAATGCACGATAGCTAGCTCTGTTGTCATGCCCTAAAACACTGGAGATCTCTCTGTCGTCGTTATATTGCACAGGGATGAAGCGGCGGGGGCTGCTGGCATTCCCAGCTACTTCTCTTAAATGGGTGTATTTATCAGAGATGTAAGACACACATCCTATTAAACCAAGGGCACTGGAGAAATTCCTTACATGATCACCGCAGGCCCATAACTGTCGGGGACAAAAATGGAAGCTGAGCCGTATGTCAGTTATATGGAGCAATAACCAACTTAAAGAAGAGTGGTAATAGAGCCATTTACCCGATCCAGGAGGGAAAAAAGAAGAGAAAGGAGCCCCCACCCAGTATCACACACACACACACACACACACACACACACACACACACACACACGAGCCAATATAAAATCAGATTAACTTTCTTAAATATGTATTTTTGATCATCTTTTCTTTTACATTTTAATTTCTATACATCAGCAAAGCGTGCATCAAACTTAAGAAACAGAGATTAGAAAAAAAATATATGGAAATGTTTGAATAAGAAATTTAAACATTATTACCTAACATTATTATAGTTTTTATTGCCTCACATTGTTTAAGTCATTACTGTCTCAAATAAAAAGTCAGGAACTCATGAGATCTGTAAAATCAGGGCTGGTTAAATCTGAAATGTATTTTTATTTATGTAATTCCTGCACAAATCTAAACGTGAACCATATGTTTAATTCAATTGGAATTTTTTTAGTATTTTGCATGTAAATAATGTTTAAATATACGTATTTGGGCATTGCAATAGCTTAGGAAGCATGAGAAAAGTTTCATTACGTTTAAAGTGCAAGTCATCCCATAAATCAGCACGCTGCAGAGTTTTATGTGTGTTTGTACGGTTAAGAACATTAAGTAAGACATCGTTTTCCAACCACTGATGTAGCTGCTTGTCATGACAGATTACCAGTGTGAGACTAACTGTTTTGTTGTTCCTGTTGTGGTTTGTCTCGTTATTGTTGTTGTCATTGTGGTAGCAACACACACACGCACACACACGCGTTGCTACACACCTTGACTTGTTTTATTGAAAGTGCTGAAGGCTACTGATGCAGGGAGGTGAACACACAGTAGCTTAACTCATTATGCCTCTTTCTTTCTTTGACGGGGAGAGAAGAAACGCTGAGTAATCGGACTGCAGGAAGTGGCATGAGGTTAGAAAGCAGCAATCTGGGATTCCTTAAAAGAGGAAGAAAACATAAATAACGCAAGATTAGGATGGTGTTAGCAGCCAGGACTGAATAATCAACAGAAATCAGGATAAATGTTTTGCAGCCAGAAGCAGAATCAATCAATGCAAGAAGGAAATAAATTAATAGCTACAATCAAGCTGTGCAGTTTCATAACCGTGTGTGTGTGTGTGTGTGTGTGTGTGTGCGTGTGTGTGTGAATGTTGCTGAGCAGTCAGACAGGATAATGCTCTGAAATCCTCTGAACCGGGAGCAGCTGGGGCCACTTGAGGCAGGAGCAAGCGGGCAGATTGAGTAGCGGGTCTCCAACAGAAATGTGATTATTTATGTGATCATGCAAGAAATATCCATCCTGTTGCTTGTGAGAGCGTTCAAGATGGGAACTTCGAACTTCTCTGGTCTCCAATTGTGGTCTAAAATTGCAGTATAACTGCTCCCCCTGGTGTGCTTCTCCCTACACTGCCTGGGAGAATAATCTGGCGTAATTAGTATGCACACTGAGGGTCAAAGGACCAACTTGGTAGGAGGCCGTTTGGACATAATTGCTCAGGATCAGTAGCCTTTTTATTACCCACTTCTGTTGACAGCCAGAAAATATTCCACTGAATGAAAAAGACAAACAAACACAATAAATATGGCAATTAAATGTTGTAATTTGATATGATTGGTTTAAAATCTTGGATTTTTTAGAATTGATCTCTCTGTCAGAAGTTGAAAAAGGACATCTACAAAGACCAGACTGCTGTTTTATATCCATACGGTACACTTATGTAGACACAGTGTATTCCTCATAATACTGTAAGCTCATAAATCAGCAGTTTAATGCTCCACAAAAACCTCGACATCCTTTTTGTGTTAAATCATCACTTTGTTAACGGAGACATGAGAGCAGACAGGAAAGCTGAGAAGATATTGCCGTACTTTTTTTTTTTTCCTAAGAATGAAGTCTGGGAGTGTGTAGATCCAGCCCTTCAGTCAAATATGCTGCCATGCAAGGGATTAGAGGTCTGTGAAGCACCAGGTCTTGACCTGCAAGCCTTGGAGCCTGGCTGTAACCTGACCTGGTACCAGGTGTATGCCTGTGGGGTCAAAGGGTTGGAAAAGCATGCAACAAAAAGACAGCTCCTCAATAAAACCCTCACTGCTCCAATTAACCATTTTAAACCTCACTTTTATTTCCCCCAAACAGCTTGTGCAGCGTACAAAACAATCCCAATACGTGGCAAAAAAAAAACCTCATATAACCCTAATTGCAGCAGCCTGCACAAATGTCAGCTAAATGAAATGTGAAGTGTGTATATCCTAATAGAGAGAATGTTAATGGCATGCTTACTCCCTGCAACCGCCTTGGCTTTGCTTTTACTTTCAAAATAATTTACTGCGCCTCTAAAGCTCCCCGTCATCTGCAGCCGGAGACCCATAACTGTCACGTAAGTCGATCATTTACCGCACGATCCCCTAAGTGTTGCGAGTTAATGGGTGGAAGCTTTAGAAAACATCGGGAAATAACTAACACCTATGGAACCGACAGATCGTTTCTGTACGGAAGAAAACTGTATCATTTTCTAACACATTCAGGACTGTGGTGTTTAATCACACCACCTGCCAGGAGGACTTCCATTCCTCAAGAGCATGTCAGAGGAGAAGTCTTTACGTGTGCTCACATAGGGATGAATGTAGCTGAGTGGGATTCTCCCTTTAGTTATAGTTCAATTCTGGTGGAAAAGTTCATTTCACATGAGACAATCACTTATTCTAGTTATGTCAGATATGTGTTTATTTAATTAATATGCAAATAAAAAAAACATCTGCAAACTGTTCTGCAGAAAAGCATTTCCAGGCATGATGAACTTTTGTGATCGTTCTCATTATTTGGGGCATTCCAGGCCGCCGTGACCTACTGGCTTAAAATGACTGCACTTGAACGAGTCTATGGCCTCAGAGGGTTATTAATTGCTCCAGCATGTCCTCGCACAATGTGTTTGGATAGGTGTTTCTTGTAGCTAACAAAAAGCCTTTGTGTTGCTTCACTTTAGTCTGTGACTCAATTAGGGAAGGAAATGAGAGTAAATACAAAAAGCTATTGTCCTTCTTCAGGCTCCAGCTCCTGCTGAAGATGATGTTACATAAGTTTACTGTATCTTGTCTGCAGCGAGCAGCGTTTTTAAGAAGGACATCAGAAAGGAGGACAAAGTGATTCTAAAATATAGGACACCTGAGAGGTAATTGCTGACCCAAAATAAGCTCTGTTATATTCAGCAATGATTACAGCTGTCTGATTTGCATATTCAAATCTAAATTTATAAGGAGTTTCTTTAAAAAGAAAGTTTATAATTGGTAGAGCAGCCAGTGGCCATTATTTAATAGCAAAGTGAGGAGCTGGAACTACTTTTTTATTATTATTTATTATGTCTATAAATGTTATAAAAGTCTGATTTGTACAAAAATGTTCTGAATATTTGAGATCTTTTCGCTTTTTCTAGCCGGAGTGGCTCTTTCAGCATGGAAGTACATGACTGCACCTTCCTAACCTTTCAGACTCTTTCCTGTGTAACAGTGTTGACAGTCTGCTTTGTCTCTGCGTTTCACCTCTGTGCATCTCTGCCTACTCGGCTCCTCCTGTTCACCATATTATCCCCGGAAAAGGGAATTCCTACTGAGGCAAAATTCAGCATGCACTTGTCAAATGACCCATGACCATGGGCGGACAAGGTCACCGGTGCTGACTTTTAAAACCACTTCTGCCGCCGTGTTAGTCTCCGTGTCTCCCTGCCTGAAACAGTAAGTCGGATATTGGTGTGATTAAAAAAAAAAGGAAGAACATAAAGTGAAGACACTCCGGACAATCCTGCAGCTTTAATGCCCTCCAGACTCTAACTGACAAAAACATCAAGACAAATTGACAGCAAAGTATGAGAGGTGAACAAAACCCCAAAGGATGTTGGAAAGATGAGGGGGTGCAAAAGGTGACAAAGCATCAGAAACCGCTCGCTAAATAAAAGTGCAATTTAGCACCTTTATGGTTTCCTTGTCTTGTACGCTGCAACTGTGAGGTAACACCATGGAGCGCTGCTCAACATTAGTCTGCTGTGGAAACATAAAACCATGTTACCGTGGATTAAAACAGCATTGAACACAACAGAATTCAACGTGATTTTTCAGAAATTGTAGTTGGAGATAATTACAAATTCCTTACTAAATTTGATTTTATCCACTTCTAAAATATTTCTTGGTACAGAGAAGGATAATGTCAGATTTGGTTTTTAATCCATGTGGCTTAAAAAAGTAATTGTGAAACATGTTGGAAAAGGTAAAACCTAACAGAACATACATTAGCTAACTCACACTGATGTGCACTAACTGTGTATCTATGTTGTTTTGGAGTGTTTTACTAAATTGCTTAACTTTTGGTTGTCTACGTGGGATAAGACTGCTGTGCTGGTGAGCATAAAAGGTAATAAGAAATGTGAGAGGGACTTTAACAAATATGTCAAGTCAACACTCGCATTAAGTCACAAGTTAAGGACCAGTTTTAATGTTAAAGCTGGAGTACGTAGTTTTTAAAGTTACTTAACATGCTTACATTTGAGAGTCTGACCCTGTTCTATGAGATAAAGTCTGTCAGAATTTATATTTCCCCTAGGTTCCTTCCCTGACCTCTAGAGCAAAACTAATCATGTAAGCGAGCCTAGACCATTGACAATTAGATTTGCGTATCCACTCATTGTTGCCATTGTAGCCACTTTGCCATTGTAGTCATTTTTTCTAATGACTTTTCAGATCCCCTTCAAGCCATACTATGCAACTTTTTCATATTTTAAAATCATTTTCTTGAGCCAGTATTTGCTAAAATGACTCTTTACAGGGTTAATGAAATGTCACTCAGACCCCACCGCCAGACTGGCCAGAAAACCACTCTTGCAACTTCAGAGTATCTGTACCGCTCCCAATAGTCAAAAGTGGAGCTGACATGATAGCACTGGAATCTGCTTCCAGCACATGATTCCTGCATGTTTTAGATCATGAACACAGCTGATTTGTTTGATTTAGTGATGAACCGCTCCTGTAGACACTAATGAAGGTTGAGGAGACATTTCAGCTGTTAGATTAAGGTGTTAAAAAGACGAACGCACAGCGAGGAGATGAGAGTTTCACTTTTGGTTTTACGACTATCGAAAGTGCATTTGACAAAAAGCATCTATGGGATGCTAAAATCAGGCTAAAACTACTAAGTGTGCTTTTAACAACTTTTTTTTCTCCTAAAGGTGTCTAGCAACAAACCCTTAGCTACTTTCTAGAACTTTGCCATCAATAGCAAAAACTCCACCTTCCAGATGTTAGGAGAGAGAATGACATGCGCATGTGCATGCAGCATGAACATGTCACACCGACTGTCCAATCATAAACCTTTGTCGGTCAGGCCAACAGTTGCTTTGGTCCTGCTGCATTTGACAAAAAAGCAAATGCAGCAGGAGTTTGTTTGAGAACCACCGTTAACACATGCAGGTCTGTGGCTCAATAGCTATTTCCTTCACTGACACCAGACTGGTTCAGTCATATCACGAGTCACCTGCTCCTTTTTTCTCTGTGCACCGGTGTGCGGAGCTACGTAACTTTATCTATTAGGATCTTCTGAGATGGAAAAAAAAAAACGCAATAGAGAAGTGTGGCTTTCAGCTTCTTCCAATAGGGGAGGGGGAGTAGGGCAGGAGCTGCAGCCGTTCAAATTTCAAAATCTCCTCCTCTCCTTGATGACGTGACGCTACGGATCACAGCTTCAAAAACTTTACATTTGATACTGATAAACTAAAAGCAAAGCCAATAATTAAAAAACAAAAACATTTGAAGTCAAGCCTAACTTAACGTTAACAAAGTAGTTTGTGTTGACAGAAATAAAAAAAAAACTACAAAAACAATTTCTAAACTTTAGGTCAGACTGTTGACAAATCCTTATTTCTGGACAGAGTTTAATTTAACATCATGCATCCTTTACAACTGAATATTGGGATAGTCACGCGACACTCAGGATCTTTAAGACAAAAATGGCGCGAGGTGATCAGTAAACAGTGTGAGTATGCTACACAGAAACACAACACAGCAAAACAATGGTGGCGATCTTGAACATTCTGCTCAGTCTCTTGCTTTTTTGTCCAACTCTGAACCAGGGAATGACTTCAGGGAGCAAGGCAGCAGGCAGAAAGCTCCACCCCTAGACGATCGGTGGCCGACAGTTGCTGACACCGCGTTTCTGAGCCGGGTCAGCACGCTAGACACCACAACAAAGCAGGTGTTTTACAGTGTTGTTTAATTATTCATGTTTCATATTTCTAATATTAGATCAGCTAACATTGGGATGTAGGAAGAGCTCTGTTGAATGTAAGGCTACCATCAGTTGAAATAACCAGGAAAGTGTTGGCGAGTTGGAAATTGTTGGAAGAAATATGTAGTGAAGGCGGAGTAATACAATTAACTTAGTGTGTCACATTCCTAGGAGATTCTTAATGAACACAACAAAACTTGCAAATATCTTCTTCCCACAATTGACTATATCAGGAAATGTTTGTTTTGTTTCAACATGTAAAAAAAAAACTTTCATCTTTGCAGGAGAGACTTGGTTAGTGTGAATTGGGGTTAAATGAGGTGAGTCCCAACACGTGTTTAATTTGTCTCTGTTTTGTTTTTGTTTTTTTAGATTTGCATATTGTCAACAATAGGCTTATAACATGCAAAACATAGTTTTCCATAATTGTAAACATAGCACTGAGAAGTGGCCCCTCCTCTCCAGCTCTGCAGGCTTTGTTCAGGCTCTCAGTCCAGGATTTTCAGCATAACTGCACACATCAAGTCTCATTCAACAGAGTGAATTAAACTGTAAAGCAATCTAATGTGAAATCTCAGTTTGATCACATTATTAGAGTAAATTACACTATTGCTCTCTGGCGTAAGCCTGGTCAGGCCTGTTCTTAGTTTTAACAGTATCAGTGATTTTACCCAGTAGTCTTTTATGGTCTTTATTTTCTGTTTGCAGAAACAAACTCTTATGTTATTTACTTCAATTCAGTTTTATTTATAAAGCACTAATTTACAACAAAAGTCAAATTTATATCCAAAACATTATCATAATCAGTCAGGTCAGGAGGTGATAAAATGATGGTAAAAAGTATTGTCTATAGAGAAACCAGTACATTGCATTGAGTCTGCACTTGAATGGAATCCACCATCATGAGCACACCCAGTGTAATGGGTGACAGTGGGAAGAAAAACTCTCTGTAAACAGGAAGAAACTTCTAACAGAACAAGAGCTGGACTCATGATGGGTAAAACATATAATTTTCTTTTTGTAGATCTCTTTAAATATTGAGGATTTAAAGCTGCATGCACTATTTAGGCAAAAGGAAAAATAACAGGTCCAGATTTAAAAAAAAAGTAGAATCACGTTGCAGTTCCTCCCTTATCCACTAGGGGTGAGTGTGCGGCAGGTCCATCCATTATATGTACAGTCAATGGGTGTTACGCTCCTCTGTCCCATTGGCCTTGCTGTGTGCAGTCCTTGATCTTTCTGAGTGGCTGCACCTGTGGGTGCAGTATAAAATCCTGCTTGGTGCTGCTTCAGGGAGATCACCTCAGGTGCTCCTGCCTGTGTGGCATTTTGGTGAGGCCTTTTGGAGGCTGATTTTAATAAAAAATGTTCTAAAACTTCAAAATGTCTTGAGTCTCCATTTTATGTTGCGGTCCCACGAGTCGGGTTGTAACATTAATGGGGGCTCATCCGGGATCACTTGTTGACCCATTTAGAGAAGACTGAACCTGGAGTTTTTTTAAGTTTTGAGTTTTGTGTTTTTGCAGCCTGTCCTGTGGTTGATTTTTTTAACAGCTTTGGTGTGTGGACTGAAATGAGCACCATCTTGTTCTTCTCTGGTGAGCTTTGGGCTGTAGAGACTTGCTCCTAGTTGGTGCAGGCCTGTCATGGTCCACCAGCTTTTTTGTTCTTTACTGTTTATCAGGTTCACCCTGAGTTGTCATCCTCCTTCGTCCTTAGTTGAATCTTCAGACCAAATCAGTTGTAAATACTGTAAATAAATACATTTTCAATAGATAAACAAATGTGTGGTTGCTTGGGATCTGCCAATAAAGGAACTATCTTCATGTTATGGCCTGGCTCCTCCTAGACAGGGTTAGGGTAAAACACAAACAGCATCATGATTGAAAAGGGTGAGGGGAAAATATCACCTTTCTGGGTAGCAAATAGGACTCCAAATGGCTACTCATTCACAGTCTCTGAAAATTATTTAGAAAATAAACAAGCTTGGTCCAAACATTCTCCTTATTTGTAGAAACACCATAAATCTGATTTAAAATGTTTGACATCAATAATAATCCGGTTTAGTGAGAACATTATAAAAATCTCAAATGTGTTTTGACAGATTGTGATGCTAAATACGCTGCAAAGCAATATTAAAAAATAATTGTAAAATAACATTTATGTTAATGTGAATGCAACTCTGCTTTAATTTGAGATTCTAAAGTCAAAAGTGAAGGACTGATCCAGGATTTAAGACTGTAGTAGCTTGGGCGAATAAACAATAGATAAAATAATCACTTTCAGTCTTTCTAAGAATCCTCTTCAAAGAATGACATTCCAGACTTTTTGTCTCAAATCTGGAATGCACAGACATCCCCTGAAGAATGGGTTTCCTTGTTTGGTTTTCTCTGACTGCTCTTTACTGCAACTGCCTTCAGTTGTTTGTCTGTGAATTTTTTTAAAATATAGTTTTGTTTTAAACAAGTAAAATTCATTATCATCACAATCAGATCAGAGTAGTGACTCAGCAATTGAAGATATTTCTGCTTATTTATCTTCAGCTACTATTTTGCTGAAGGAATCAGTCAATTTTTTTATTAAATATGCAAATTATAATATTTTTTGCATGAATTTGTTAACATTTTTATTAAATATTTTTGAAAACGTTTTTGAAAGTCTCAAATTAATGTTCTTCTTAAAATTTAAATGATACAAAGACAGGGGTTTGTGGCATGTTGGGGAAGTGTTTAGATATCATTGAGTGTTTTGGTAGAATACACACTTTAAGTTAGAGAACAATGTCCTGAATTTTCTCCCCTCTAATGCCATCATCACATCACTGAGGGCTGTGATGTTTTTTTTTATTTATTTATTTTTTCAATTGTAAACAAATGCTAAACATGGAAGTTAAAAAGGGACATTTTATGAATTAAGTTACAATATTTATGATCCATACAGTACATGTTTAGGAAGTTTTTTGTACTAAATCTCTCTCACGTAAAGTGATTTCAACGGTGGCCTAGTGGTTTGAGTGTCCGCCCCGGGACTGGGAGATCGGGGTTCGAATCCCGATCGGGACATAACAAAGACTTTGAAAAAATGGGACCCAATGCCTCCTCGCTTGACACTCAGCACTAAGGGGTTGGATTGGGGGGTTAAACCACCAAATAGTTCCCAAGCGTGGCCACAGCTGCAGCTCACCGCTCCCCACCATGGGGATGGGTCAAATGCGGAGATGTAATTTCACCAGTGTGTGATGAATACTTGGGACTTTAACTTGACTTTTAACTTTAAAGTTTTATTCTCATGAGCTTCAGTACCTTCCAGAATGAGCTGTTTCAGGACTCTCTTTAAGAAAATACGCTGGAGTTGGCCACGCCCCCTCACCCCCCATTTAGGCTGCTATAAGCTGTGAAGATCCGATATCTGGGAGGGGCTTGGAGCAGCTGCTCCTCCAGCAGCAGCTGTCTCATGCACGAAAGGTGGTTCTATTCTAATTTCCCTGTTTGTGACATCACAAATGGGGACCTTTTGAAATGGCTTGCTTAGACATAATTCCTAAAACCAAACACTGACAGAAAATAGATGAATAGTACTTATTTGCATTTGGAGTGTTTATAGAGACAGTAGAGACACACATGGCAGCACAAAAGGATGCAAAAGATTAGTTATGTCCCCTTTAATTAATCTAATTCCTATACAGGACATCTAGGACTTTTCTTCTCCAGTGGTTTCACACATTGACCATTTATATTTACAAGACATCCAACCAGACTTTAGAATTTGAAATCAAAACAAATGCAGGGCCCTCTTGTGACTGGTTCCAGTAGAAGTTTTAAGGTACTAAATGATGAGTAATCAGGACTTTCTGCCTCATCTGCACAAAGTAGTTTCAAAAATGCAACAAGGCAGCACCTGGAAATTTGATATTACTGGTTCATTTTCAACAGAAGAGGTGGAGAACTAACTTTTATTCGTGTCAATAGTACCACAGCTGTGCAAATCTTCAAATATGTACTTTAAACACCTGACAAAAGTCACAGGTAACAAAAACTTTCAGGATGAACAGGTGGGTCAGTGATTTTTGGAACTTCAAAAAGCTAACTATCATGATTGTCCCCACAAAGATTCCAACATGAAATTCCCAAACTGACTTTATCAACTTCAAATTTTAATAGAATGTATTTTGAAGAGTTTATTATATAAGTGATGGCTGAATTGCAATAACCATGTTTTCTTTGTATGAGTTCATAGTATTAACTGAGGGTGGAGGGCAACATAGTGCGTAATTATGTTTAAGCAACAAAAGCACTTCAGTTAAGAATTGGGGAGCGGTGATGGTTTCAGTTTGCTGTTTCTTGTGCTTCAAGGCAGTGTCAGCTTCTTTCAGTGTCTTAGCAAGATGACACTCTTTCTCTAACCTTTACTGAGGGATGTGAGTGCTTGAAGAAGATAATTAATGAGTCAGTTGTCACCTCACTCTCACAAAAAAACACCAATGTCACTCGGAGGCATGGGGGGTCAATTCTACGTGCTCAGCCGGTGCGGAATCGTGCAAGGAATTCTTCACAAACCAGTGACCAATTTCATGGCAAATTTTCACCAAAGACTACATATGTTTGGGGAATGTTGAGCGAAGCAGCAGGGAGCAGTTCAGCTGGATTAAGCCTCGCTCATCAGTTTATCATTCATCAGACAGCAAGAGATTCAAAACAGAAGAAATGAGGAGCAGGAGGAGGGAAAAGAAATCCCAAATTTGCTACAGCCATTCCTTACTTTGTAGTTCAGGATTAATGATAGGTCTGAGCGGACCTGATGAGTTTAAAGCTTCAGATGAGAGCGGGGGTGAAAGAAAGCCAGATCAGAGCAGAGATACCATTAGAGATTGTCATAAATCAAGAGTACTTATGGCAGAGGAATAAGCTCTGAAAGACCATCTGGATTTTCCAACTCTAACATTTATTTTGAGCTGCCTCCACTGAGAATAAGCTTTAAAGAACCGAATATTCCCCTGTACTACACTTACTCACTTTACTTTGTTACCACTCTGTCAGTGACGAGGAAAGCGAGCTGATGCTTTTGAGGGAATAAAAAAGAACCAATGATGATGAACTGACAGCATCTCCAGTAATGTGATGATTGCCAGTGAAAAAGCCTGTGTCACCAATTCACTGCGATCGTCATGTTAGAGCAGAGCTGACACCCGGGCTTCGCCCAGAGATAAGTGTGAATCTCTCCAAGGCCTTCGCAGGCCTGTCTACTTCCTGCAGACACCTCTTCCTTTTTGCACTTCCTGATGTTATCAAAATCCAGGACCCAGAGTGGACCTTTGTGGCTCATGGCCTCTTCTTCCGCTAGCACACGTGTGCGTCACATTATCTGCTGAGAGGCCAGACACCGCATCCTGTGAGGCGGGGGAGGAGCTGTGCAAGTAATGTCGGTTACAGGAAAAAGGAAGAGGACAAGACCAGGATTAAGTGAGAGAATGGAAGGAACCGAGTACAATATCTGTCCCCTGTCACCTTCAATAATTTCTAAACAACTGTCATCTTTCCAAAGCTTAAAAAGCCAAATATGAGCGAAAAGTGACTGACCTGGGGTTGATTAGTGTCAGTGTGAGGACTAGTGCGAAAAAACACGAGCGATAACGTAAAACGTGTATATTTGCACATGAATATGTTGGCTCACCACTTGGCAGCATCGTGAGTGAAAGTCAAGTCATGAGCTCGGTCTGGCTCTGCACACTTAGCTGAGCTCCGAGCTCTTATTTCAATGGATGCCTAAGTAGAGTTTGACTTTGAAGGCTTTGATCCGGAGGCAATGCTATGGCATTTGACTTCTGCCTAAAAAAAAGCAGTGTGTCAGACCTTTGAGGTCATCGGGATCACTTATCGCGGCTGAAAATAACCAGTGGCAAGCCACGAATTGGGGAATCTAAAAGAGGGCTGACATTAGCAGGTGCCCTGAGGTGGAATAGAGACAGCTACAGAGCAGGTCACTGACCTTGGACCACAGAGAACTTCTTCTTCTTTTCTTTTTTTTCTAAACCTGAAGGCCTGGTATCACTTAGCAGATAGGTTCCTCAGCTGAAATGATGAACTACTTCACCATGTGCACAACACACTTTAAAAATTGTTATCAGCCAAATTAAATATAAGTGAAGGTTCTTTTGCACAATGGTTGGTCCGTTTTCGTAAATATGAAGTTCCCTTTTGGAAATAAACGAGTCAAAGCAACAAAAAGTAGTAGAAGACAGACTGGTTTTCCAAACACAACAAAAAAAACAACAGCTGTATTTCTCATTCAAGACTTCTGTATGAATCCAGGACATAAATGACATTTAAATAAGTACATTTTGACATTATACCATAGATAATACAGATTTAAACATTTGCAAATGAAACTATTTTTCCACTAACAACCAGTCCCAACTTGTATTTCACTGTCACCATTGGTGGTCTTTGTGGTGTATTATGTTACAAGGATCATATAGCGTCACTGAAGTGATTCATACAAGTCAGCATCGATGAAGCACTGGTCCTTGAGTGACATCAGCAGACAGTCTTCATCATTTGTCAAATTGTTAGTCATCTGCTGCTCAGTCATCCCAGAAAAATTTTTAATAGTTTATGTTTCTTCACCCGTCATCTTAACATTTCTGAGCCTGATTTTACAGTCCCTCATGTTTGCCTTTATGGGCTGGATGTAGTTAAACAGCAAAAAAGAAAGCGAACTATGAAAGCTGTTCTTCATCTTCTGGTCTGGAAATAGGGGAACTAGTAAAGTGCTAATGGACTACTAGAAGAGTGCTTTGTATTATAAATTTTGCATTTTGATTATGTTTTTTTGCACTCATTCGAATTTTCCTTCTTCTATTGGGGTTTTTATGGCAGCCTAGAAACAACATGAGCTGCATTACCGCCACCTACCGACCTGGAGTGGGGACCGGTACCTCACCACTGACCCTAAATCCTCCTAAACATCTTGCCACAATACAATGGACTTCAGTGGCTGGCAAAAACCCACAGAAATGGTCCTCTTGGACTTATGCTTCATGACGTGTGTGTGTGTGTGTGTGTGTGTGTGCGTGCGTGCGTGCGTGCGTGCGTGCGTGCGTGCGTGTGTGAAGCTGTACAGTTTCTACAATAAAAACTTCTGCAGTTCTCATCTATCCTGAGTAGTTTTTAGACATTAGATAGCTATGTTCATGAGGTTATAATTTTAACAAATGGTTGATTAATTTTTGTATTTTATTTTTAAGAAATAATTTGTCAAGATTGGATATTAAAAAATGGTAGTTAATGGTTAGGTAATGGTTAAGTAATGATTCACTCCTCATTAGGTACTAGGGAGGAGGCTTCACTTTACTATAGGGGCCACAAAAGTAGTAAGTAATGCTTAAGTACTGAGTAGGTAATGATTCGTTCCCCTTTTCTTTAGATAACTACCCATTAGTCCCTGAATAAGACTGGTGGGTGTTTTTACCATAAGTCTGGTTAAATACCAATTGTCATTTATTGATGAGTCATTAATTCCTGATTGTGTATTAATGACTGATAAACATTAAGTAATTATTCAGGAATCATCAGCTAATAAATTTGGGGCTGGGTGTAAAGCTTTGATAATTATTGAATCATTGGTGGCTGATTAGGTATATATTCATTTTATGAATTACCAACCATTAAGTAAGCATTAAGGAATCATTAGCTAATAAATCCACTATGGAGTGAGTGTGAAGCTTAGGTAATCATTAGTTATCTAGTCATTTCATGACTAACTAACCATTAAGTAATCATTCAGGAATCAATAGATAATAAATCTAAAGTGGGGTGGTTGTGAAGCTTAGGTAATCATTATGTAATCATTAGATCCTCATTCGTTCATCATTAGTTACTCAGTAGGTAAGCCAATTTTCGGAACACTATTGTAAATTGTTACCGAAAGGCTTTTAGCGCTAATTCTTGATGTGGTTTTAAAGACATGTC
>SSNS01000173.1:333620-398353 GCA_006937985.1 Aphyosemion australe | reverse complement strand
TGGAAATGAGTAAAATAAAATAAAAAATCCCCTTCACAACAATCTAAAAGCTAATGATTAAATGTTCCCATTTGCTCTGAATATTTATGTTTTGTGCAGAATAAAAACTGCTTTTGGTGACGTGCAATTTTCAGCTAAAAAGTGAATAAAAATTCTGCAGCTCAGTGAGATGAAAAGGAGGGTTTAAGACATTTTCCAGACTATATGCACTCCCTAAAGCACAACACAATTTATTTCTAATGACCTCATGACCTCTCCTCTTTAGCTAAGCTAAGCCGTAAGAAAAGAAGGTTGAATGTTTTTGTGTTGTAAGGTGTAATAAAGACTGCTGGTCGCTCGAGAGGTTTTAGACCTCTAGTCCTGTTAATCCCCAAACCACACAGAGCCCCCGATTGAGCTGCGGCTTGGCCAAATACGAACGGCGTCCTAATAATGGCTTTGGTTCAACATTATTTGTTTCTGACAGTCAAAATCCAAAGGAATTAAATTTACACACCACTAAATCCTCACCGCTGAGAATCTGAAACGTGCACGACTTCTTTATAGAAAAGTGCTTGTTATAACATGAAAGTGCACATCCGTCCTTTAGAAAACTCATTAATATGAGTTATTGCAATTATCCAAACATTTTAAAACATTAGTTTCCCTTTTTGCTGCGTGCTTTCTGCCATTTAATGTTTCATATCAACCTTTCTACTGAACACAAAACCTGCTGTGTGCCCTGTAAACACACGCTGCTTTGAAATGCTGCATTTTATTGTGAAAAGCATGAAAAAGTACATCTCAACACGTGTAAGGGTGGTGCAGGTTTAAAGGGGAGGGGTGGTAATAGAGTGCAGGAGGCAGACAGGGAAAGGAGAGACAGATCAATACGAGTCAGGAAATAAGGTAGAAAAGGTTATTTACTTGACATTGATCTGTTGTAGCGGCAGCAGAGCTTACCCTGTTTCTCTTTTGTTAACCTTTAAGCCCGAGTATACTCACAAATGACGGGGGAGTCAACTAACAGGTGTAATTTATGGATCGAAGGAGGTCACAGTCCCTCAGCCGCTGACTGGGTGCTTATACAGTTTCAGCCATGAAGAAATATCTAAATTCAAGAAGGATAATTGCGACAACTTCACCGGGAGCTGCAGGTTTGCTCTCTGGAAAGACGATAAGACAAAAAAATCTTAAAACAGATCATTTAAATATCGTGTTTTAAAGGTAATATACACAAATGATAAAATAGCCGTATGCATGTAGAGCATCAGGTTCAGTTTCTGTGGCAGATATGTACCAGAACAGAACTCTATACACAAACTGGACAGAGACATTTCCCACTGTGCAACGACCTAGTGAGGACATCCTACAGACGTGGTCTGGACCAACAGACTCAATATAGACAAGATCTGCACGTCCATGCGACATTTACTGTTTGCAGGGTTAGGTCCGGAATAAAAACAAAACAAAGAACACAAGTGTCGGTTTGTGAATTTTTAAAAATATTTGGAATTTTGACCAAATCCTTAACTATATATTAATTAGTTTCTTTTCACCTCGGTGTCTAGGCTGGCCTGCCAGACTCGCCCTCTGTCTAGTCTACATAGAGGATGCGTCTGGATACTCAGAGAGCACCATGAGGGGCAGGACTAGCCAGCTCAAAAATAACCAATCAGAAAAAAGGCGGGAATGACGACTGTATCGTGCGATGCTGTAGTTTTTTTAGCTGTAGTCAAAGATGGTGTCAGGCGTACATATGAATTATAGTCATCTTTGTAGTAAAAACTTAAGAATCCAAGGAGTTATAACCAATTCTGTATTATTGTTCAAACGACAACTACAAGACAGGACAGTTTTCGACAGATGTTTCCCATAAGGACGCACTAGCATGGCTAGCCAGGCTACTTGGTGTCACCTTTGCTTGCTTACAAGCTAGCTGATTTTGAGATGAAAATGATAACTGAATCGTATAACTGAAATAATGTCAGCTTATTAAAGTGTTTCTATCAAGGCAGGGATCAGTTTAGGCTCTAAATCTAACATTATTTTAATTTGAATGACAGATGCTGATTCTGCAGACTGAAGGACTGAGCTCTTGTGCTGCACATTAGCACGATCTGGCTTCAGCCCAGTGATGATATCAACACATCCATCATGTCTCTATTTTAGTTCATGACGATGGCACAGACCTGATGCAGCGAATGAAGAACTATTTGTTCTTCCATATGCCAGAACTTGTAATTGTTTTCTCGGGATCTTGCCAAAACTTGCCCTTTGCCAAAAAAGCCACATGTTTCCACAAAGGAAAGTCTGGCAAGTTGCATGTGATGTTGTGCTGTGGGCATTAATAGATAAAATATTGAATTTTACAATAATCAATGCATTTTTGTAGCATTTCTGAACAATTCAGTAAAAACTAGCAAGATTATTTTCTTATTGTTGGAAATTAAAATGATTTCTTTCTTGGCTTCTTTCATTCATTTATTATTAGATGCATTTTATATCACCACCAAAACCTCATTGAAACACATTCATTGCATTTCATTTTCGAGATGTTGAACATTTTTTTATAGCTTTTTCATTTGACCACACTAACTGACTGAAACCTGGACAGTCCCACCGAGTTTGCAGGGCTGCTAAATAAACATGCATTGGTTGCTTAGGTTCACGACCTTTCCACGAGGCAAAACCGTGTGCTCTAATGGAAACATTCAATGTTGTGTTAAAGGGTTTTTGTTTTCTTTTGTCACACTCATGGATTCCATTTATTCAGACAAAAGTGGCTGCATTCAAAAAACCCTGTGGAGGTAAACATTTATGCTAAACAATGAATACTTGACTAAATACATGCCATGGTTTGTCACATAGGGCAAAAAAACCCAATGAGAGAGTAAAGACGAAACAATGTGTATACATATTTCAATGTCCTTTACAGGTGCGTGTGTATATGCACTTTAGAAATCAGTCCATTGTGTATTCTGGCGACTCATTTTCAGGGAGGAAGTAGGCCCATGGGGTGAGCTGACCCCGAACGAAGCAGGAAATTTGTTTTTTTGCTCCAGAACTTGGCTATATCCCACTTTCTAAAGGTGCCTGTCCCACTCACTCACTCTCAAGGACCAAGCCAATCTCCCTTTGTAAATAGAACTATGTTTTATAATTCCCCCTCTTTCCCAGCCGACCATATCAATAATGCAGAAGAACCGCATGTGTCCAGAACCATGAGATTATTTCTCTGATTTGGGCTGGCAGTTATGGTAATAGTTTTGCTCACAATCTACTCCAGCAACAATGACCACAGATTACAGCTGTTTTCAGATCAAAGAGACTGCAGAGAGACCCATGATTGATTGCTCACCAACAGACAGAGGGAGGCAGTTCAGTGCCCCACGTCTCACTTTTGCCTCCGTACTCTGATAAGGAAACAAAATCCTGTTTTTGTTTTAATCTTCAGAATATTCCTCCACCTCCCAGATACCAGAGGGCTGACATTAAATGTAATACTCATGCAATGATTTTTAAAGTTTTAAAGGCAAAAACACATTTGTAGTGCCACATGTGTTCATTCATTAAAATAAATGAACTATGCTATGCTGAAAAAGGTGTTTGGCTGTATTTAACATAATCACAATGGGACAATGTACAATTTTATGGATTTATGAAGAACTTGAAAGACACTACATATTCTGCATATTCACACAATGAAACATGAATTGTGTTTTCCCTGTGGGTCCCATAATTTTCTTCAGGTATGTTTCCTTTCTATAAACCAAAAACATTCATGTCAAAAAAAATTAAAGCCTATAAATTGCCCATAATAGTTTGAAAATGGCGGTGGCACAAAAAAATTGCGATGATATGCAAAAGAGGCAGCCAACAAACAAACAGCAAAAGTATGCACTGACAAAGGAGATGGTGTGCATGGGCATGACCTAAAGGAGATCCACACAGAACAACTAGACCAGTTGTTATGAAATGTTAAGCTTCCAACACATGAAATTAAAAATTCCATCCCCAACTATTGCTGGTTGAACAAACATTGCAAATAAAAAGTTAATAATGAAAACAAAACAGCTTAAACTTGGACTATACTACTTATATCCTTTTGTGACACTTATGTTTAGCTTTTGCATTAAATACTCTAAGATTATATTTATTTTTTTCATTTTTTTTGGCATATAGAGATAGTCTCATAGGCTAGATTCTGTCTTTCATGACCTCAAGTGGGGTCGTGATCCCAACTTTGGGAACCAATCAGCTATACCATTCTTTACCTTAGAAAATAAGATAAGGCTGCAAATTACCCTTGTAGCACTAGAAGAAAATACTTCAGTTTGGACTACAAATGGGCTCCAAAGCAGCATATTAAATTTCGAATGCTATGTTAGCAATGCATGCTGGATTACTAACAGACTGCATTCAAAGTTAAAAGTGATGGAAGTGGTGAGGATATGTTGGAAACTCTGCTTCCTTAGTATCAATCTCCTCAGAGCAGTAATGAAAGTCATTGACTAGTACAGCATAAGACAGTAATATCTGATTTATACTTCTCAGTCTGCGTGGGTACGGAGACATGCAACACCATTATTCGTCAAAACAAGGGCTCTGCGGCTGGCCCACAGAGGTTGACATGCCCAAATTTGTAATTATCTGTTGAAAGTGACGAGACTGCAAGTCTGTGATTGGTCAGAATGCAGCTGCCTTTGAATTCGTCAACACCACCACCACCACCAGATCGTCGGGTCATACCAAAGACTTTAAAAATGGGACCTAATGCCTCCCCGTTTGACACTTAGCTTTAAGGGGTTAGATTGTGGGGTTAAACCACCAAATAGTTCCCGTGCACGGCCGTGTCTGCAGCTCACCACTCCCCTAGGGGATGGGTCAAATGCGGAGAACACATTTCACCACACATCAGTGTGTGACCATTAATGGGACTTTAATTCCCGTCTCAAAAAAATGAAGAGTGTCAAAGATACAGAGCGGCAGACACGGAGTAGATTGAAGAACGTTTTGCGGACAAAGTCTGATGATATGAACGTTGATACACCCGTGACTGAAGGAGTACAAAGATATGCAGCAAACTTTTTATTTGTGGATTCAAATGATGGGAAACCTGGGTTTGGAGGTGGTGACTGCACAAAGAGGTGAAGGAGAATGAGGGACAAATTCATCCCATGTTAAAAAGTCTCTGAAAAACATAAACACAGTATAAAAACACAATAGTAAACTCTATCATGGACTGTAGACGTGACTGCAATGGTGGTAGGATACTCTCAGAAAAGCACAATGCCCTATGTTGTCCTGGTGGGGAATTGCTTCGCAACACTCCTCAGAGAAGTCCAAAGGGAAAACGTCAATGCGTGTGCGTGACTCTGCACTCAAGCTGATGGAGACGTATAAATCAGGCTTTAGAATTAGCAGATTAGCGTAAAGACAACACAGACCAACGAACATTCATGAACCCCTCAACATCTGGCTTTATAAGATTAGTAAAATACTGCTCCTTACTTTTGCCATTTTTGCCCCTAACATCTGGTCAAAGATGTTAGAAATTACAACAGTTTCCTTCCCCAGGCAACACGCCTGTTTATCTGCATTTATCATTATTTTCAACACAGTTTTTACATATCTGAATAAATGTGAAATGACATATAAAACTATTTGATACTCAATTGTCAGCATGACAAAGCAGGTCCAGCCAACGAGTGAGTGTGAGGTAACCTGGATGCCAATGTGTCTGATGACTTTAAATGTTAAGATCGCTTGCTCTGTCACACTCTTGATTATGATGTCCGAGAGCAACGGTGACCTTTGTGGAAAGCCTAAATATAACCTAGGATTTTTTTCACCTTTTAATGTTATACTCATTTTCTGGGTGTCATTGCTTGCTGGTACGACGATTTTGTATCTAAATACCTTAGTTGTCCAACAAAGAAGCTCATTATCTATTAATGAGACAAAGGCTGTAGCACCATGTGACTAATATAAATTTGCATATTTATTAAAAAGGAGACAAATGTGATTAATGACATCCAGGAGTGTCACATGACGGCTGGGAGGAAGATCATGGCGCGTGTCAAGCTCTGATCAGGGGCTCCTACTTATACAAGCTTGGATTACTGGGTGAGGTTAGGTTTGCATAAAAGCACATTTGGGATCAGTTACACTGCATCACAGAATGCTGATAAACAATAAACAGTTTAATTAAGTACACAATTTGCAATTGGATCAAGCCATTTCATGACACTATATCACCAAATCCACATGCTAATCACAAGCTAGTTGACTCATTGATTTAAAAAATATTGGATGGAAATGCTAGCATGTCCACTTGACATTATATAACCTATAAAATCTGAGAAAAATAAAAAACAGGAATATGAAATTGTCTTGGTGACAAGGGCATTGTCAGATAAGTGGAGAAGGGCAGTCAGAGAGCTATTTAGAATGACGGTAAATGGCCTTTTTTACCATTCTGGCTACCCCTTCCCCCTCTCCCGTTTAGGGATGGCATTAGAGACTGCAGACTGACATACATTTTTTATAGCTTCATAAAGTCGTCCAATGACCAGGTCACCCTTCTCATAACTAGGGAGCAGAACGCTTGAAAAAAGCCATTCATCACCATGAAAGGGCCTGCTTGTCCAAGCGCCTTCAAACATGCACACAGTCTGGCAAGAGACGCTCGGCACAAATGCTAACGTACTTCTGCCACTAATGCCAGATGACCTTCTCACATCTATTAGCGCGCTGGCTGACGGAGAGGGCAGACACAAGCCCTTCTTGTCTCCTGCAAAGATTTCAATGACAAGCAATGGGAAATATCATGCATGATAATGGCCGTTGCCACCAACAAAGCAATCTTCCCTCCTATTTTTTAAACAATACGAGGTAATGTCAGGTGAATATGAAATAATCTATGATTAATTATACACGCAAGGAAACTTTGTGTCTCACTGCATTGCCAGGAAATTAGTCGTTATTGTAGAGGTGCAGTTGGAGGTAATCTAACAGAATAACATGACATCCTTTTTTAAATGTGTCCCCTTTGATTTGGCAAGTCATAGGGACCTCCAGTGTAGGACTGGAACGCCCCTCGCAGACAAACCATCAGACCACCAAACCCCATTAGTGTGCAATTAGTGACAGCTGGTGGGTTGTCAGCTTGGTAATGGCCTCAAAAGGAGTACCCATGGAATACAAAAATCCACCAGTGATGCAGTGGTTTAAAGCTTGGCTGTAAAAGTTGAAGCAAAAAGCTTGGAATACAATTGCAAACATAAAGTTTTCAAACATCAAATACTAAATCCTACCAAGTACTGCTTGTAAAAATACTTGTTTTTAAATTCAAGTCATTATAAATAAAATAAATAGAGGCTTTTAGAAGTGTAAATTTAATCGGCTGTTCTCATTTTGCTCAAAGACGTGCTATTTCGGTTCTCCTAACCGTTGCTGGCCTTTCACTTCAAAAGCAAGGGCTAAGCTATGTCAGGCACCAGAGGTGGACGGACAGAGAGGCGAAGAGGAGGAGGAGGGGGCTGAAGTAGTTTAATAATTTATTTAAGAGGGAAAGAAGGCAGCCAAGGGGAACAAATAGTGTTTCTCCCAGAACCAAGCCCCTCTGACCCCCAGCGCTGCGTACCTGAAGCCCAAGCCCCATCGCATTAGTGAAATTCTTATTTGATGGCATTTTAATATTCTGCCTTGATGACTTTTTAGCAACATTTACTTTCGGAGGTCTCGAGCGCTTCCCCCTGAGGAAATGAAACATGTCAAAACCCATTACGAAAAAATCAAAATTTAAATACCTCAGCCGTGTTAGCGGTAATACACACAATCCCCACCGCTCAGAGGCAAGTCTCACAAACACTCATCTGCTTGCCGGCTCGTAATGAGTCTGTTTGATGGGTAAGCGATTTGTGGGTCACCGAGCATACGTTACAGATCCAATTTAACCCTTGATTGCTTGTACTCTGGAGGACCTGGGAAAACGTGTTATTGAAATTTAATACCAGATCATTTCTTCTTACTCCCATGCAGGGACAAAGGTATGCATACATGACTCCTTCGATGGCCTGTGTAGATGGGGGAGGTAGTGGTAAAGGCAGCCAAGGAAGAAGAGGGAGAGAAGAGACAAGAGAGAAAAACAAAGACAATTTGGTGCATGGATGTAATCTGGGCTTCATCTGCAGGTCTTGCTAAACACCAATCCAATTAGCCCCTGGGGCCTCCAGTCAAAACACCAAAACACTTAAATACAGGGGTTTCTAACCTGTGATATATCACTTTTATAATAACATTTATGGCAGCTAGCTGTTGTTAGGCCTACTGACACTGCAAAAGGATGAATCGTCCCTATTTTCTGCAAGAATCCTGCCATAACTTCTGAGCAGAGCAAATAAAGAAATATTTGAATATTACAGATTAAACAAACGACCATCCATTTTTTTTTCTTGCCATTTGCTGGATATGTTGTTACACCATAAAAAAATTTGAATTTGTCAAAATAAAATTAAGCAAAGACAAATTTCTCATCTTTGAGTCTAACATAAACACGTATATTGGCTATTTCAGCCGTGCATACTCTACTTGATCCTTTTTTTTTTTCTTTTTCTTGTGTTGTCTTGTCTGTCCTTATTTTTTAACCTGCTCTTAATTTGTGTTCTGCATTGTTCTGTTGTTGATGTTAATTGTTCTTATCTCTAATTGACTTGTTTACACTGATTTTAAACTTTGGTACTTGTGTTCATGTCTTATGTTCAGCAGCCTTGAGAGTCTTTAAAGGTGCTTATAAATAAAATGTATTATTATTATTATTATTATTATTATTATTATTATTATTATTATTATGAACTGTCCCCTGATGCCTGTGATAGATTTGAATTTATTATGTAAAATAGCCAGACGTTCTAGATCAGTTATTTTACTTTAAACCATCACTTAACCATCAATTGAAATTGATTTTAATTATGATTTATCCAAAGATAAGATGGAAAAAAGGGCAAATAATTTTATTACTTCTTCATCTAAAAACATTTATTTCATTATTAAATAAAAAAGAGGCGTTAGTGTCAGTAATACAAACCGACACGGGCAACAAAATTCTGAAAAAACAGCTAAAGTCAGTCGAGTGACTGCTGTTTTAATACCTGTGGTGTTAAAGGAGATGATTACATGGTGCTTAAATAACCTTTAACAAGACATTGAGGTTGTATATGATGATTCAATATTAGTCACTCTTCTGCCTACAGCTTAAAATGTGAACTGACAGCCATGAAATGTTTTGGACTGGAATCAAAATCCCCTGATGTTTAGATCTGGGGGTTGGAAAGGTCTTCAAAACATCACCACTGAGATTTTAAAGCGTCGTATCACATATCATTGTGTCACTCATTACTGCTGAATGTATGAATCCATTTTATTATATTAGGAAGTCTGAATAATGTTAAACCTCCGAGTGGATGTGCTGAGAGGACTAACTGGAAGAAGAGCTAATTGAAAGCTCAAGAGAGCAGTCGGCATGCTGGCAGTTCATTCACAGTATTTGTCATTAGACCAGACCGCAGGGGGAGAATGGAGTGCACTGCGCCATTCGTGTGTAACCAAGATTTATGCTAATGTCTTCCCGCATATGCTTATTCTACATATCTATATTAAACTTAATAGACTGTTACATTGCTTCTTAACCTCAGCTTCCATCCATGATTACCTTTTCTGATTTCTTTGCAAAATGGGACATAAACACGGGGCAGGGATTTTATCAGCGTGTCAGTGAGTTTGTTTCCGGTGGCAGACCATGGCTCTCATAATCATACTTCAGGGACTCTATCAAAAAATGCTTGCCTAAGAGGCAACAGTTAACATGTCACTCTGTAAGTTCCCTGAAAGCTAGCAGAGCCTTTTGATTTGCACAAAGGCAGTAAGAGTTCGAGTTATCTATTTATGCAACTTTAAAATTAAAATATATTTTTTTATGTTACATATAGATATCCAGGAGCCATTTTTAAACAAAATAAAAAAATACAAAATGCAAACCTTATAGGGATTAGGTTCCAACAGCACTTACTGTTCAGATATTGAAACATTATGTGGAATCTCAGTAAATCGGCATATTAGATTATAAGAAATGCTAACTCATAATAGACTATTTTCTGTCTTCAAAATACTCAAAAAAGTTTCAGTTTTTTGTTTTTATTCTAGAATATTAATTGAAACATAATCACGGTGAACAACACTAACCCCTACTTCACACTGGAAGCATCAGCGGTGCAGAATGGTTTACCTGCGAGCTTTGCGGCACGCAAGTCACCAGGAGAGTCTCATCTCCGCCAAGCTCCTCGCTGGACTCGCGAGATCACAAAATCTCTCAAGACTTCATAGGTCACGGTTTGTTTTTGCCATCTGCCATTACACTGAAAAGAAGGAAATCACATTTGATATCGCTGATTGATGTCACCGTAAATCCTCTAATACAGGCCCGGGCCTTTATTTACTCAAGTGCATCCTGGTCCAGGCCTTTATTGGAAGGAGGCCAGAATTAGAGGCAGGCCTATATTTCAATTTGAGCAAAATAAACTACCAGTAGAATGAATAAAAACAAGATTTTGTGTCTATTTGAGCGGTGACTGAAGTCTCACATGCAAATCAAAAGTGATGATTGGTGGGTTTCACTCACGTGACCCTGCCGCCGCGCTGAACTTAAATAGTGGACAGGAAGTGTTTTGCTCTACTATAAAACACAGCGTGACGGATGAAAGTGAGTGTTCTAAATGTGCTGGCACAGACACGATATCTTCCTTTAGGTTATGACTCATTTCATTTTAAAAGTCGGACATATAACTAACGTTTTATGCCTTTTTAAATCCACATTTCTGGTACATTTGTTTGATTTTATATTTTTATTAAGGTACCGGTATTAATGCCACATTACAACACTGCTAAAAACATGAACATTAGCACTCTGAAAGCTATTTGCGGTGAGGACACGTGAAAACAGTATCAAACTGTTTACCTGCTGTTTTTGTAGCTGCGTTTCTAAATTACTGTGAGGTTATGGGGCCTGTGTTCATAAATCCTGCCAGTAGGTGGCAGTGTGACTCTTTGGAATATGTGTTGCTTGGATGTGTCTGTTCTCCGCCTGAGTAAAAACGAAAGTAAAAAACTGTTCCCTGAAGTAGTTGCCTGCTAGTCTGTTTTTGCTCACCTTCGATACAACAAACAATAAAACGCCATAAAAACCTTTAGTAAGCCCTTACCTGTGATGAAGTGATCACTGCAAACTAGCATTATCCGTTCTGTTTCTGCTCATCTTGCAGCCGGAGATTATGATCCACTAGTCCGCCGTTACCGTAAAACGTGGAATGCGTGCGCCTCAAAAAATCGAGTGAGGGCTCACTTTACCGTCGATCTCCGGACAAAAACCACACGTTTCTAATAGTAGCCCCGGCCACTATTAGAGACCGGCCTTTATTTACCCCCGCTGACAGCGAGACCGGCTAATATAGGAGACCCGGCCGGTAATGGAATACAGGCCTTTATTAGAGGATTTACGGTATATAATGTTGTTCCTCTCCACTGCCAGGATTAAACCCATGAAAAACACACCACTGCACGTCTCGAACAATGCAGAGAGTAAAGAAGCGGTGAGGTCACACGTATAGACGTAATCAACATAGATATGAAATTGCATCGCTGCAATAGACTTTTATTTTGAAAATTACCAGACATTTTACACTGAAACTGTATGTAATTTCCTGTGATGTGTTGATTGATGTGTCCCAGAAGTGGATCGCGAAAAAAATAGAACCCGATTCTATTTTTACCGGTGGGACACGTCTGAAAATTGCTACATCGCAGCTGGTTTGAATTTTGCCCACTGGATAGACTGGATTTTATTCTGCGCCGCTGATGCTTCCAGTGTGAAGTAGGAGTAACAGTTGCTGCTTTTAACTGGCACTGCTGCAGTTTTCTTCTTGAACATAAGGTGTCACTGAAGAGAGTCCAACTAAACAGCGAGTGTCAGCCTAGGAAGAGTTGTATGTTGTAAAAAATGTCATAAATCTAGATATAATTTCAAAACCCTTTGAAGCTAGAGAAAATAAAACATTTTTGCAGACTCTTAATCAACTAAATAACAATCGGTTGCTTTTTGATGGAGCAAAGAAGTAATAAACTGATGAATATAGATTTAATCCCAAAACGGCAATGGCACAAACATGTGTGCATCTGTGAATTGATATACCTTGGTTAATATTAGCATCCTTAAAGCAGAAATACTAAGTTTTTTGTCAGAGGACACCATCTAGAGGCAGAAAAATGCATTGCACCATAGGATCCTCTTCCTACTCTCGCGATTACAGCTGGAAGCAATGCTTCTCGTTTGTGAATATGTACCTCTAGCTGACCAACAGAGCTAAAACACATTGTTTTACAGGTATTACTCTCATGTTATTCTGCTATATATTTACATATATATATATTAAAGACTTACTTGTCCAGATAAATCTGTAAATGCACGTGCACGCTCTGTGATTGATATCTGTACGTAAACAGATATCTAACCCTATTAGCTAATGCTGGACGACGCTCAATTCAAATTGCACACAGCTTCGTGGGACGGGGTTAAGGCTTAGCCTAAAAAACATTGTTGTTTTGCCTACATTATGTAATAGTACATGGTCAGACAATCACTTTTACAGATCTCTAAAAATCAAACATAATTCCTTAAAGGGGGAAACACTCAATTGCTGCATTAACTCTTTACCAACAACATTTTAACAAGCTGCAGAGCAGGAATTAAACCCCAGATGTTCCTATGGGAAAATGAACACCCTACCACTGGGCCAAAGTAAGCCCAAAGAAGCAACAGAGGATTTTGAATAAATTGCCCAAGAGGACGTTATATTTGTTCCTCACTGAAATCCAGTGTAAGCAAAAATCTATGAAGTCATTGTCCTTAAAAGAACATGCTACAGATTTTTAAAACCATCAGTCAAGTCTGCTAAATCCACACCCAGGACTAGGACAATGCTATGTGACAAGTTTTTGTTAAATGTGAAAGTGTCAGACTAAGGTGCCCTGCTTCATGTGAATGTATTGTGGGACTGTGGTGCTGTGGAGATGATTTTTTTTTCCAGAGGTGCAGAAAAAGGTATTTGTCACCTACACCCATCTGGCATTTTGTTCACCCACCATGTGCTGAGGATGAAGGACAACCTCCATTAGAGTTTGCCACCAGCAAGACAAAATTGATATTTTTATGGTCAAGGATTACAGTCTTTACCATTGTTCACTATGACCCTCAATTAGATCTGCTGCAATTTATTTTCTTTACTGTTTTAATAAGAGGAAGTAAATGTTTAATCAAATGTTGCCCCAAATATAATCTCTGCTATGTGATTTTTAAGAGACACAGGCATTATTTGCTCAGGTTTTGAAACTTATCCAGTGAATTAAGAACAGATTAATACCACTACATAGAATACATCTAAATTGATGAACAAATCTAATTGAAGGGATTTCATTTTTGCCAAACTTGCTACTTTTTAAACTTTGAACACTGCTTTAAATGCCTGCCACCTTTGCCTGGTGCCTTCAGTCACGCCTATATAGAAAAAATTTAGTCAACTTATTTAACTTAAAACGTGATTGGAAATACATTTAGCAAAAAAATACTAGTTTGATGAAATCATGTTATCCTGGGGTGAGAAACCATAGGCTCAGTTGTTGATACTCAGCTTAATGTTTCAATCAAATTTATTAAATTTACACAAGAAACTAAAATTGATTCAATGTTCATCCTTTAATCATGATATGATGTGATTTGACGAGTTTGATTGAACACAAGTGGTGCTAAGGTGAAATTGGACTTGTCCATTCAGAACAGTTCATGAGGTTGCGTCTGGTCAAACCACAAACAAGACATGTCCCCTGCACGGGGTCGGGTTTGCACAATTTTTGGGCAGAAAACATTTCCACTTCAGGCAGATCAGTCTGGTCCAAAGAAGGTGCAATCTCTCAGCTAAAACCAACCTGCATCTAGTGAAGAAAGCAAATGTGTCTATTGGTGAACAAAAACCTTTGGCAAATAAGGAAGAAGAGTAACTAAAAGAAGAGTAACTAGAGGAAGTAGAAGAGGAACAAGAGGAAGAACTAGATGAAGAAGAGGAACTAGAGGAAGAAGAAAAGGAAGAACTAGATGAAGAGGAACTAGAGGAAGAACAGCAAGTGGAAGAAGAAGAACCTGAGGAACTAGAGGAAGAAGAGGAACTAGAGGAAGAATTACAGGAACTAGAAGAACTAGAGGAAGAAGAAAAGGAAGAACTAGAGGAAGAATAACATAGCGTCTCAACATTAAACGAGGTGCTTCACAAGAAACAAAAGTTTAAAATAAAAAAAAAAAATTAGAATAAAAATGAAATGACACTTGTAATGACACTTTCAATTCCGTTCACCTCAGAAGTCCCCACGTTGCTTGGCTCACGGCTCACATAATGCTATTTCTAGACTTGATTAAAGGTTTTGGAGGGAAAAGGGAAGAAACATCTAAAAAACGCCTACTCAGGAGTCATTTTCCCCTCCCATGCAACGCAGCAGAGCTGCTCTGAAGCTAACAGTCAGCACATTATTTACTCTTGTCCCTCAAAGTAATAACCTCAGCACTGTCACAAACCTCTCTTCACTCTCTAACCTTCCCATCTTTTCAACCTACTTGGCCACCTTCCAAGGATAACTAAAAAAAATAGAAAATCTTAAAATGCTCTTTATGGCAGCTTTCAGTGATTTGAGTCTATTCCTCTTTTATGACAAAAATATCAGGGCTCTTTATGATCCACTGTGATTTCTGTAGATAGCTGACAGAATAGAAGTCATATCCCTCACTATATGATGAGATATGTCAACAAACAGAAAATAAACACTAAGAAAAGACATGAATGGATACAAAAGCATATAACTGCCACATATTTACAGGTAATGAAACTTTAACCAAATCTCTCTGAAATCTGAGTTTAATGTCCAATTAAATACCCAGCTCATAATAATGTGTCGTATCATTTAATAAACCTTGTCAGCTAGAGTCAAGGTGTCACCTCCTAAATGTTTTAATCACCTGCAGAACATTTTCCCCTGTTGGATTAGTTATGGTAGCAGTAANGTGTGTGTGTGTGTGTGTGTGTGTGTGTGTGTGTGTGTGTGTGTGTAACGTTTTGTTTAACAGTATTTATAACAAATTTAACACATAAGGCCATCAATAGAGTTGTAGCCAAAAAAAAAAAGATGTAAAAATGATGACAGACACATGGTACAGTCTGACTGCTGCAGGTACGGGGTTCTCACTAAAGAATGTAAATTTGTCCATGAATGGAGCAACTGATCACTCTCTGGAAAAACATGGCGGACTGGCAAGAGGTTGCAGTGGCAGAGGTTCATAAATACAAACATCTCTGCGATTCGGCTCATAAAGTGATCAAAAAATTGTTAATAATTTGTGGAGATAAATTGCTGTCACACTCGGAAAAGATGAGGAAGCAGTAAAAAACTGTAAAACAACAATGACTTCTACTTCTACTATGATGTTGTGTTGGATGCATGCCGTAGAGCCCCATGCCGCCCCCTACAGTCTGGGAGAATATTGGCTCACAGCAGACAAGCCGCAGAAGGTAGGAAGGAACCATAAATGCTGCAAGTTCCGACGCGCGTTCCATTTCTGCGCAGAATGTACATGCGTCAAGCATAAACCAACCTTTACATAAGTGGCGAATGACGTCACCAGTTGTATCTATGGAGCTAGATCTTAACATTTTCCTGCAATTTTCCTAACATTACATGATAATCCCTTCTTTCTATATTCACTTATTAAGTTTAAGGTCATTTAGTGCACAGAAGGGTGTGGTGGTGACGTTTGAGTGCACTTCATATCACTATGAACCAAAAAGGCAGGAGAACTCAGAAAACACTTAGTGTAAAATTAACTAATTTTACATTGTGAATATGAGTTAATTTCTCATAACTTGAGATAACTAGGTCAAGGATCTTCACCCTTGTGGAGTTGCTGAGGAGGTCGGGAGACTTCACTTGTCCAGATCATGTGTTTTTTTTGTAGACCTTGAGAAGGCTTACAAGCAAGTCCCTTGAGGTATTTTGTATGTGGGAATCCTATGGGAGTACAGAGTGCTGGGGTCACTTTCAAGATCTTTCTGGCCCTAGTAGAACAAAAGAAAGAGTTGGGTCTGTTTTCTGGTTGGACTGCATCTACGCTGCCCGTCATCTCTGATCCTGTTTGTGGGGTTCATAGCCAGTATCTCAAGGTGTAGTCATGGAGAAGAGGATGTCTAGTTTGGGAACATCAGGGTCTCATCATTGCTTGTAGCAAATGATGTGGTTTTCATGCCATGAGCTCTGGGGTGGTTCCCAGCTGAGTGTGAAGTGGCCCGGATGAGACTCATCTCCTCCAAATCAGAGGATGTGGTTCTTGACTGGAAAAGGTGAAATGCTCGCCTTAATTTGGAAGTGAGTCTCTGCTTCAAGAGGACTAGTTTATGTTTCTTGGTGTTTTTAGTCTGCAAGTGGTGGTAGGATTGAGTAAAAGGTTGCCCTGCAGATTGATCAGCAGTTAGAGGGCATTGCTCTGGACTTTTGTGACAAAGAGACTAAAGGCCATCTCTCAGTTTACTACATTTACATTCATTTTATCCATCACTTATATGGTGAGAAGATCTGGGTTGTGACTGAAAGAACCAGATCCCAGATACAAACAGCTGAAATGAACTTCCCTTGTAGGGTGGCCAGGCTCAGCCTTAGAGATACGGTCACAAGCTCCATGTGAGTAGAGCCACTGCTCCTCCTCATCAAAAGGAGTCATCTTACAAAGATGTCTTCTGGTCACCTCCATCTGAATGTTTTCCAGGCACATCCCACTGGGAAGGGAGACCCCTGGGATAGACCCAGAACACACTATATGTCTTATGTCTCTGGTCCAGGAATGTCTTGGGATCAGTAAGAGATAAAGAGTGTCACTGGAGAGAAAGATGTCTGGATATCCCTCTTGGACATGCTACCATGACCTGACCTTGGATAAACAAAGGAAAACAGATGAATGGAACTGAACGTTGATATGATGAATGGCTGAAAGCATCCTAATGTATTCATGCAGGATGCAGGCTCAGAGTACCTGACAAGACCTGAAAAAGAAACCAAACAGTGATCAAGCAGCAGGAAAAGGACAGACGACCTAATAAATGAATGAAATAAATGAAGTATGAAAATTGGAGAAGATGATTAGGATGTAGATACAGGAAATAACGAAAGAGCAGACAGGAAAAGAAAACAGTAACACGAAACCACAACATCACTTCTGAAATGTGACTTTAAAATTATTTTTTATACTTTTTCTATACAACAAATTTCTATACTGGGGTAACATAAATAACTCGTTTGACATTAAAGGCCGACATTCACAGAGAAGGCACAAAGTAAACAGCACAAACCACATTTATCCACAAAGATCGCTTTCTACGTGTTTTTTTCCTTCTTGCTGCTAAAAACAGCAGCTTATTAGCTTCGAAATCTTGTTGAGGCCACATTATCATTTCACAAGGAAAAAAACAGAAGGCAGCATCGCTGTCCTTTGGTCCCACTGACTCAAGTATTCATCAAAAACCTCTGCTCTCCCATGAGCTTACTGCCATATGCTGCTGGAAAATGTCACTGGTAAAAGTCATAATAATTCACTGATTTCTGAGCTGCATTTGATAGTCGCCTTTTCCTGAGAATACTGGGAACTCGTATAAAGTTTTATGTTAAGCATGAAACACGGACGAGATAATTGTAATCAACGACCTTCACATTGTCAGGGCAAACGTCGGTGTGTGCGTTTGGCTTTAGTGATGTAGAATTGGCATCATCAGCATTCCATTTAAGCGTCATTAAGATTAAAATTAGTAGTTAAAGGAGGTATTGTTTAAACATTTAGGAAATATTAAATATTAAAGCTCCTGTTTATTGGTGAAAGGGTGTAAAAAACACAATCTCTTAAATGTTATCAGGACTCAACTGATTTGGGAGTTTGTTGGACAAAATCTGCAAACTACTTTTTTTTTACATGCAACCATTCTGGGGTGAATCTGAAATGGTTCACATCTGCATTGTTTGCGTAAAAGCTCGTCATTGAATTGGATTTGTGTATGAAATGTTCTATATAAATAAAGCTGATTTGACTTAAGTCAATAAAAATTTAGTTTTCAATACAACTGAGTGGCAGTCCAGACATGAGACCAGTGCAGTCTGTCTTGCTTCAAAGTTTTAAAGGTGTGCAACACTAAAAAAAAATATTTAACAAACCTTATTTCTAATTATAATTGGTCACTCTGAGTTTTTCATGCAGGCTGAACATGAAAATAGTCTCCTACACCTATCTCCTGCATTAGCTTCTGATAGAAAATAGATGGTGAAACACTAGGATTTGAAAATCCTGTCAGATCTACATCACACTGTCACTTAATATTCATGGACTCACCCATCTTGATTTGCAACAGGGAAAATGGTAAATGGCCTGTATTTGTATGGAAAGCTATTGTTGTTTTAACGTTCAGGAAACAGCAGAGAATGCCTCGATTAGTAGAAGCTAACATTTAGCATTAACAACTCCACCACACAGCAGAACTCCTTCAGGCTTGTGTTATTTGTGGAGATAAAACATCAACGTTGCAGAGCAAACAGAGTCAGTGGTAGAGTTGCATTGCTGTTAGCCAATCAGAGGCGAGATGACTAAATATCAGCAAATAATTCTAAATCTTGTCGTCTGAAGCTTAACTCTGATGTGGCTCACTTCTACGTCCTGTACTTAAGCGTTGTTTCCCCAGAGAAGAACTTACAAGGCATTCATTCCTACTAGAGACCACTGCAAATGTATTGATTAAATGAGTGAACAACACCTTTAATGATCAAACCTTATTGGTGCATGCATCCCTTTTTCATATGCTTTCCAGTATCTTGACTAGGAGTGAAACACTACATCGATCTATGTTGATTATATGGCCATTGATCCAAAACGCAAAAACTGATAGAATAACTAATCAAAAACACTTTTCTTCTCAAAATTGCTTTAATTTGAAGTTCCTTTGACATGCCACTCTCCGCCTGTTCCTGCACATCACCAAACGTGTTAAAAAAGATAGCGGCGTCATGGCGAGCAGTGAAAAGTCAGCAAAAAATTCTCTCCCCTGGTAAATGTTTGTGTTCAATCACTTGTAATATTGTTTTTATCTCAATTGGTGGATCTTTAATTGAATTAAATTGAAATAGTAATGTGACTGAATCTGAGATATCTGCAAACATCATATTGCAATTCACTGTATCAATGTTTTGTCGTATTCTGATCAAACTCCCCTAATCTTGATACTCTCCTACCCTGATAATAATCAACCTTGCTATGGAAGTTTTGTGTTTGATCACAACCAATATCACGTTTAGTTATGTGTAATTAGAGATCTACCTGAAGACCTCAACCAGACCATTCATTGGTGGATTGTTTTACATTAAAGTGATATCTTCGTCAAGTTTGAAAGGGACTTTCGTGGAAGCACGTCAGTGTTCATGTTTAAAATGTTTAAAAACATTTGTTTAATTCCCAGTTTGGAAAAAGATCTTGTCGCCCTGCTCTCTTTAAAAGTGTTTAAACCAATATGATAGGCTATCCAAATGAGACATTTTGCCACTCACTGTGAAGAATAATGGATTTTTTTTTTTTGTTTGAATTTCTTTCTCTTTTTTATGCAAGGACAGAGAGAGAGAGGCGACGCTGCTCTGCGTGTTAGGAGGGAGTTGTGCCGTTATCTGCTGATCCCAGAACTTCCCTTGGAGCACCGGAGAGGGTCTGTATCATGTAGTGCACCCTGCACTGGGACTGTGCAGCCTGCTGACAGGAAAGCTCGATTAGCGAGTCACAAAGAGGCCAATACAGAGGAGCACTTCCTCAGCCAAAGGGGGTTTGCCCAGAGAACACGCTCCAACCTTCTTTCCTGACAAGGGACAGTGACAAACACACACACACACACACACTGGCCCACCTCAGGGGAATGCATGATGGATTGGGATTTGGATTTTCCGACGAATGCACACATGGATCCCAACATAAAAAATGGCACATGCATGCAAGGAGCCAAGCAAATAAATAAACACACCTTTACCGAGAGGCGGAGCCACTGGAATTTTTGTTTCATTATTAAAACACAACCTTTAAATTGATTTGGAAAGGAACAAAGTTTAACATTTTTCAAAGAAAGCTGGCAGACATCCAGAGGAGGGATGAGTGTGTTTGGACTAGCCACAGCCCTGCGCGTGCTGCCTTCACTCAGACAATGGGATGTAGATGTGGAAGTGGGCCCGGGCCAGATGAGGAAAACGAGATAGCGAGGGCGGGATGAGGGGTGGAGGTGAGCCGAACGTAGACCGGTGGGCTGTTATGGGACCTTGTGGCGGAAGGGCATTGTTCAGCCGAGGAAAAACACAACAACAATAAAAAAACAACTCTTCCTGAATCTTTTTATATGATTATGTGGAGAACAATTGAGTGGGTGGGATCCGCTACTTTGAGGATATTGAAAGAGGCCTCTCCTTTGAGACTTGGAATGATCCTTTCACACCTAACCGTAGAACACAAGCAGGAAAATAAAACAATGCGAGCTGCTGAGCAAGAAGCCTATTGATCACGAACAGTGTGTCCATTGAGAGAGATTACAATGGCCTTTGACCTGTGACACATTAAGCAATGAACCAAAGGTTAATGAGGGGAAAATTGACTGGTATTTGATCTATTTTTTCTGCCGAATACAGCATTTTGCACATCATCCTTTCATTTAATGTGAAGTCAGTCAGTTTCAGATAAAATACAGTCAAGATTTGTGAAGAAAGTTAATGAAAAACACATGGATTTATCTTGAACGAGTCATGTGTTCATACAGATAATAAGGATTTTTTTTTTTTGTAATATGCCGTTCACATGATGTGTAGTTCAGCATCAGAGTTTTTCAGCTGATCCAGCTTGGCTGTAGATTTTACCAACCCTAGGGTCATGCACCTGATATACCTTTGAATCCCGCTGTTTGCTGGAGTGCACAATCCTCTCAGGGGAAAGATGTGTCCAGAGATAAGAGTCGGGGGTGATGTTGTTGAGCATCTTAGCCCTCAAGGCCCAGACATTGGTTTTCTCTTCATCTTGTTCTCACATTTTTGCAGCTTTCCATTGATTTAGTACCGACTCAATTCATGGACACTTCAAGCAACGGCTGCATTCGCCAATACGCCGATGCCCATAAACAGACAGATGGATACAGACTTCCATAAAGTCTAAGTTCACCCACAGAGGTCAACGCGCACACACTGGACATGATTTCACAATATTTCTTTATGAAGGAGGGTAGAATTTATGTTTTCAGATGATATTTAATTTGTTTTATGACTGATTTGAAGTTAAATATAATTAGATTTTAGTATAGTAAATATGAAACCGATTTTGAAGACAATAATGGCTTATTTAATCGTGCAAAATAATTTCAGTATTAAAGTGCTTTATTTTCAGTATGATTTTGTCATAATTTACGATTCAAGAATTCTATTCGTTTTTAGTTAAAAGTGTAAAAAAAGTACTGTCTAGCTGCTGATAGATGTAAGCTTTCTGTCTGCACAGTTATTTATTAATCTGAGCATTTAGCACATTTATCTATGGACTTGCGACAATGCTAAAAGTATAATCTTTAAAATGGTCCTCATTTCAAATCATTATTTTCCCTTTAAACAATCATTTTGAAGAAATAGAATAAATAATAAAATAACTCAATCTTAAATTTAAATGATTACTTTTTTTAACCATCATTTGATAATGAAGTCTGCAGAAAACACTTTGAATAAATCCACAGAAAAAAACAACTCCCTGATCCCAGGACCTCTTTTTTAAAGGTAAACATTTATTACCTCAGGGGTGCCTGATGGGCTGGAAGGCAGTCACTTCACTGCGCTGTAAATGTCATCCTCTCTTTGACACATTAGTGACAAATGAGGCAAGGCAAGAGTGATGCTTTGACCTTCCCTTTTCTGGTCCAGACTGCTAGCTAGCTAAAAATCTCAACAAATGCTCAACAATGTGCTGACACGGGAAAATGATATTTTGAATTGTAGAACAGAAAGGTAGACACCAAACTGATATATTACAAACAGGTGAAAATTAGAATATGGTGTAAAGTCCATTTAATTCAACTTAGACTGAGAGACCATTTAAAGGCTCAGGAACCCTTTGCAGGTGTTTTGCATTAATTAGCTGGTTTAATTTAGTAGATTAATATAATATTATAAATAAATTATAAAATTCAATGCAAATTCATGTGACTTAAAATTAATAAACATAACTAAATTATAGAATATCAAATCTATTATGAAGAAAAAAGTTGAAATCACTCTTATTAACAACAAAGCTTCAGAAACCAGTTCTTCCAATACATAATGTATTTATGTTAGAACAGTCTAGAGTTCTTCCTCTGACTACTATCTTGACCTTCAGCAGGAACAGCAAATTTAAAACAAACTGAGAATGTGTGTGCTCCATTTCTGGTAAAACCTGCTTGATCATTATTCAGTAAAGTAACTAGAGGTTGTAGAGTAGCTAGAGATTGTAATCAAGTAAAAGTAGAGACTTCAAAATTGGTATTACTCAAGTACAAGTAAAAAGTTCAGTGCAGTAAAACTACTCCTAGAAGTACAGTTTTTTTTATTTACTCAAATAAATTTAACTAGTTACTGCCCACCTTAGGGTATGGTTCATCAGCCTTGATTTCTCATTAAAGTAATTATATAGTTTAGAAATATTTATTTATAATTTTTAAATTACGTTTTGTGGCATCACCTTTGCAAATGCACTTTATCCACCATTTTTATTTTTACAGCTGACATGCTTGGGATCATAGGTTTGGTCAGATATTGGACTATGGCATCATCATTTTCAAAAGATTAAGTTTAGGATATTACTATTTCAATTTTCTTTTTTGTTCTGGGAAAAATGTTTTCCAAAAATGCAATTTAAAGACTAAAACAGCAAAACCTTTTGCTAATCAATCAAACTCAATTCCACCATTGAGGATTTTAATTAAAAAATACCAACAAAAAATAAAAAAAGTATCTAATAAATAAAAAAATGAATCACGAAAACCTGAAAAACGTTCCAGATCACAACATAACTTGAACAGACCAAAATGTTGCACTATTATGAATATTTTTTGAACTTTTTTTTTTCTATTTCAATTTTGCAGAAAACAAATAACGTGGCTCTATACCAGCAGCACCTGGAGGCATCCATGTTGTTCTTAGGTGATTTTGTGCATGGTCGAAATTTAGCTCACTTTTTGTTGACACCGTTTAGATATTTTTTTCTGTTAGTAGCTTTCTCAGCACAAATGTAAAGTTTTAAGTGTTATTAGTGAACTTGTGCAACGTCAGTTTCTACCCTTTAGTTTCTTTTAAAATGTTTCAGTTTCGACATCATTTGTAATATAATCACTCTTTTCTGACAAAATTAAAAACAGGCACATGTATGAGAGAGGTGCAAACACAGTAAAAATGTTAACTTTGTAAATAAAAGAAGTGTTGACGTGATTTATGTAAGTTTATTTCTTCAACTTTTATTTTACACAAACCCGATGCAGTCTTGTCCTCATGATAAACCTTATGACCTCTACTTCAGCTATTCAAACTAACCTATTCTAATAGAGCTAAAACATATCACAGAATCCACACATGCATGTGTGTGTGTGTGTGCGCGCGCTTGTTTGTGTGCACCTTGGACTAACATTAGTCCGCCGTCTGGAAGTTCTGACCTGGGCCACACAGCAAGGCTTTCAAACTGACAACTGTCTCTCCACACCATTAATCAGGCACACAGAGGACCGTCTCCCATCCAGATGGGGAGCCTCTCTCCAACCAGAGAAAAATAAGCAGGCTAATTAATTCTTATTGTTATAGACAGAAGGAGATTAGATGGAGAGAAATTGAGAGGGGGGACATGAAGAATAAGTCACCTTTAACAAAGACCTGGATTGAGAATATGTTCTCTCTAAACGGCTATTGTTTCTTTACCAAAATACATCTGTGATTTGTAATGCTGTAGGACTGAAAGGGGAGGACAAAGCGACATCCCAGCTAGAGGTTAATGAATGATAATGAGCTCGGAGCACTCTGGGACACAGTGTGGCCATGATTAGACGAGCCCAGTAAGACACAAAGTCTGAGTCCACTTTAGCACGGTGAGTGAGATAACAGAATAATTGCTACAGGTTATATAACTACATAACTACTCACAGCACCTTACCGTACACTGACCCACAAAGATAAGAGTGGAAGGCCACTCCAGCACAGAGTTCTATTTTTTGATTTTTCTTCATTTACCTTTTTCTCTCTGCATGTATCTGTTTAATTCTAAAAAAAAAAAGTTTTCTCTTTTGTTTCTGAGCAGCACTGAATGTAAATATGTATAATATGTTGTGACAGATGAATAAAGTAGGCCCATTTAATTAAATGCCCATCTCAAGGAATACCTTTTTTCATATTTACAGTAAAAGAGTACTTTTTTTCATCCATCCATCCATTATCGTCCACTTATCCAGGGAATGGCAGAGAGGCCCAGACTTCCCTCTCCCAAGGTGTTCCCTGGCCAGCCGAGAAACATAGTCCCTCCAGCGTGTCCTGGGTCTTCCCTTGGGTCTCCTTCTGGTTGGATGTGCCCGGAAAACCTCACCAGGGAGGCGTCAAGGAGGCATCCTAACCAGATACCTGAGCCATCTCAACTGGCTCCTCAGAACCCTCCCAGATGACTGAGCTTCTCACCCTATCTTTAATGGAGAGCCCAGGAGAAAACTGATTTCGACTGCTTGTATCCGCGATCTCTCACTACCCAAAGCTCGTGAGTTTTGCCTTCCAGCTCAGCTCTCTCTTCACTACAACAGACCGGTACAACACCTGCATCACTGCAGATGCAGCACCAATTCACCTATAATTCTCGTGCTCCATCTTCCCCTCACTCGTGAACAAGACCCCGAGATACTAAAACTCCTTAAGGCAGGACCTCATCCCTGACCTGGAGAAGGCATGCTACCCTTTTCCAACTCAAGACCATGGTCTCAGATTTACTTTTTTCTTTGAATTAATTCAAACATGACAAACTGCAGTTAATGTGTTTTATTAATCATAACTAAAGCAATATTAGTGCACAGAATAAATATGTGTTTAAAAATGAATCATGGATCAATATAAAATGCCAAATGCAAAGTGAAGGTTTTGTGAGGAAGATCAAACATAGCGTGGTGTAAAGGTACCAAATCCTAGAATGACCTAGAATGCTATTCAAACTTTTAAAAGGTGTGTAGCACTGACTGGAACACAACAACTAGAGCATATTATGGAATAGTATTAAGTTACCTGCATTTTCCCAACAAAGGTCCATGTGCTTCCTGTGCTGCTCATGGACACGTCATCAGTTTAGAAATGCTTTACAAAAGAAATATCCAGAAACTAAGATGTGACGGCAGCGTGATTTACAATTCAAAATGTCCCTCTGGCGCTTGAGATGCTAAGACTAGGCTAAAACTGAGTCAAGGTGTGTACATGCACAGCTGGCTTGTTGCATGTTGCCTTGCGCTCAAACATCAAAAGTCAGCATCCGGGGCTCAAATGTTTACATTTTTCTATTTTATTACATCTCTAGAAAAATGAAACAGCCCTTGTGTATAAATAAAACCTAAAACAAGAGCTCAGATCTGTTAAAGTTGCAATCCAGAGTTTTCCCTCTTTCAGGACTTATTCCATTTCAATTCAGTTTATGTATATAGCACCAAATCACAACAAGAATCATCTCAAGGCATTTTACAAAGCAAACATTCCAATACAGTCATGTATGATTATTTTAAAAATCTGTAAAAGGGATAGTCTTACCCTGTATTGTGATGTAATGCTAAGCCTGCCCACTGTCGCGTAGAGCAATCTCAATTGAGCAGTCACTGTTCAACATTAGCCAAAAGCGTTAGACATCTGCTTACGTACAGACGTCAATCACAGAGCATGCACGCTGTTGCAGAAGTAACTAGACTGATGTAGAGTTGGTGACATTTCTTATAGACAAGTACATCTTTAAAAACATCAACATCTATATATATATATATATATATATATATATATATATATACACACACAGCATAATGTGAAAATAGTAATTATAAAACAATGTGTTTTAGCTCTGTTGGCCTGCTAGAGGTGCGCGGCTTAAGGTGCAATACATTTTCTGCCTCTAGATGGTGCCGTCTGAGATTTCTAGTATAAAGTGGAAATGTTATGGACAGTTAATACCTTACCCTGTTGCCAGCAGCTATTTGAAGGCGCAATATGTAAGACTTCTACAGTGAAATAATCACAGAACAGTCTAATGTCTCAATCATGTTGGAAGGAAGATTACAGATTTAATTCTCAGCCAACTGGGGGGTTGTCAGTTTATCTCCTATCAAAAAAAGCAAAAAGAGAGACGTGTTTGCACTCTGGATTGGCAGACCGGGGTGGTGGTCCTCCTATTTAAAAAGGGGGACCGCAGGGTGTGTTCCAACTACAGGGGGATCACACTCCTGAGCCTCCCTGGTAAGGTCTATTCAGGGGTTCTGGAGAGGAGGGTCCGTCGGATAGTCGAACCTCGGATTCAGGAGGAGCAATGTGGTTTTCGTCCTGGCCGTGGAACACTGGACCAGCTCTATACCCTTGGGGGGGGTCCTGGAGGGTGCTTGGGAGTTCGCCCAACCAATCTACATGTGTTTTGTGGATTTGGAGAAGGCGTTCGACCGCGTCCCTCGGGGGGCCCTGTGGGGGGTACTCTGGGAGTATGGGGTACCAGGCCCCTTGATACGGGCTGTTAGATCCCTGTACGACCAGTGTCAGAGCTTGGTCCGCATTGCCGGCAGTAAGTCGGGCTCGTTTCCGGTGAGAGTTGGACTCCGCCAAGGCTGCCCTTTGTCACCGATTCTGTTCATAACTTTTATGGACAGAATTTCTAGGTGCAGCCAAGGTGGTGAGGGGATCCGTTTTGGTGGCCTAAGGATCACGTCTCTGCTTTTTGCAGATGATGTGGTCCTGTTGGCTTCGTCAGAACGTGATCTCCGGCTTTCGCTGGAGCAGTTCGCAGCCGGGTGTGAAGCAGCTGGGATGAGAATCAGCTCCTCTAAATCCGAGACCATGGTCTTGAGTCGGAAAAGGGTAGAATGCCTTCTCCAGGTCAGGGACGAGGTCCTGCCCCAAGTGGAGGAGTTTAAGTATCTCGGGGTCTTGTTCACGAGTGAGGGAAGGGTGGAGCGTGAGATCGACAGGCGGATTGGTGCTGCATCTGCAGTGATGGGGGCGTTGTACCGGTCTGTCGTGGTGAAGAGAGAGCTGAGTCGAAAGGCGAAGCTCTCAATTTACCGGTCGATCTACGTTCCTACCCTCACCTATGGTCACGAGCTTTGGGTAGTGACCGAAAGAACGAGATCGCGGATACAAGCGGCCGAAATGAGTTTTCTTCGCAGGGTGGCTGGGCTCTCCCTTAGAGATAGGGTGAGGAGCTCGGTCAAGGTCAAGGTCAAGTTTATTTATATAGCACATTTAAAACNCACCTCATTTGTTACTAATTAAAAGCCAGCTCATAAAAATGCGTCTTTAACAAAATCTTAAAATGACTCAGAGTCTGAGCAGCCCTAACATTTGCAGGAAGTCTGTTCCACAGTCTGGGGCCTGCCACAGAAAAAGCCCGATCACCACGGGACTTCAGCTTCGTTCTAGGGACCACCAGAAGATTCTGAGTGCCAGATCTCAAGGCTCTTGGAGGGGCATGAACTTCTAAAAGCTCAGATAGATATCATCCGGGAGGGGCTCAGAGTAGACCCGCTGCTCCTCCACATCGAGAGGAGCCAGTTGAGGTGGCTCGGGCATCTGATTAGGATGCCTCCTGGATGTCTCCCTGGTGAGGTTTTCCGGGCACGTCCAACCGGGAGGAGACCCAAAGGAAGACCCAGGACACGCTGGAGAGATTATGTCTCTCGGCTGGCCTGGGAACGCCTTGGGATTCCCCCGGAGGAGCTGGCCCAAGTGGCTGGGGAGAGGGAGGTCTGGGCTTCCCTCCTTAGGCTGCTGCCCCCGCAACCCGACTCCGGATAAGCGGGAGAAAATGGATGGATGGATGGGTGTTTGCACTCTGAGTTTGTGAGGTTGCTGAATCTGCGTCAAGCTAATGGAGCAGCGCATTTGTAATTTGACACCAGCAGGCAGAGAGCTCCAGAGTTGATTAAAGAACTGAAGCCAGTAAACAGGAGCGACCCAGAAGTTATTTCTTGTACCACTATGAAAAGTTGGCTGTCCTTCACAGTCCCCATGAACTGTCTAAAGATCTGTTCTTCAGGTCTAATGCCCAGAAGCTCATAGATCTCTGCACTGTTCCAATTTGCCCTCTCAGTTTTGCAAAAGCTAAAGGGACTCCTCATGTGTACTTGATTATCAATTTTGTTGCCGGCCGGAGCATATGTGATCATGACATCACCATCTGTTGCGTGAAGGTGTGCTCTTCATTCAGAAGTCTGCTGTTGCGGTAATGTTACTATCAAGCTTGGCAGCACGAATGCCGCAATTGTCGACTTGCCATGCCGCCACGGCGCTTTCAAAAGACACACTGTGGTGGCAGTATTACCCTGATTTGCACTGTGTGTCTTAGCAGCTGTAGAGGCCTTTCAACACTAAAGTGATTGCTGGTTTAGAGGCAGTGAAAACCATTTTTTGCTGTTTTTACAACTAAAGCTTTGGCTTCAAGCCAGAAAATTTGCTGCCGCATTAACATCAAGTCTTGACTGGTTTGGGTTAGAATTGTTTATGGTAGGGCCTATGCAGGGTGATGGCAACCAACAAGATGAACTACAGGTTTGTGAGCTGCATGCTTCAATCCAGAGGTAGCTTCCTTTGTTCAGCAACTGCAGCTTTATGCAAACAGGGACGACTCATGGCCACATCAGAGTGTACTCAACTAACTCCTGTACAGTATACTGCTGAATCAGCTGATGACAAAGACATCCTGGCTGCTGCAGTGTGCTCCAACATGCTTTCTCCTACTAATTTAGACCACATCCACATGAAAATGCAACTTATTTAAAATATCGTACAACTCATTAAAATTTACTGCAATGCTTGTAAAAATGTCAGAATTTCAGAAATGACGTAAATACTGTAATGAATCTGCCAGGCCAGTATGTGGCGCTGCAATGAACCCACGAGTACACAAAAATCAGGAAACAAAATCTAGCACATGCATATGAATCTTACACACTGTAGCTGGTTGCTGGTAACCCAACAAAATGCCAAGAGGAGATGCAAGAACAAAAACCAGATCCTAGAACATTTACTTAGTTTCACATTAAACTACAAGAGCAGGATAGATTTTGACTGGGAGTTGTGAAAGTCCAAATATGCAGACGTAATGGACACGTTTTATGCACAAAATCTAGAGATAGATAAAGCAGCATTCTGAATAAGCTTACAAAATATTATCTTTCGATCATTTTCAGTTCAAATCTGGAGCTAAATAATGAAAATTTGTTGTAGTTTTTAGCGTTGCATAGAGCCATTATTTACCAGTTCCAACATTTTATTGTTTACCTGCATGCATATATCTCTTTGAGGCTGTTCATTGACTAAAACTAACTTGCCTAATGGCCTCTTTATCATTTGCAGTGTGGTGCACAGGCCACAGCCGTATGCTCCCCTGCTTGTGCAGACATTGTCCCTCATGAACCTGCGAGCATGATCCTCAACCTTGTGTGAGGCAGTGTGGGAGGTTTTTTTTCTATCTCGGGAAAAGGAGAAAGGTCTCTAGCATCATTATTTTCCTTCAAAATGTAACTGACTTTACTGCACACCCTAATTTGCTTGCCGTAATTATAGGTCATGCTCCCCTTTTGTAATTTATAAAACCTTTTGTTCTTATCAATAATGAATGGGCTTTAGCAAATCATGGTGCTATAATATTTTGATATTATGAAAATGCTAATGCGTCAGGGACCTAAAGCCTTATCAGCCAGGTCGGATGCTCTATTAAACAGCCAAGAGAAGAAGTTGGAAGCAAATTGCTTATGTTAATGCCCCAGTTGTATCCAGACAACACGAGGAGTCTGCAATTAATTTCATCCAGGCGGTGGATGGACAGGCAAATTTATTTCCCTTCCACAGGATGGAGGCTCCCCCCTCCTCTTTTCTCACAGGTCTTCATGCATAGAATTGGAAAGGCTGCTAGAACAAGAGATGGAGGGCAAAAGGCAAAGAGAGAGGGGAGCTGTAACTTAGGAGCAATCTATGACCTAATTGAACAGCACCAAAAGAGGGGAGGGTAGCGTTGTTGAAACAAGGAGAGAAATCTCCATTCATTCTGCTGACAAGTGTTTTCACAACTTAAACCTGTTTTATTAATTGTGTTTGACATTTCCCTAATTACTTTCATTTACATCAAATCAGCTTCTCACACATGATTGGACTACATATCAACTCAGCACAGTATTGCAGGACGTTGAGGAAAGTGGATGACAGACTTTTAAAGTGTAAACACAGAATAATAAAATCTCACACTCTTGCTAATGGGCAACGCCTCAATTCAAATAGATTGTTTTACTGAGAAACAGACGAACAAGGAGGATTTCAGCTGGTTAGATGTTTTGTTGACAAACTGCAATGGCCTTGTTTCCACTAAAGGAGTTCTTGGAAATTTTTGGGAATGAGGGAAATTGACCAGAGATATGATGGCTTGTGTCTCCATACAAATTAAAATTAAGCCTTTTCAGAACTTTGCAAAGGCGTCAGCGTATCTCCACCGTTTCAGCAGTGAATGATGTCACTGATCAATGTCAAAAAGCATCCACGGACATCAGTACCATTAAAAGCTTTATTCTGTCAAAGTGCATTGTAATTTAATCTATTTGGAGGACCGGGAGAGTGGCTGTGATGAAAAATGTGGCGTTCAATGACCAGAAGAAGCATTGTTTTTTATGATGTGCTGTGAAACAACCAAGCAAAGAATTTCGATGTTTGGGGAGGAATTCCGCTGCATTTTTCGGTGTTGAGAGTTTAGTAACAGTGATTTCTAAGCTTTACAAATGCCGATTATTTTGGGTGACATCTGCCGATGCAATTTCCTACTGCGTTACAACCAATCAGCGTGAGTTAACCAAAAGTTCCACTCAGCGACTCTACCAGGCCTTTCTGAGTACCTACCCCAACTCAGGTACCCTGTTGGTTCCTGAAAACGGTCCTTTCCGTTGGCTTGCTGAAGTGGAGACACGCGCATGCTGTAAAATGATCCTGAAGTGCATTTTCTAAGTCATAGGCTTGATTTGGTGAACCAAATATCCATACACTACAGTCTACCTGTTTGCAGTAATGACAGAACAATCATAACTGAGTAAAATGCTGTTCTTGGATGTAGTTTTTAATAATTACATTTTTGTGAAGCTGTCTGAGAAAAAAAATACCTCTTTCTGAATCTGAACATTAATCCATCTGCAGTGTACTCTTTATAATCCAATAACTGAGATTATTTCATTTTTCAAACACATATTGGAAACAGATGAGGATTACTCATAAAAATGTATACCTCAATTCTGCTTTTTAATTTATAGCCCACCCCTCAGGCACATCTTATTCAGACATTAATATAAAAAAGAAATGTACATCACAAAAGTGTCAGCTTTCACTTTTACTTCCATCCACAGTCATGCATATTGTATGCAGGCTAGGCTTGACTGCTGCCCGTCGTACGACAATTAAACACTGAGTAACTGGTAGATTGATGGATTGATAGATAATATCCATATTCTACATTCACTATGCTTAATTTTTAATAACCTTTTTAGCACCCTTACCTTTCACTTCTATGTTTAGATAATACACTTTATGCAAATCGGACATTTCTATAAATTTTAGATTTGTCACCATTCATCACTCTGTATTTGCATGAAATGTTCACGGCCAACCGTAATTAAAGTCAAGTTTGAATCAGTACTTTTTGTACAATCAGAGCACACAGATGCTCAAACAAATCAAAGGTATCACTGTTATCACAGGTTCAGCTAGTTTATCCACCAGACCAGTAACGTTGCTGGAGCTGAACTGGAGTCTCTGGTGGTGATGTCAGAAAGGGGTGGGATTGTTCAAGACAGTAGTGAGCTACAGAAATACATGCAACAATGAATTCATGTCAACACAAGTGAATCTTGCCCATCAAACTGTAAAGTTTCATTATTTGTTTTTCAATTCACAGTATATACACAAATAACTTTTTTAGTCTATTTAAAACCACTTTTAGAAATATCAGGGATGAGAGCCTGTGGAGTTGATGTTTATTCTCTAATTGAATGACTAGACCTTCTGTGTCTGAAGGTGGTTTACGAATAAAGCTTTGAACCTCAAAGTTGTGGCTGGGTTATGTGCCACTATTAAATCATGGAATCATCTGTAGGGCATGTCCTGTCAGAGAGATGAGAACAGAAAATGTTTAAGGATTGTTTCCTTCCAGGCTGCTCATGAAAAAATAATGTTTGCACTTAATGATTATCTGTAGCGTTGTTCTTAGTCGGTAGTTAAACCATATTTATACCAGATGCTGGTGGCGAAGGATCTGCTAGCATTACTAGCACCTGTTAGCATATGAGTTCCATTTTCCTTACAGGGCCGTATTCTTAGATAATACCATTGTGTGGTTACATTGCTTTGTAACTTGCAAAATGCTCAAATGACAACTAACTTAAGAACTTAATTATGATTTTAGTAGCCTAGAAATCTAGACAGACCGTAAAAGGATTTTGCATCGGTCTAGCCACACTCCATTAGAGCCTCAGCAGCCCTGAACAGTCTTGTTCCTTGCCAATCAGAGCGCTCTGACTATCGGTTTGGTGGATGTTACTGTGACTGAGTGAAAAAAACAAAGATGGTGGCGACTCATTTCAAACGGCTTTGGCATTAACTTTAGACTATTTACACTTGTGCTTCATAAGTGGTCAGACTTTGGCGGTACGTGGCGCAATCATGTGCTTTTCACAAAAGATTACGTGATGGTGGTATAAAAGGGGTGTGGGGGAAGTCTGCACTGTCACAGACTTCCTTTTGGACATAACGAGCTTTTTATTGTGATTGAAACTGTACTTGTTTTTTTCACAAGCTACTCCAAAAAGTGTCTGTCCCTCACAGTCCCAGTGAACTGTCTGGGATCTGAGCTTCAGCTCTAACAGAGAGAAGCTTCCAGAGCTCTGCATCACTCCAGTTTGCCATTTCAGCTGAATCTGTTTACAAAAGCGAAACTTATGCCCGCGCTTACTTTCATTTTTAATATACTTGCAGGCCGGGGCTCGGCGGACATTCCACACATGATCATGACACCACCCTCTGTTGCGCCAAGGCGTAATCTTCATTCATAAGTCCAGCGTTGCGGTAATTTTACTACCAAGCTTGGCGGCATGAAAGCCACAAAATTGACACACCATGGCGGCAGTATTACACTGATTTACCGGCATGGTGTGTTACATGAAAAGGGCTTATAGGTCATGGCCAGACTATATATTCACAGATAAAAGGGTGGCTTGCCAGGCTGATTTTAGGTCAAAAACTTGTAATATGATATTTTTGTGCCATCACTTTCCTGTAATTAAAGTAAAAGTTCAGATAAGCCTTTGAATAAGACCCTGATAGTAATTGATATTCTAATGATTGTGGATAGCTCTTTGAACAATTTGCATGAATGGAGAACATTTCATTTCCATCAATTCCACATGACATGATAGAAATCGATGGTTGTTTGCTAGAGAAAAAAACAGCGGCAGCAGCTCAGTGTAGCTCCTCCAACTGGAACATCACCTTCTTTTTGCAGGAATAGCTGTAGAATTTTCCCACTGGAATGCTGCTTTTGTCTTGGTTCTTTTGGTCTTCAAAGGGTGAAGCCCATGAAAGAACTTTCCTGTTTCCTGAAAAAGGTTCATGCAGTCAAAATGCCCTTTAACTGTCCATATAATGAAGTCTTCTTTATTTTACCTAGGCCTTTTGGTGGGCAGTAGGATAACAGTGCCTGCTAAAACTCTAAATTGATAACTTATCTGGATCTGAAAACAAATGTCCGTCCATGTAAATAACTTCTGTCAAGTCCAGTAAAACTATTTTTAATCAGTAGTACTACACAGATCATCCTCTGCTCAGGGATTAATTAGAAAATAGATACAGACGAATCGTCCTCTATACTGTATTGACGTGTATCTTGTTCCATTAAAAATCATCAACAGTTCACTCATGCGATGTGATACTAACAAAATGTTTGTCTTATCCACGGGGGCTAGGTAAACACTCAGATGGCACTTCCTTTTTGTCCTCAGCAGTTCCAGTGCCTCGTGTTTGGTAATCGGCATTGCTAAGTCAGAAGACATCAGCTTGACTCCATAAATTACCACCTGATCCTTTCTTCCTGGATAATTAGGTACCCATTAGTTCTAATCAAGTAGTTACTTAATTATTGCAGTAATTAGTCTAATGGTCTAGCAAATTGAAGCTTTATCACTTTCGGATACTTAATGATCTTGGCAAAGCACATCACAAATGCCAAGGCTTGGGCATCGGCAATCAAGCTATAGAAAACAAAGTTTATTTCATGTCATAAATGCTGTTGGTTTGTTCACATGCTTTGCATATCGCAATGTTTTTCGTTTGCTGTCAGGTTGTTGTCATAAAATGACGATAACCTGCTTGAACATGGTTGAACACCTCTGACAGATGAAAGCAAGCAGCCGGGTTGATTTACTAGTTTACCTATTTGCATGATGAAAAAACAGCCAGCCCTTATGGGCTCCACAAGCATCAGACGTGAAATGTGTGTACGCAGTTGGTAAAGGCAGTGCTCCAACCTTTGTGCTCACAAAGGCAACAGATGAAAAGTGAATGGGTTTGTCTTCAAACTGCAATAAATTAGCCCTGGCCTGTCTGTCTCCACCTTCTAATTAACTGCAGTTTATTGAGTCTGCTGGAGATGGAGGACCCTGGCAGGCAAAGTGAGTCGGGCCTGTACAACAGACTTTCAATAGACATTAATGGTAAGGAGAATACATACATGGTCTGAATTAATCACTTTCAGAGAAGGCAAGATCAGAGCTTACATTTAGCCTTGGTCCTCAACATGCCACAAATGTTTTTCTAGGTAAGCAACAAAATGTGCAAAAACCAGCCATGACAAAAGGACTTTTTAGCACAAAGTAAATAATGATTTCTTGTAGCTATTAAATCTTTCTGTCGTCAGGATCTACAACAGTCCGTAGGGCAAGACTAAACACAACGCATGAAAACAATAAGGATTCGAAACTGAACCAATTGGGGTTAAATGTGTGAAGTTTCCTTTACCTAGTTTTTATGATGAAATATACGCTTTTTCATTCCCTGACAAATGTCGTAGGCCTTGTCAACACAAGTCCAGCTATTTTGGACTGATATGTTGTTTATTTTAAGGGAAGAAAATCTAAAATGCATATTACAAGATCAGGAAAAGGTGAAACAAACAGGGGAAATTTTTTTGTTTTGGACTCTGCTGTTTTACCAGCTGATGGACTTTGATGCTATATTTAGCAAGTTTCCAGTCCCCGCTAGCAGCTCTTTTGAGAAAAAATAAATAAAAAAGCAACTAGCATCAAATGCAGCATTTTTTTCTGGTGATATCTCAGACTTTTGCAGACTCTGAAGGGGAAACATGAATTGTTCTTACTCTACTTAACGAGCAGCGATTGCTGCCATGGGCTCTTCCTTTGTCCGAAAGCACTCACAGACAGCCCAGTCCTCAGTTAACAGTTAGATCAGTTCAGTTCAGCTATTTTTTATAGCACCAGTTCATATCAAAAGTCATCTCTAAGCATTGTACCAAAAGCAGCAAGACCCTACTTCCTAGCTGCTGTCAGATCAAAAGATGTTAACGCTGCTGCTTCCAGACAGCAATTTAATCCTGCATCCTTACCCTGGCTTTCCACCGCAAGTGAAAGCATAGCGAAACGGTCGCGAAACGTACTACGCGGCAATTAGCCACCGTTATAGTGAACGGGGTCCTTTCCACCGGCAGCTATGTGTAACGTTTTGGACGCGTCCCAGAAGCGACAGGACGCTATCGTTACATCTCAAGTCTATTTTTTACGCGCTACACTTCTGAAACACTCTGCAGCTTAGATCGGGACAGACAGGAAGTCAAACATGAAGGCAGTGTGAAACACCCGGAAACTTCCAAAATAAAAGGCATGTGCAGTTTGTCATTTCCTGTGAAACCCCCGTAGCTGATATAAACAAAACAGAAAATAAACCACAGACCTTTATGCCGCTGTCTTTCTCCTTGCTTGTCGTTGTGTGGACTTCTAAAATCACGCATGGTGTTGCAATTCTCTCGTGATTTTGTGATCTCGCGGGATCAGCTGTGTGGAACGCTTTTGCTCCCATTTCGCTCATGGTTGGAAGGGAGCTAGACGAGGTGCAAAAGCAGCAAAACCTTTTATTAAAATATCTGCAAAATCAATGGAATTCACTTTTGACCTTAAAGTGATACAATATTAAGGTAAAAAAAAAAAAAGTTTTATTTTATTATTTTAAATAATTATAAAGAAATTTTACCTTTTTCACATTTTGTCAGATTGAAGCAAAATAATCGGTTTTGCGCTGTGAAAAAAAAGCAAAAACTTTCCTCTACATTCCTCTACCTGTTTTATGCACATACAATAAAACTCTTTAGGTAAACTAAATCAGGGTTTCGTATTGCCGTCATTCAAAACTGCTTCATGAAATTTTCAAACTGACATTTAACATTCCACGTTATGTGACCTATTTGTCAAAAGAAGCCGAACGCCCCACAAGATGCCTTCACGGAAGAAAAAAAAAGAAGCAAAAGGCAAAACTGGGCTGTGCTCCGTGCCACATGACAGGGGTGTGTGAAAACTGACACACAAGAGTTTTCAAATTGGGGCCCGGGGAGCCGAAGCATAAAATAACTTCAATCTCAGCAGCTCTCTAAGGAATAGTGGAGAAGTGCGACCAACAACAACACAACAACAGCGAAGCAGGAAGGGGTGAAGGTAGGAGTTATTAGAGGATAAAACATGCCTCTCCATCTCACTCCCTCTCTCTCAGGAACCCCAAGGATGATCAATGGATTTAGTCAGAGGGATATTCAAGCAGAAAATTGCTGCCTTTTTGCTTTTCTTTGAAGTATTTCCAGAATACATACCCAAGCCCCTGTCCACCAAGGTTGAAAATAACAGCACAAGTGCAGTCTGTACCAGTAGTCCTGGAAAAAGAAAGGAAAAAAAGGTGGGGGAGGGTTCTGGTCGGGCACCAAATGTTAAAGGACGCAGGGAGGGCCTAGATTGAAACTTTGCAGGTATAAAATTGAAGGCAGCCAGCTGAATAGACACAGTCAAACTATGGCTATTTTTCAAAAGTGAACCTCCAATGACCAACATGGAAATAAAAATAATAAATAAAAGTGGAAGTAAAAGTGCCACGACACAGGACCAAACCATGCAGATATGGCTGCTTGATTTATTACATGCTGTTCACATGTATTAACTTTAAAGGTCCAGTTACCTTTACTGAAAGAAAAAATCATACTAAATCTTATGCTGGAAGAAAAATGTAGTTATATGGTTAAACTAGATTTAAATCATTTCTATGTATAATTTATAAATAAATAAAATCTTACTAATTATAGACCGCTTACTGAGTGGCCTCTGTTTGGAGAAATAGTTTGCTTTCTAATGCCGGGTCCACACTGGAGGCATCAGCGGTGTGGAACGGCAGCGGGACGTTTTACTTGCGTGCTTCACGGCACGTCAGTCCACGCTAGGGGAGTCTCAGTCGTGGAACGGCATCTCCGCCATCCTCTTCGCTGGACTTGCGAGATCACAAAATCCCTCGAGATTTCAAATGTCATGGTTTGCTTATGCCATCCACCATTAAACCAAAAAGAAGAAGGAGATCACGTTTGATCTTGCTCTTTGACGTCATATAATGTTGATTAAGATTAAATCCATGAAAAACACACTGCTGCACTTCTCTAAAGATGCTGGGAGTAAATAAGCCATCAGGTCACATGCATAGGCATAATCTCATCACTGCAATAGTCTTTATTTTGAAAATTACCGGATGTTTTACACTGACACCGTGTGTGAATTCCTGTCTAGCTGCAAAAATAAAAACCCAATCCTATCTTTAGCGAGCGTGTGGTGCTTCTGGGACGCACCTGAAAATTTCTGCACCACGGCCGGCTTGGATCAACCACACATACTATAATGGTTTCTATTTGAAGCAGCGATGTTCTGCTGCCACTATGCGCCGCTGATGCCTCCAGTGCCTCCTCTGCATAAAGAACTGATGAGCTAACAGCTAGTTCAAACATACTAAAGACCAAATTTTCTTGCTGGCATCCTAGCATACAATACGACATACAATCTCCAAAACCTCTAAATGGTTCATAGGCTGTATACTTTAACATTTACTTTATCTCCATGTTTGTATTAAATAGTTACTTATCTGGAATTCTGAGAATATTGAGAAATATAAATATCACCAGCAGGAAAATGCAGCTCCTCCTCTGCACACAACAGGAATTTCTTAAAGGTGTGGAACACTGAAAAAGCAATTTTTTTTAATTATTATTTCTGATTATAATTGATCACTGAGTTTTTCACACAGGCTGAACATAAAAAAAGTATTCTAACCCTATTTCCTGCATTAGGATTTGGACTTGGATTAGGACTATGACTTAAAGGTTTATGAGGAAACATTGCATTAGCCTTCATGAAATGTTGGAGCTTGGAGCTGTTTTAAGAAGGCAGCAGTCCAATTTGGACTTGGGTTCATTCTGATGTTTTGTAGTTTGTATGATAACTAAATAGAGGGATTTAATGGGGATGCACGGTAGGCTTGACTCACCACAAAAAAGTTGTAGGTTTGAATCGCAGCATTTAAATCTTAGATTAATTGGCATACCCAAATTGATCCAAAGTTAGAGTACGTGAGTGAATCGCTGTTTGTCTGTGTGTCTCTGTGATAGACTCAGTGGTGCTGCAAGGCTGTCATGGGGCCACGAGAAAGAAAAAAACCTGTTGTCCAGAGCAGACAAGGAAGCGTCTTTGTTGGAGCAGGACAACAGTGCTGTAAATGACACTTTTCACTGCCCCTGGTGGCCTGGAGGCCCCTAGCAAATGCCTGCCCTGCCTATTGGCACGCAGCGCCAATAAGATTCACAGAGGTTTGTGTCTTTACCCTACTCTGAACTTTGCATTGCATTATTATAACAGACAAATATTAAGAATTGCCTCCAGATTTAACCCTTAACCCCCCGAAAGGCACTACATTTAACTGCTTCTGATATTTACTTTTATAAAGAATACACAGCATAACTTTGTAACTAAATACATTGATGGTGACTTAAAGGTTTTTAAAACAATGCTGTGCAAACTACTTTGAAATTTTGAAGACTGGAACTATTATAAAACAGCAACTATCCTACACTCAGACTAGCCATTAGCTCACCAGTCCAATTGAATGTAAATGCCATTTCTCTAAACAGAGGCAGTTCAAGAAACTATTTACAATTAGTAAAATAGTAATATTTTATAACTTTTCCAAAGATCCACACTTCAAAATGGTCCTAAATTCCCTTTAATATAATAACTTGACATCTTACGACATATGAAGTAACTGTGATTTGGAATCTTGTAAAAAAAATATACACAATGTTCACTCGTTTTATCAATACAAACTAATGCCTTATGAGTCAATCTCATGAAGTAGAAGTTAGCCAGGAGAGGTGAGCAAGACACTTTAGCAGCTCACTGCTCTCCACGGGGATGGGTCAAATGCAGAGTTGTCATTTCACCAGTGTGTGCTGATGACTAATGGGAGTTTAACACGGCAGAATTTGGAGTCTTATTTCCTGATATTTGGACATCTTCTGATTGGATAACGGCAACACAGTTCTAGCACTGACTCCATTTGCTTTGCAACGTTGATGTTTTATCTCCACAAACAACACAAGCCTGAAGGAGTTCTGCTGTGTTGTGGAGTTGCTAATGCTAATGGTTAGCTTCTACTAGCTGAAACCTGCTCTGCTCTCTCATAGAGGCTAAATCAACAACAGCCTTCCCCGTCACAAGCCAAGATGAGTGAGTCCATGGATGCTAGTTTTCATTGTGACGTAGATCTGAGTGGCTTTACTAATCTGAGCGTTTCCCCATCCAGGCGGCTAATACAGGAAATACAATTTTCACATTCAGCCTGCATTTGAAACTCAGAGTCGGCTAACCGATAATATATCAAAAATAACAAGTAAAAATGATTTCTCAGTGAACTTGGTCTTTAATAACATTTGAATTAAACATTAGCAGAGGCCTAATAAAGATTTCCTGGGTCAATGGGATGGTGACAGTCTTCCTAAATGAGCTAAAGTACCGAGGTGTACTGGTGACAAACTGGAGTGTTGGATGGTGAGGGGCGCCCTTGCCCCTGGGGGCCCGGTTGGCCCCATGCAGATGACAGCAGAGGCATGTGGCACACTCGTGGCATTATGAATAGGACACAGAGATGGGGGACCAGACTTCTCAGCACCCTGCTGTGCAGTGTGATGGCCTCATCTGTTTTCCCATCGCTACTCTAATACATCTGCAGCTTGTTTCCCTCCTAATTAAGATTTCACCGTTCTATTTGTCATAGGTTGGATAGGATATCACAGAGGGTAGTTTAGCCATAGTTTTGGATTAATTGCTGGGCAATTCACCACACACGTGTGCTAGGAGAGTCTGAGCAGGAACTCCAACGATAATAATTCAGCCTGTTTTTTTTACTAATATTATTCTCGAGTGTTATTTTTACAGATAAACCTCCACGGCAATGTGTTCTCTGAACTATTTGTCACAGCATATTTATAATATTCATTAACAATAAGTGAGGCTTACATGTGTGGAGCCATCGCTGCGACTGTTAAGAGGCAGACTTGTTTTAAACAGATTATGTATTCAGGAATAAATGCATGTTTCTTGTGGGTTTCTAATGGATTTGTTAAAAAGTTACATTTAGTCTCAGTGGTGGTGAATGTGTTCTATTTCACTAGAAAGATGATTTTACAGAAAAAAGGCCTGTTTCTAACCTTGCAAATACCCATGAACCAGCGGTGTTCCTTACTCTATGCGAAGGCGTTTTCATGAAAGTCCTGTAAGGAAACATTTCCTATTAGGTGTGCATACATTTCTGTTTATGCTAGTACAGATTTAAATTTAAAAAGTTCAAATATATTTACAAAACATCTGTGAAAGTCTTAACAGAAAATCCCTTCATACATTTTTATTTTTGACTTTTATGAGTGTGAGGCTTTTATAAAAGCAGTTTTAGGTTTTAGTAGCAATCTTTTACCCAAATTTTTACATTTTTTTAAACCTGAGAATGATCTATTAAAAATTTAGCATTGCTATGAGATCCTTTACATGAGATGAATCATTTATGTCATATATATATATATATATATATATATATATATATATATATATATATACTGTGTATTTTCATATGTTCTGCACCATATTGCCAAACTACTGCAGAAAAATCTTCAATAAAATGAAAACAAGTGCTCACGCTTCAGTGTGGTTTCTATTGTGTCAACAAGGAAGGATTTCTTTGTATGGTTTAATTCAACAATAGCATTTGCAATTGGGGTTTTGGGCATCTCAAGGGCATTCCTGGTAAAATTACTGAGACTCTGCACCATTTATCACAGGCTGACATGTGTCATGTTCCAGATTCTGGTGCAGAGAGGTTACAGCTGAAGACAGCTCTCCCTTTGTTGAGCAGTCATCAAAGGCAACATCTTGAATTTAAAAAAGAAAAAAATACTACGAAAAAAAAAATATATATAGCCACATTAAGACAGTAAATCAACACAATTTTTAATAGCGATTCATCTCAAATTAGTTACAGAATGCAAATGTATGTTTGTTGTTGCAACAATTCAAAACAAGGACAAATTGTGTTCAGAATGTCCATAGATGGTATCATAAAAATGGTTTTGTGGTCAACTTAGAGATTTAATCACATTGTGTTAACCTGATAGCCTGGAAAGCCATTCTATTTAAGTAAAAGTATAGTATGGCCAATCAGAGCAACAAACAACGAGATGTACTCACCGCTACAGAAGTCAGTCAACGGGGCAGTCTGCCACTGAGGAAGAAGCAAATATATCCGTTTTCAAAACAAACGACTTAGGTACCNTATATCTGCTCATGTCTCATATAAAGCCCAAATTTAAAAAGTCCAAAGTTAATACCAAAGCCTTTACAAGCGTACGCTGAGCTAACGCCATTTTTGTTGATTTTGTCCATAGCAGCTCTTGCGTTAAGCCTGCCTAACAAACACAGAGTGCTTTGATTGGCCAGACAAGTAATGTAAAGACATTTTTTAAAAGATAAGGAGAAATATACCAGAAAGTGGATGATGGTCTTGGTCTAATTTTCAGGTGTATTTTAAAAATTAGGAAAGAAAGAATAGACTACCCATTACCCATTATACAGCATAATAGCTCAGCAATTGTTTTGGGCATATAAATACGTCCATGATTAAGTTGTGGTGGTTTATTATCACGGTGGCCGCCTAACAGAATCCAGAATGGAGAGCATGGGAGCGTATCCATGAAGTGGGACCAGCGTATGCTAGCATTGTTTGGTTGTCAAGAATTCAAAGTTGTACTGCCCACTCTGGTTTCATGCCTAGGTTACAGCTTCATCAAGTGCAATCAGTATCATGTTAGTGTTGTGTAATCTTCTAGGGTGTAGCTGCAATCTGATGCAGTTTGATTGAGTTGTGGCAAAAGTTTCCTTTTTTGTGCTGATAGAGTGTAGCGACGGTGCAAGAGTGTATGAGGAAATCTAACATGGAAAATCTGTTTTACATTTGCCTTTACACTGCAGGAGCATTTCCAAATTCGTTGTAATACAGAAATATGTAGTGCATGCTCATACAACCGCCTTTTGCATACAGGCACCTTTTAACAAGTCCTTTAGGCATAACAATTGTAAATGTTTCATTTTATTATTAGATAGTTTTAAATTGAGAGGTATAGGGGACAAACTGTGCCTCCAAACATGAAAAAAAGTACATCTGTTTTCTGTCAGTGTTTGGTTTTAGGAATTATGTGCCTAAAACATGCTGTTTCAAAAAGTCCCCATTTGTGACATCACAAACAGGAGAATTAGAATAGAATTACCTCATATGTGCAACAAAGAGCTGCTGCTTTTCCAGCTGCAGCTCTTCTCCTGAGCTTCTCAGCTTATAGCAGCCTGAGCAGGGGATGGGTGGGCGTGGCCAGCTCCAGCATGTCACAAAGCTCTGAAACGGCTAATTCTGGAAAGTACTGAAAATGCTGAGAATAAAACTCCTGAAATCACTTTATGTGAAAGGGCTTTATTGCAAAGAACTTCATGAACATTTTATGTATTGACCATACAACTATTATAACTCAAAAAAGTCATATGTCCCATTTAGATTATTTTTGTAACCAATGACATGTGCATTACAAACATTACACTGCAACAGAGAAAGCATAAAAAAGTTCTAAGAAAGTGGCCTGTTTAAAACACTTCATATAGCACTATATACATTTTTTCTAATTAGAAGAAAGCAAAACATTTATGTTTATGATAAAAAATACAGTTGTTTTCATTTTCTTTTAAAGGTTTGAGTTGAAAGTCAATAGCATTTCCCAGATTTACAGCAGCTAACAAGAATGAATTGGACTTTGTGCAAAAGTTTCAAGAAATCAGCAGAACATCATTCTACACCCATTACATGTTCCACCACGGTGGTGCAAATACAATTTAACCAAAACTGTTAGGATGACTTAACACATCTTTTCTTAAGAAGCCATGAAAAATGTTTAGCAAGTGCATCAGTAGATGCTGATGTAGTTAAATGTAAAGTACCGCACAAAGGGGAGGGGCGTGTATAAATTAATTAATTCTACTACCATTATTTATGACTTAATATGATATACTGGTGTGCTTTATAATAACACTGAATGTGCATATTTCTGGAGGAGACAGTGGAGTAATTACGTAGAATGCCTTTTACCGTGAATGTACAATATTAATTACAGCCACGGTTGTTTATCAAGTGTGAAACACCGTTTAAAAGCTGTTTGGAAGATTGCCACGATGACCCAGGCATGTCTCCTATCTTTTTCTTTCAACTACTCATAATGTGACACGAGACATCCTTCTCCAGACCTCTGATGTGCAGTTTAATTGAGGGGGATGTGATAATAAAAATAACAAGGGGGTAAAATAAAATGAAGATGAGAAGAAATGATAAAGGCAAAGGTGCAACGGGAAGGACGTCTGTTGATCATAACCCACCGCAGCAGCTTCCAAACGTGCAGAGTGCCTGTTACATCCTCTGTGTTTTGATTTTGTTCATCTGCTCCGCTTACCTCTTCAAAACCAGAGCCGGGTCAGGAACCTGTTTGGACTCTGTGCCATCGCAGGCATTACTCACCTAATCCTCTACTTTATGCTGGACGGGAATCTGCACTCTGATGGTCTAATGCAGGATTTCTCAGAACACTGGGCCTTCCGTCCAAGAGTGGCGTGTAATAACCGTTGACACAAGTGAGCAGGCGCTGATTCATCTTTGTGGCTGATATGTTGCTGTAGAAGCTCATGGACCTGGAGGACGTAGAAGATGGCCAAAATCAAAGCATCAATGAAGCAACTTTTCTTTGATGATGCTACTAAGCATTTTTTCATACCAATTTGGCTTTCATTCTTTGGTGTTCATGTGCTCCACAGAGGGGGACGTTCTGCTGGAGATGTGCTCCCACAGCTGAGGATATTGGTGGAAACATCCGTCTAGAGCACAGGAGGCAGGAGGTGGTGCAAAAAGCATGGTGTGGAAGCTGCTGTGTTTCCTTTAGCATGGTGGATGAGGATCCTTAATGCCAACAGAGTCCCAGAGTTAGTTTATGTGTTTAAAATTATTAATAATAATGAGAAGTGGAAAGCAGCATGCACTCTGAAGTAGCAGCTCTGGTCTGAAGGTTCTCTGCAACAACTCAGGAGGTTTACCTAGAAGATTTGCATCGTGTTTCACTTGCTAATCTTCCAAAGATTTCACCAGTGAGCTGGAAGGAAAATAGATCTGCAGACGTTTCCACAGTATTTCTTCATTGGTCTCAAAGAAGTGATCAAGGGCAGGTTTTCTCTATCAAAGCAGATTCTTACACAAATGTTCTACAGTTTGATCATTCTCCAATTCTGCAAGTTGCATATAATTCAGATTTGCATTTCTTGCTTTTGTTAAACCAGCAGCAAATGCATGAAACCACACAAAAAATAACTATCAGGTAATTGCAGCTTTTGTTTGAAGTCTTAACTCAAACTAAAGTACAGCAATCATGTTTAAAGGCCAAGACGTAAAAGAACAATGGATACTTGAAACAAAGTTGTGCATTTAAATTTATATTTTTCAAAATCAATTTTTCTTGTCGTCATTTCTGTCTTTAACAATCAGAAAAGCAGAAAAACATTTACAGTTCATTGTCTATGGATATTATCCACATTAAGGATACAATCATAGGAATAACTAAGCTTCTGAATTTCCAGTTTCTCATCTTTTCTTTTAAAAAAGTTAACTGTAGAACACCAAATATGTGATATCTGGTTTTCTATCAAGTGCGGAAAAGTTATTATATTTTTACTTAGAAGCAGGACTATTCTGCAGGACACATACGTCGGTGAATATCTGCACACAAAAAACACTTTTTTAGCTTTTTTGCACCTAAGATTTTTCATTTCAGTGGCAGAAAAACAGCCTCTAATTCTAAAATAGCTCTTTTTCTAAAGGTGTGCACCTTTTTTTTCTTTTTTTGCCAAAGCGAAGGATTATCACTGGCAGTTTAATGCTGCAGATAAGTGGCTCTCTAAAGCTCCCTTTTATTACATGTCAGTGTTGTATATGTGTGTTGTGTTTCTGTAACACATGCTATGCTTGGAGAGCATTACATGTTCAGCTTTATGAGAACAGGCCAGAGCCAGGAATTAGACCGAGCCATGTGTCTTCACTGCCCTCTACAGGATTCACTTCAGTGTGGCTTTCTGCCCCCAGCACCCTTTATCCAAACCAATCTTTGTTTTACTTGAAGTGGTTTTAAAACACCTTATGAGTAGGATTTAGATTTAAAAACTAACAAATTAAATAAAATGATGGTTTATTTGCCTTATTTTGTCATTTGTAAATTTGAAAGTGTGACCAGGTTATTTCCAGGTAACCAGGTTATGATTTTGAGAATGTTAGAAAGAGTCTTAAATAATAATATCTACCACTAGAGTCACTGATCCAACATTTCACAACATTTAAATGCCTCTGCATCGTTTCATGACTTTTAAAACTCCTGCAACTAGAAAGTTGGGTTCTGTGAAGAAAACATCAATTAAAGAAAAGAACACCCTGAAGAGCGTGCTAGTTATCTGAGCCCAATGGTGAATCAGGAAGTGGTGAGAAATCTTTTTTACTAACAGTAAACCTCTGTGCTGACAGGCGTAACTAAGATCAACACTAATCAGGTCAAGTTATAACTCTGCATTTGGAGAACATTGCCTCAAACATTTGTTCCCACCTGTAATTAGTTTGTAACTCATCTGTATTTTTGCTCTCATGTAGCACCTGTGTGTCTATTTTTCTATAAATAAAGGATGTTTTCTGCAGTCCGATTCAACTAAGCCTAAAAGTCCAGCTCTATGTTAATATTTTACACATTTACACTCTGAGCCTCTTAATCAAACCAGATGTCATCAGACATCATCAGAGCGCAAATTAGTCACTTATTTGAAACCTTCAATGTTGATTTTTTTATCATCATATCTGAATCCAAATCCTGCCTCCTCAGCTCTTAATTTTTTTTCCACCTCCGTTAGAGGCAGTTGAGGTAAATGTGCCAAACTGCCTTATTTAAAGGGAGACTAGGCAGTTTTGGCTTGCTTTTAGCACCCCCATGTGTCCGTTTTGTAGAACCGAAAGCAAAACTTATCTCCTCGCTGTGCGTTCCTCTTTTTAACGCCTTAATCTAACTGCTGAAATGTCTCCTCAGCCTTCATTAGTGTCTACAGGAGCGGTTCATCACTAAATCAAACAAATCAGCTGTATTTATGATCTAAAACATGCAGGAAACATGCTGGAAGCAGACTGCAGCACCAGGTATGTCAGCTCCAGACCGCCAACCCTGAAGTTGCAAGTGTGGTATTCTGGCCACAGGGGGCGATAGGGGCTGGGTGGCCTTTCATTAACCCTGTAAAGGGTCATTTTAGCACGTACTGGCTCAAGAAAATTATTTAAAAACATAAAAAAGTTGCAAAGTATCACTTTAACTCACACTAAGCCCCCCCTCCCAAAAAAAAGAGAGCTGACTTTGACCACACTCCATGTGAAATCATAGCCTGAATCAAAGAGATGACACCAAAACTAACACGATCACGAGACGGTCATCAAATCAGCTGATTGTTTGACACTTTCCTGCAACGCAGCATCACTTGCACATTGTGTGTTGTGTATATTTTGAGCAAGATGACTCCACATCTAAAATCCTTCCATGTCAATACACAGAAAGCTCCTTAGAAATGTCTATTTCCATCGTCCGATTGTCAAATCTAACATTCATCACAGCAGTACATAATGGAGGTGTTGTGTTCTGCTGCCACTCATTTGTTACGTGTCAAAATATACTTGCTTTCCCATTAAGAGGGGAAGTGATGACAAGCTGGTGTTGTGTGAGCGTGTGATTGTGCAAGGCATGTAGAGCTGCAGCAAAACAAGCTGCACTAATCTGGCGTGATCTGTGACTTTTCCCTCATCATCTCATTGAGTGTGAGGTCTTGGGTGTGGTTATTAAGGACACTGATATAAAATGGGCCTTCTGCTCACTCGCTGATTATTACTCACTGCTTGGGCAGCTGCGGATGAGATCAGCTGGCTGCAATTCGAGAGATCTGTTTGGATTTTGCACGATCATGATGCAAGGACAGAAAAGATTTTTTAAAAAGTTAAATTGATTAATAAAATAAGATTAACAGTGACTCAAGTGTCACGGCAGGTAAAAATGCAGATTTAGCCAAAGTGCAGATGTGCCCGTCAGAATTTGTGCAAGGTAAAGTAACACGTTACTTAGCGCTGGAGGGGAGCAGACTTTGTTCCAGCCCTGAAAACAGTGTCAGGTTGTGTTAGCGCAGTTGAGAGGTGCTACCCACAGTTTAAACCCGTGTCCAGGGGTACGTAACTTTCCTGCAGCCTCTGACCTATCCACTTTAGCTGTCTCTGGGGTTAATTCCATGTCCTAGAGCTGAAACAACAGGATCACAGCCACAGCACTAATACTCAATAGACATTGACCTACTTTGTTGGATTATACGGGTAAAAAAACTGATCCTCTGCCCTAATGCCAGCAATGAAAATGATCTAATGGTCGTAACTGCTCTGTTTAATCTGAAAGCATGCTCATGTTATTAATTTCTCATTATGGGAATGCAGTCCCTCCTGATGGGATTAAATGCCCTGCCCTGGATCTTTGTCATCTGAGCTTTCCATAAAATAACACAAGGGCTAAAAAAAAACATCTGGCTGGACACAAACTCTGTCCTTTGTTGTTTTTTTTAAAATGGTATTCAAGGTGTGGTTTGTGCACAAACGTGGCGCTGGGTTATTCATCCTTATTAAGAGTACAAAACCAGATCAGATTAACCATTTTAACAGTGAAATAATATAAAAATGTAACATATTAACCTAACAAATCAGTGCCTCAGTAATATTTTTAATAATCATGCATATTAAAATATGCCTATAAGTCTTTTTCTCATTTGGCAGAAATTTAATACACCATTGTAACGTTGTTTCAAGCTCATATAAATTATCTTGCAAGTCATTTCTTCCTCTGCAAAGCAATGCTCAAATGGACTCTGAGTGCCCTCGGCTGCTTGTACGTCTAATATGAACAATCAAAATCTATTTTTTTGCTCCATTACATTACCACCAGGGGGCACTTGATTCATCAAGCATGCAATGTGGTGTTTGACAAATTGCCGTAGAGGTAACACATGTATTCAGCGAGGGGATTAGGGAGAGGACTGGGTTTACAACCAGCCTCCCACCTTCTCAAGCCTCTGATTGTCTCTGTGTTTGCTCTTTCTGGATCACGACAGCCAGCTGCTGATGCGGATCAGCTGCTGCAATGGCAACAAAAATTCACTGTTTCCACTGAATTGTGCACAAGGATGGTTGGCTTACGTTTAGATGATTCTCTTTATATATGGGCAGTGTTGCCACCATCTGAGGAACTGGTCACCCCTATAGGTTTGCTTACCCCTCTGTGAGATAGTCTTGTATGATATTTTTCAAGAAAATTAATCTTAGAGTAGAGAGGGCTTGCTTATCTAAATCTGTTTGGTAATTTTGCCCTTCACAGCTAAAAGAGCATCTGTGAAATGAGAAACCAAAGCTGGCCGATATCAGATTGTGATTCTCTGAATCCTGTCCTGCAGTGTTTTTCAAATAGATTAAAGACCAAGTTCACTCGTTTTTTCAATACATTTGCAGTGGTCTCTAATGCCATGTCAGTCGATCTCTATGGAAATAAAGCTCTTGCATTCCTGTTTCTGGATCTAGAAAGGAACCAGGGGACAGGTGAGTAGACAGCAGGATCATTTCCTGATAGTCGGACATCTCGCCTCTGATTGGCTAACAAGAACGCAACTCTACCACTGACTCTGTTTGCTCTGCAGCGCTGATGTTGACATTTCGACCACCAGCTGTGGTCATCCTCAGGTCATCCTCGAAACGTCAGCAAGAAAGGTAAAATATTTTCTCGGTGTTAAAAAAGAACCAACCGATATATGAAGAAATACACAGAATGAACGCTCAAAAGATGCACCACTAAATGTTCCAAATGAAGTGCCGTACCGATGAATACTTTAAATTTATAACATTGAGCAGCTTAGTCATTTATGGCAGCCAGGATGCATGGAGATGCAACTGGTAGCACAATTACGTTTCATCAGGAAGGTTGCCGGTTTGAATCCAGCTTGCACTGCCTTTCTGTGCAAAGTTTGGTGCCCTTTCCATGGTGTTCCCCACCTTTCTCACCTTATGACCGCTGGAGATAGACACCAATTCCCCCAAAAGGATCCATCCATCCAACCATTTTCATCCGCTTATCTGTGGTTGGGTCGTGGGGGCAGCAGTACAAGCAGAGAGGCCCAGACTTCCCTCTCCCCAGCCACTTGGGACAGCTCTTCTGGGGGAATCCCCAGCCAAGACACATAGTCCCTCCAGCGTGTCCTGGGGCTTCCTTTAGGTCTCCTCCCGGTTGGACGTGCCTGGAAAACATCACCAGGGAGGCGTCCAGGAGGCATCCAAACCAGATCCTAGAGCCACCTCAACTGGGTCCTCTCGATGTGGAGGAGCAGCAGATCTACTCTGAGCCCCTCCTGCATGAATGTCTTACCCTATCTCTAAGGGAGAGCCCAGACACCCTGTGAAGAAAACTCATTTTGGCTGCTTGTATCCGTGATCTCATTCTTTCGGTCACTACCCAAAGCTCGTGACCATAGGCGAGAGGGTAGAAACATAAATCAAACGGTAAATCGAGAGCTTTGCCTTCGGCTCAGCTCTCTCTTCACCACGACAGACCGGTACAACGCCCGCATCACTGCAGACGCAGCACCAATCCGCCTATCAGTCTTGCCCTCCATCTTTCCCTCACTCGTGAACAAGACCCCGAGATACTTAAACTCCTCCACTTGGGGCAGGACCTCATCCCTGACCTTGAGAAGGCCCTTTTCCAACTCCTAATAAGGATAAAGCGGATAAAAGGATGGACAGACGGACACTCATATCTGCTGTCAGGGATTTGAGACTTGCACCTCATAGACGCTGGGCTCAGCTTAGACGAAAAAACTTGTAAACATCTCTGGCTTGTGAAAACATAATGAGACTCCTGAAATTCCGTTATGGTTTTCGATTTTGCTGCACCACCCCAAGATTATCAGTGACCCCGTCTGGCCTCCCTTTGATAACTTCCTGGAGGCGCCTCTATACGTAAGCCTACTAAAATACTTCACAAATATCTGCATTTACTTCATTTCATTCAATGTAAACATTAATAAACTGTGCTGGGGATGAAATAGCAGATGGGACATCTTATTTCAATAAAGAAACGTGGGTGAGAAGTTCACTGACTGTTTAATCCAGTGTTTCTCACAAATAAATACGCTGTAATTTACAGACGAAGACATTTAAGCCGAATACACATGAGGGTGTTTTATGGTAATCAGCTCACGTATTGAATTTCCTTGCTGATGTTTACGTTCATATTTATCAACAAAAAAAAAACGGGGACAAATTCTTTGATCAGCACACAGCTTGTAGCGTATTCGCCAATCTATCACTACAAATTTGGATAAAAATGGCAACAACTCAAAGGGCTGAATAAGCAGAAAAGGTGTCGAAACCTGAGGCTTTCAGTGTGCCTAATAACACAAACATGACATGTCGTACATCATACAACCCATTACCACTTAGCTGTATGAAACAGGATGAAAATATGCAGAGTGTTGACAGATCAGAGCATGGATTTGCATTAGCCGGTGGTATTTTGTCTATGTTTGCAGCAGAAGAACATGTTTCAGATCCAGGGGATCCTGTATTTATACTGTAAACTAACCATATCCCTAAAATGACCAGATTTTAACAAGAATACTCCTAAAATCTAACCATAAAACTTAGAAATCACAAAATATGACTTTTTTGTTAAAGCAAGGATGTAACAACTACATTTAAAGCTTGTACCTTTAAGTTCAAAGAGTCAACCCTAGGGGGGCCGAGTCCTATGAATTATTTGCAAGGGAAAAGGCATGATGCATCTTTTAACATGTGCAGTCATTGCAGAGTGCAAAACCTACAAATGTCATGTCCACTTAAGTTCAAAAGTAATTGGTCAGGCTGCACAACAAGGCACAGGGGTAACGAGGCAGTTTGCCACTGTAACAGACTCAAACGACATACTGAGCAGCGTGCCGGTGAGATAATCGAGTCTTTCTCACAGGGAGATGCTGCAGTATCATTCTCTTATCAAATTAAACACAAAAAAATGTGCAACTTTTAAAATGATAATTTTCTTGCTTATTTTTTGGCTTCATAAAGGCCAAAATTAAATTAAATCCTAAATCAAATCTAAAAAAAAATGCAAATACATGAACATAAAATTGCATGTTTCTATGATTTAAAGAGACAGATCATTGCTTTCTTGTGTTCTATGTTTGCAAAAGTGTGACACATAAGCGTGTAGGCCATTAAAAGGGCAAATGGGGCATGGTGTGTGCATTAGGGTTGGCTCTTGGAGCGTCAACATGGCCCCGTGGTGTCCAACAGCTGCAAGACCCGGGGTGACAATAAGGGAAGCAGGTGAGAGCTCCAAGTGGACCCTCCACCACTCTGCAGCCTGCAGTGGATTTCTCCACGCCCAAGAGGTATTTTATGTCAGATCTGATCAAATACAGCTCAGATCACAATGCACACAGAGTTTTAGTTCAAATTTAGATACAGCACTGAGCTTTGCAGCCAACATATAGATTTAAGCATGCAATAGAGTAGGAATGTTTTACATCTCTGTTGTGGGGCTGAACACATGGGGAAGGATGCAAACGGTTCAGTAATTTAAAACCAAACAGACTTTGCAACAAGCTATTTTTGGCCTGAGATAAGAAAATGTTGCGTATCTTATTGCATCTTTGTGTCAAACAAACAACATGAAACTCATCTGATCTGACGGGATTACAAGCTGCAGCATCATAAACCTCAAAACGACTGTTTGAAGGTGAAGTTGATGCTGCTTCACAACTGTCACACTTCCATCAGCTGGTAAGTGGGTCACAGGACTGTACATGACCCAGACATGGGTCTTGGCCCTCGGGGTCATGGGTCAGTCAGGCATGAGGTGACAACTGAGCGCCTCTGATTTGACTCCCAGTTAGGTGGCCTGAGTGGAGCCCCAGAGTCGTGCACCGACACAAGGCACATTCAGTGAGGAACCCTGGGGTTCACACGGTCAGAGTCACATGTCTGCAGCAGGACACACGTATGTGAGGCTTTGATCTGCAAGGTTTTCTTGTTTTCAGTTTCTGACATCTATCTATTAAAGCTTTCTGTCCGCATACACAAAATATTGCAAATTCAAAATGTTTTCTTTGCCTTTATTTTGCATTCATAATGTTTTTAAGCCCAAAAATATAAAATAGCTTTTAAAAAATCTGCAAAGAGTATATAAATAGCTTAGAGATTACAAAATAAAAGCTTTGAAAATATCTATAACAGATTATTTTAGCAGTTTATGTAAAATCCAAACCACACCAAGTTTTTTTTTTATTAAAGCTACCCAACCGCAAATAAAAAGAGTCAAGGGATCGACATATCCTAAGACCGACCAACTGTTTTGGCTAGAAAGTCTGAGTGGAGGATATTAAGCTGCAATACTAATTAATTCGACTGCCCTGCGTAACCCTGAGACGATTCATACTCCAGACTGTAACATCTTTATTGATCTCGGGAATGCTTCAGTGGACTCCCAGCGCTTATCTCACCATTAAAAGCATCTCTTGTGACGAACCGCAATTTAATTAGATGACAATCACAGTTAACAATGCACGGCTAGCATCACAAAAAAAATCTGCACATTAGCGCTGGCAGTGATAAATTTCAGTGTCCCAGCAGGGATGGCGAACGTCCTCAGCTTAACCCGATCTCTGCATCATCCCTTCGTTTTAGAACTTTATTTTGAAAGGAAACATGGAGTTTTAAACAATATAAAAAAGTTGTGGTGTTTTGCTACTTTTGTGGGTTTGCATCTAATTGAATTGAACTATTCTGTCATTTTTTTTCTGTAAATTGTTTTAATCAATCTGTGGTATAAAACTGACCTAAAATGATTTGCAAGAAAAATAAAGTTTCTAATTGAATAATGGACAAACAAGCTGTGGGTTTTGTGCAGCTTCAATACAAAAGTGACCTTCAACCAGAATCAGTAGTTAACAAAACTAACCACTAGATGGCAGAATAAAATGTAAACACCACTACAGACTTTTATTTTTACACAAAATTAGTGTAAAACATGAGGAAAACAAGCGTAAAGAATACACTGGAGTTAGTGATTGTGTGTCTATAAGAAGTTACCACTATCACATTAGAGAGATGCTGTGATTAAATCAATTGCACAAAGAAAAAAAATAGGTTTAATGTTCAAAATTCATTGAAAATGACACTCTGCAGATAAAATGTACATTTACCGGATGTGTTCATCAGTATAATGTATCATGTGTGAATTAACTAACCTGAAAAGTGAAACCTTCATCAAAAGGGTCACGATGACAACAATGAGATGACACTTTGCTTTTGGCCGGGGACAGATTTAGAGGCCAGAGGCTAATAGCAACGGCGCATTCGTCTGTCATCTCTGTATTTAAAAATCCCTTGCACTCCATTTTCTACTGTTTGTTTATATTAACCTCTGGTTGAACTCTCTTTAGTAGCAGCCTCTTTTGCCAGAAAGTTCAGTGAACATTCAGCATGGAGGCAGAGAGCATGTCATCTCAAATCTATTAGCCCACAGGGGAGATTTCAGCATCCTGTGTGTGTGTGTGTGTGTGTGTGTGTGTGTGTGTGTGTGTGTGTGTGTGTGTGTGTGTGTGTGTGTGTGTGTGTGTGTGTGTGTGTGTGTGTGTGTGTGTGTGTGTGCGTGCGTGTGTGTGTGAGTGACTGTGTGGGTGTGGGTGTGCCACTCTCCCTTCCTCTCACGCTTTCACTCTTATACATGGACATGCACACGTAGAACACACACGTATATTTGCACACACACACAAAAAGTCACACACTAGGTGCTCCACTAGCCCACACACTTTTCATACTGATGATGCATGTAAGTGAGATTATTGCACAGAGTGCCCTGGTGTTGACCTCTCCTTTTCACTCATGCCTAATAATCTCATCATACCATGCACTACATCACTCTGCTGCAGAGTCTGTGAGGCTAAGAAACTAAAGAAAGAGAAGAACAACCAGTCTGCAAAAATTTCAACGTGATGGTTTCAAGATTTCTCCTTTAATAGTGTAATTATTTAAAAGAAACCTGAATTGTACAACATGTAACCGTATAGCTGAGATGTGCATAAAGCATGACACATTGAATTGCCTTTTCATCCAAACAGTAGTCTATAATGCAAATTTGACCCTTGAAGACCCAAGTCATTTTTCTGATCCTTTGCGTCCCACCAGTCCATCACTTATAGTGCATTAAGGGATCTGAAACCATCATATAGAGTAAAATCAATTTCTTTATAACCACTTCAGAGCAAAGTATTAATAAAAGCAGGCAAAGAAAAAAGGAACATATGTCATCTTTTCTCATTAAAATGAAAAAAGAACATTTATCTGGAGAGTGATCTCTAATCTTAATTTACATGCTTGTGGTTGATGCAGTGCAGGTAGGTAGAAGTGTTAGCCTAGCAAGCCAACCTATTTATGTAAATATACAGCCTGGCCATAATCCATAGACGGAGCTTGGTCGCGGGGCAGGATCTTCAGTTGTCTTTCAAACTGTCTCCACACACAATTTGACAGAGCTTGGACCAATCAGAGCAACAAACGCGACATTTTCATCGCTATGGAAATCAGTCAACAGGGCAGTCTGCCATACACCATAAAATAAGAAGCAAATTCATGATTTTTCTAAATAAATGACTTAAGTACCTCTATCTGCTCATGTCTCAGAGACAATCCCAAGTCTAAAAAGTCCAAAGTTGATGCCAAAGCCGTTTCAAATGTGCACCGTTCCTGAGTCGATGCCATCTTTGTAGTTTTTTGCCATTGCAGCTCTGGAGATAAACCCACCCAACGTCTCACTGGATTGGCCAGACTTAAAATCGTTCAGGCCAATGGTAGACCTGCAGAGGCTAAAATGGTGCACAGCTTAACCGTCCTGCAGAGCAAAATCTTTTGTTACTGCAATGGTTTGTCCAGATTCCTAGGCTATAGAAATCTCTAGGCTATGCTATAATCTCCCAAAAAGATTTCAGGCATTTTTCTTTCAAAAGTTAAAGTTTATTTAGCAAAACTACTTGTTTATAATCTGAGCACTGGAATTGTGGGGCTTATAATCCTGTCAATACACCAGCAAAATACCCAGATTTTTTTTCTTTGTCAGGGCAAAAGAACAATTATTTTACATAAAGATGGGTATTAAAACCTATACTGCAGCCAGCCACAAGAGGGCACTTTGGTTTTTGATTCAGTTTCAACTTCCATGTTTTATTCCTCTGTTTAATTTTTAGACCCATCTATGGTTTAAATGAGGCATGGCCCATTGTTGCGTGTAAAACGTGTTTGACTGAATAAATGAATGAATGCATAAAAGTATGAATGACCTGGATTTGACTCTCATCTGGGGCCTTTCTGTGTGGAGTTTCAAGAGTCTCATTGTGCATTTGTGTGACCAGGAACATGTATGTTTGTTTACATTTTGACTACAAAGACCTTAGGTGTGAGTGTGTGCATGCATGGTTGTTCACGTGACCCTGTAGCGGACAGGCAACCTGTCCAGGTGCGCCCGCCACTTGTCCAATGACTGCTGGAGATTGACCTCTGATCCCCATGATCATCATTAATCCATGTACCATAAAGCTTTATAACTCAAACACAAAAGCTACATGGAGCAGCAGTTGATAGTACTGTTGCCTCACAGCCACATGTGATCATTTGTGTGACTCAATGGATTTACTTTGTTTTGTTTTATTGCTTTATTGGATAAATAAAGGTTTGTTGTAGAGATAGATCAAGTTTCACCACATTCTTCATTCCTATACATATAAATATCACTCATGGAAAATGATTTCATAGGTTTTTAAAACATCTTTTTTGGAGACGGTGTGAAACACATGACATTAGCATTAACGTGATTTAGTCACATGGAGCTCATCACAGAGTGACAGTCTTATTAGTGTCCTGGGGCACATGATTTAATCACCTCCTACTTAGCTCCTCAAATGACACAGTCTTATCTCCTGTCAGTCTGGAGATAACATGAAGTGGTGTTAATTTCAAATGGCAGACAGGTTACAGTTTATATAGTTAGCTTACCCAAAGGAAAATCTATCTGGTCATTCAGATGTAGCGTATTCAATTCCATAGAGTTTTATAAAATCAAACAACACCGACAAAGTGGAAATATGGTCAAATGTTACAAACAATTATATGAAGTCAAACTTGTTATATTAATGATATTGATTTGTTTATTTTTAAAATGATACAGAAAAAAATCACTTCATCAAACTGTTCTAAAGCCAAGATCTCGTGAACATTTCCCTAAAATCATTTACTAGGTCCATTAATGTCACACAAAAACATACGGTGTCCATGTTACGGTACTTCACTTGTTAAAGTTGCATCAGTCGATAAATTGGAGCAACAACAACAAAATGGGTGGAAAAATCAGAAATGTTTGTAGACAGTTGTTCGATGGCTCTCTGCAGAACACATTTGCAGATATCGTACTTTTGCAACAATTTCTCCTGCACTTAATGGCTTGAAACAGGCTTTAAAAGGTGCATGTGGGCACAGTTTGTAGCACTGTATTCTCGCAGCAAGAAGGTTGCAGGTTCGAATTCCAGTTGTTGCCTTTCTGCATGGAGTTTGCATATTTTCCACATGCATTTGTTGGTTTTGTCCGGGTACTCTGGCTTCCCCTCAGTCCAAAAACGGTTATGCTCAGGCTAACTGTAAGTTGCTTTGGATGAAAGCATCTGCAAAATGAATAATCATAAACAAAACTTCCCTTTAGAAGTCAATATTTCCACATCCAGACACACTTCAAAAGAAATCATGAGCTGTTAAGTTCTAGTCATGCATTTTGTGTGATTGGTGTTCAGGACTGTGCAAAATCTTGCTTGTAATGAGTTTTTAAAAAAATGACTAAAATATATAAAAAAGTAGTTTTTATTCAAATATGGGGATGTTGTGTTAACACAATGCCAAACAAGGAAGACCGTATCCTGTTTCTTGGATATTCAAACTAATTTACATATATGGCAAACAACTAGTTCCTACATGACTTTCTGCAAACGGCACCCATTTCTCTCCCACTCCAATACGCCAGAAACACTGAACAATACCTCATACTTCAGTCATTTCTGTAACTCTAATCTTAGGGTTGGGGTTAAAACTCATTAAGCACAAGAACATCCTTTTGGGTATGCCAGCTTTATCCTCATTAAATACATTTATTTTGCTGGCCCATTTTCCTCAAAAACAGCCTGCTTAACTTAGGGAGGAGAGATAACCTCCAGCAAACGCCCTGAGCAAGACGATGTTTGATCATATTCAAACAGAAAAGTCTCTCTTTAACTTCCAGAGGCATGTTCAGATTAGCATCCCAGCACCTGCTTAGAGAGTCACTCTCAAGTCACCGTTGTAACGGCAGCAATTAGAGTCATGAGGGGAGAGGAAACTACGGCAAGTTTAACAGAAACTGATTTAGCATTCACCCTCCGAGGCTAACGGTAGTAATTAGAGAAGCTACCTATGCATCTTCAGGTAAGAAGGTGCAATTTTCAAGGGTGCTGCTCTAAGGAAGAGGTGATGGATGAAATGTAATGATGTTGAGTGTATATAACAGTTTTGTAAGGCGACAAATGAGGTTCTAGGGCAGCTTTGTGGACAGTTTAACATGAATTTTCTATTTATCTCAGAAAAATGTTTTACTACTCATCAAATGTAACTAAAAATATTAGTTTTATGCTACATATGTATATGGAAGAAATAGTCTCACCAGAATATGACTTTTTTTATGCATTGGATTTATGACATTGAATTTTTATTCTGTGAAATGATGTATTTGAATTTTTTCTAGTTAGAAAAAAACTACAATAATAGTAAAAATTTCATTTGTAAAAAAAAATCAAATGCAGAATTTCAGCTGCAAAAATTCAACAACAACAACTGAAGTGACCTCCTGGAGACCCAAGCTAAAGTAACCATTACTCAGTCGAGTCGAGTGGCTTTCAGCCAATTGAATTACACTTCTCTGATCACGTGACACTAGTGAGGCGTGGACTCGATTGGATGATGATTTCTTTGGCTGGGGTTAAGAGGGGGGGTCACCTCATCTGTTGTTGAATTTTTACAAATGGAATTTTTTTCTGGTGTATTTTAAGTTAAAAAATTCTTCTCTACTACTAAAATTGTACAGAATAAAATATTCAATGTCATAAATTTAAAAAAGTCATATTCTGGTGAGATTGTATTACTTAATTGAAAAGTCTGTTTTTATTCACGATTCAACTGAAAGAAACATAATTTAGCATTCAGACTTTCTGACATTAGGAGCTGCACACTTAACCAGGAGGTCACTGACAAAGGCTAATGCCATTTTTAAAATAATAGAGCCGCTCATCACCAATGTTAATTTACTTTTATGAACCAATGTTTTTTTTTCTGACAGAAATATAATGCTTAATTATGCATTCATTCAACAGCACTACTTTAGACATTTGAAATATCTAGAAAATATATACATAAGAGCGCTTTAGCTCAAAATAACTACATAGTCTTTTTAAAAAGCTGATTTTTGCAGCATTTTTGCCGCTTAGTAATTGGTTAAATATGCACAAACATGAGCAATAGTTCTTTTTTGGACTCATTAAGTTTTTAGTGTAGCTGGCCTTCTCACCAGTGCAACAGCATGGTAATGTTTAATGAAGTCAGAATTCTCTGATATTAAGAGGCTAAATTAGTTGTTCAAAGAGATGCAAATTTAGTTGCATTTTTCTGTGTGAAAAACAAAATATAGTTATCTGTTGCTGCTCAAGCGCTGGCTCACACTGTAATTTTTGGCCATCAAAAAGGAGTCGTACATCTTGTGCTGTGTTAAGCTCCAATGATATAAAATCTGTGTCACACTGTAAGATGTATTTGATGATGATCATATGATAAGTCCACTGAAAAACAAGCATTAAAGACCAAGTTAAATTTAAATGGCTTGTATTTGATATACATTCTAGAGTCCTAGAACCCCCCTTTACAGTCATTCTTCCATTTACACACATTCACTGCCTGGTGGCGATGAACTACATTGACAGAGGCGAGGCTGCCAAGCACTGGCGCCACCGGTCCCTCTGACCACCACCAGCAGGCAAGTGTCTTGCTGAAGGACACAACGGTAGAATTCGCTGTCGAGAGCCAGGCTTGATCCTACAACCTGCTCTCCTTCCTGAGCTACTGCTGCACCCACTGAGAAACAGGTTTTTTTACTTGTTATTCTTTAAATGTGATCAGTCACTCTGAGTTTCACATGCAGGCTGAACATTAAAATAGTCTTCTACCCCTATTTCCTGCATTTTGCTGCCAATAGCAAATAGATGGGGTAACGCTCAGATTAGAAATGCCTGTCAGATCTACATCACACTGAAAATTGCCATTCATGGACTCACCCATCTTGGCTCACGACGGGGAGCCTGTTGTTGATTTAGCTTCCAGGAGAGAGCAGAGCACGCCTCGGCTAGTAGAAGCTAACTGTTAGCATTAGCAACTCACAACATGGCAGAACTTCTCCAGGCTTATGTTTTTGTGGAGATAAAACATCAACGTTGCAAAGCAAATAGAGTCAGTGGTAGAGTCGTGTTGCTGTTAGTCAGAGGTGAGATGTCCAAATATCAGGAAATAGGACCCCAAAAATATTCCGTGTTGCCTGAAACAGGAGTGCCAGAACTTTCTTCCCACAGAGATCGACTCACAAGGCTTTCATTTATACTTACAGACCACTGCAAATGTGTTGAAAAAACGTATGAACTTTAACTCTATGATTTTTAGACTCTAAAATCAGAGGGAAAGAATGAGAATGGTTATATACAAACTCAGAACTGGAAGAAAAAGACACCAGTCTGATTGCAGAATTCTCCAAGATGTTTTCCATCTCTGCTTCTTATGTCATCTTTGGTCAAGACAGTTAAATGGTCTCTCAGTGACCTTTGCAAGCTTATACCAAGGATTTTTCTTACTATTCATTCACAAAAACAGATTTACTTTAAAAGAACAGTTTGAACTTTGATTTGCCATTTGGATAAAGGTAAACTAATACCAATAAATATATAATAACAATTTAGTAAACAAATGTTTGTCATCCATCCATTTTTTGATCTAAACCACTTCATCCTCACCAGGGTAGAAGTAGCTGTTATCTATCTCCAGAGGTCATTGGGCGAGAGGCAGGGGACACCCAGGACAGGTCACCAGTCCATTACAGGAATATGATTAGTTTCACACACCTGGGGACAATTTGGAGACTGAAAAAAGCCTGAGATGTATGTTTTTGGTCTGTGATTGAAAACCAGAATACCCAGAGAAGACCCACGCATGCATGGAGAAAGCATCCAAGCCCCTCCCAGATGACCAAGCTTTTCACCCTATCTCATATTTTCGTGGAAAGGCCATGCAGGTGGGATTTGAACCGGTGACATTCTCGCAGGGAGGCAACATTGCTACAAGCTGCTCCACAATGCAACGCCAAACTACTGCCTTTCTTGGAAATTTAAATAGAACTGTCACGGTATAGCATGGAATTTTTTTTGTTAAATTATATGTTTTATATATTCATGCAAAATAATTTCATTTTATTACAACATAATATTTATATTGTATTATAATAATTGTATATTTAAGTATCTCAGGGTCTTGTTCATGAATGAGGGAAAAATGGAAAAGGAGATCGATAGGCAGATCGGTGTGAATTGAGGATGTTGAACCGGGATCTTGTGGTGAAGCGAGAGCTTAGCCAAAGGTGGAGCTCTACGTTCCAACCCTTATCTATGGTCACAAGCTTTGGGTAGTGACCGAAAGTATGAGATCACGGATACAAGCGGCTGAAAGGAGTCTGTCTGGGCTCTCCCTTAGAGATAGGGTGAGAAGCATGGTCATCTGGGAGGGGCTTGGAATAGATCCGCTGCTCCTCCACATCGAGAGGAGCCAGTTGAGGTGGCTTGGGCATCTGGTCAGGAAGCCTCCTGGACGCCTCCCTGGTGAGGTTTTCCAGGCACGTTTTACTAGGAGGAGACATAAAGGAAGACCCAGAACATGATGGAGGGAATGCCTGGAGAAGCTGGCCGAAGTGAATGGGAAGAGGGAAGTCTGGGCCTCTCTGCTTAGGCTGCTGCCCCCACGACCTGACCCCAGATAAGCAAAGGACGATGGATGGATGGATGGATGGATGGATGGATGGATGGATGGATGGATGGATGGATGGATGGATGGATGGATGGATGGATGGATGGATCATTATGAAAGCATGAAAATGATATCTTTTCTATTTTAGATTTGCTAGAGTGGCATCAATGTGCTTCCATACATAATCTATATTTTTTATTCAATCAAGATATGTAGTTTCTGTTATACACACACATTAATTAAATAATTGTGTGACCGGAAAATAAACATATGATACAAATGAATGAATAATAAATGAAAATCCTATTAAATTTCAACAATCTCATAACAACACTTCTGGGTTTTTAATCTTTGGTTGAAACGCCCACTTGTTACGATGTTTAATGTTTTGATGCCAGTTATATATTTATTTTACTTGTGTGTGGGAGGTTAAGTGAAGACAGTAAAGGTTGGTTTGTTTCGATACTCCTCTCTGTCCTTACCAATAAACTGCAACAATGTGCCTTGAAAGTCTGCTTATAAAATTTTTATGGAACTTGGAGAGCTTAAGTAATCTTCCTTAGCTCTGCAGTAGCCTGCAGCATGCAGGATGCCTGCTTATATTAATTTCATGGAGTTTAGGAGGTCACCAAACTCATTTGGAGATTTTTACTCATTTATGAACTCAACAACCCTCGTGTTCTGCAGAGCTCTAAGTTACCGGTCCAGATATGCTTAAATTTACATGGAATTTTATATGGCGAGGTGGCAAAAAGTACAGAGCTTTTGAAGTTTAAAGTGCATTACTGAATGAATCTGCACTTTGTAATGGCATTTACTTGTGTTTTAATGAAACGTATGTGCGCATATCTGACTTGTGTAAAGAAATTTGGGTGCTGAAGGGAAGGAGAATGAGTTGGGCATTAGAGCTTTAGGAAAATTGCTTCATCTAATATTGAAAAGATTTGTAATAAGACAATGGGCTCCTTAAAAAGCAGCTTAGCAGCAGAAAAGTGAAACCCTGAGAGTGAAACTGAGCAAATGAACTTGCTTGATGGTCTTAACTCTCAGAGCAGGCATACTGTCAGTGGAAGAGAAATATTAGGGCATTCCTTTCAATTAAAATTAAAGTTAAGATACCAAAGCAGAACTATAAAAGGGAAGTAGTTAAGACTCGGTTCAGAGGTTAATCTGATTGTGCTCTTTCACGCTGACCTGAGAGCAGTCTGACTCTCATTGTGGGGACAGCTTCACTGCCCACTGAAGCCCCTTGACAAAGCCAGTTTGTGGCAGACTTCCATCTGCCGCAGATCTCCCAGTGAGAATGTTTAAAACCAATGAGGCCTCACATCTGTGCCGAGGCTGAGCTTGGTCAGGGGGACAGTGGGTGATTAATTGATGGTCACATCTCGCTGACTGCTGCCCACGCCGCTTTGATGAAGAGGGATTAGGCTGTTCACCGTGAGCTCGGCTGATAATAGGAGAACGAAGAGGAAATGCTCGTGTCACGCTCCGTGGCAAGGATTTCAATCAAAGAGGACTTTTTTAAACCAGTAAGGCCCTTAACTTCCTGCAGCTTTGCTTTTATTAACTAACAGCAATGACTGAAAGTTATCTTATATCTAGTTAGCTGCATGTGCACAAAAAATACATACACACACACACACACTCAGGATATAGACCTATAAGTGAAACTGAAAAATAGTATTTACTCTTTACCTATAGACATATTTCAGCTTTTTCATCTAAATATCTAAATTTGTTGGAAGTAACACTTATCTGAAAAGAGTTTTGAAGTTTGAATAAGAAATTCTGGTGAAGGTTGTGGATCATCCAGGGTGTGATAGTAGTTTTAGGACAAAAAGGAGCTGCGCTTTTTTTTTTTAAAGAGAAAAACATAGAGGACCATGCCAGTGAGATCTTTATTAATGCATGCTAGTTTACAAATGCCATTTCCAGAGGGTGGTAGGGTTTTTTCATGTCCTGGTCCCATGCTAGGTATGATTGTGTGGATGGCCACCAAATTGTCTAGAGATCAGGTTCAAAGGTAATATAAGCTTTAGACAGAGCTGATCAGTGGTTTGAGAGAGAAGTCAAAGGTGCCATCTTGTTTTGTAAACTAGCAAGCATTAATAAAGTTCCCATTACTGTACATCTGTCCAACAACCAAAGGTGACCTGAAGGCAGGCTATGTTTACTTTTCATATAAAGTTCCATTATTTATTCGTTTGTTCTTTTAGCTGAAGAGCAATATTAGTTCAGATCAGGGTTCAAATTACGGGGGAGCTAAAAGGAGCCCGGCTCCCCTGAAAGGGTGACGGGCTCCCCTGGAAGCCCTCAACTTACACACCCAGGGGGAGCCCGAAAAAAGATCCAGTTTCTACATATATTACATT
>SSNS01000173.1:322419-332736 GCA_006937985.1 Aphyosemion australe | reverse complement strand
ATGTTTTTATTTACTTTGTCCCTGCTTTGTGGAATATTACAAGATAATATTTATAATTATGTTCTGATCACATTTTTTTTGCCCCCGATCCATGTCATAGGATTTTGATACCAAGTCCCAATCCAATACCTCAGCAATGCATTCAGTTAATAAGAAGAAAGTAGAAAACATCCAAGTTGTCCTTTCAGATTTATTTATTTGTAACTTGGAATATAATAGAATACTTTATTTGTCTGAAACCAAACAGTAACAGAAATTTGTCTTTTAACAGGCCTCAACTTCCTGTTTTGATGTAATTTCCTCAGATTAGCTGCTAAAAAACATCACTCTGTCAGGAAGAACATTGATAAGAAATGTGTTAATATTAGGAATATGTTTGATTATAGCCTCATTGCTCATAATTCAAATTGTTTAAATAGTATGTGGCAGTGTTTTGCAATAAGCATTACTATGACTGCACCCATGTTGAGGCTTGCTCTTCCCTGCACAACACGGCTCATACCGTGGCTCTAGGAGACTGCAAAAACCAACGTTTGCAACCAGAGAGTCATACAGTGTGATTAATATATGGCTATCTTGGCTGTGTTTTTGCTGTCAGTAGACAGTTTCTCTTTGTCTTTTAGTGTATCTTGAGTGTCAGATGGCTGTGTGTTTTTGTCCGAGTTGCTGCTGTGAACTGGGAGAGCAAGGTGTTTGGTTTTAAGGTAACATACTAGAACTAAAAGCAGGCAGGTTAAAATTAAAACTAAGTCATTGTCATTTCGTTTGAAAATTTCTATCTGAGGATAAATTAAGGTCACGCTAGTTGCTTTATAAGGTTATAGCTAATCTTTTTCACCTGATTCCAGTAATTTAAAATCACGTGATCAGGCCTGATTTTTGATCCTGTGATCGGATAAGATCATCTCTATTATATAACGGTAATAAATTCATATGATAGTGAGGTGAAACTGTCCTCTTGAGTCCTAATGTATTGTTTTGTCTTTGCCGTGTGGTGTTTGAAAAGTTTGAAAATTTACCTTGAAAATGCTTGAAAAGTGCTTGAATTTGTCAGTGGAAAAAGTGTAAGAACCCTGCAAAGGTGACCTGAAGGCAGGCTATGTTTACTTTTCATATAAAGTTCCATTATTTATTCGTTTGTTCTTTTAGCTGAAGAGCAATATTAGTTCAGATCAGGGTTCAAATTACGGGGGAGCTAAAAGGAGCCCGGCTCCCCTGAAAGGGTGACGGGCTCCCCTGGAAGCCCTCAACTTACACACCCAGGGGGAGCCCGAAAAAAGATCCAGTTTCTACATATATTACATTATTTATTTGGACTCTCAGTGTCTATTTTTTGGGCGGAGAGGATGGAGAGCGGCAGAGCGCTGATTGCTGATGCGCTCCGCTGGGCAGCTGCATCCTGCGCATGGCCACAGTAACATTCTCAAAGTGACGCCACCAAAAAAAAAACATAATTAACACACGATCGTTTATGTTTGCTCATACTTTCTGTCTTTCATTTGTGTCTGACACGCTCCACTGCTGCAGAGCTCAGGTGCAGATTTTGGGTTGAACAAAGTCTGGGGCTTAGCCCAGAGTGATGGATTTTTTTAGTATTTGCAAAAAAATCTTTATTTTTAAATGTTTAGAGGAGACCTACGTCGGCCAGCATGTCTGATAATTTTAAGTTTTTTGTCAGACAATATTAAAATACGTCAGTAATTTTTGAACTGACATGTTTGTCTGACAAGTTTTCACAAACACTGCCCATAGTCTATAGTTCATCCCAATTGTTCTGTAAATATAAAAAATAATACTGAATCATTACAAACCCAAAGTACGTCTACTTGAGTAATCATCTTGCACAGAAAAAACAAATACCTTCAACTTCAACTATGAACTGCTGCTTTTAGAAGTTAGTCTGATTGTGCAAAAACTCTGTGAATCTATTTTATTTTTTACAAACTAAATATCAAACTACTAAGTAGATTTGACTATTTTAAGAAACATTAGAAACTTTCCTGGCTTGAGCTAAAGTTATCAACAGTAAAATGATAATATTAAATGTTTTCTATGTGCTGAACAGTTGAGAGTAGCATTGTTACTGTGGGCTGTCCTCTTTCAAAACTCATATTCAGAGGTTGCAGAAGGTATTTTATAAAACAAGGATCAAAGGCTTTTAAAGGCAGTTAGCATGACTGGTTTTGCAAAGATAATCATTTGGTGTGTAATTGCATTTAAAAAAAATTCACACATTGAATCAAATTCAAAATTATATTAATTAAACAATGTTTTGGGCTTGAAACGCTGACCCATTAAGTCATTTTTCTGGTTCATCAGGGTAAATATGCTGATGGTGACACTAAAACTCTGAACTGGTCACACATGTTACTGTTGCTCTCTTGTGTGGATCTGCTGGTGACGTTTCAGACTCCTTGAGGTAGTAAAGCGTTTCTCACACTGCTCACAGGGAAACAGCTTTTCTCCGGTGTGGATGAACTGGTGTTCTTTCAGACTCCTTGAGGTAGTAAAGCGTTTCTCACATTGCTCACAGGGAAACGGCTTTTCTCCGGTGTGGATCCGCTGGTGTTCTTTCAGACTCCTTGAGGCAGTAAAGCGTTTCTCACACTGCTCACAGGGAAACGGCTTTTCTCCGGTGTGGATCCGCTGGTGGACTTTCAGATGCCCCAACTGACTAAAGCGTTTCTGGCACTGCTCACAGGGAAAAGGCTTCTCTCTGGTGTGGATCCGCAGGTGGACTTTCAGATCCCCTGAGGTGGTAAAGCATTTCCCGCACTGCTCACAGGGAAAAGGCTTTTCTCCGGTGTGGATTCGCTGGTGGACTTTCAGATTCCCTGAGGTGGTAAAGCATTTCCCACACTGCTCACAGGGAAAAGGCTTTTCTCCGGTGTGGATTCGCTGGTGGACTTTCAGATTCCATGAGGTAGTAAAGCGTTTCTCACAGTGCTCACAGGGAAACGTCTTTTCTCCAGTATGGACACGTTGGTGACGCTTTAACTTTGATGGTAAATCAAAGCTCTCGTCACAATGGTCACAGCAGTAACGCTTCTTGATCTTTTTGGTAGGCTGAAATAAAGAAAAATTAAACCAAAAACTTTTAATACAGATGTTTCAATAAATGTTCTTTCACAAACTCATGTTTACTTTTGGAAAAATATATGCAGATAAACTACGTTCTATCATAATCCATTTACATATTAGTTTTGTATTAGACACCAGCATAAGTACATTATATAACAGATTACACTTTTTTCAAATGTTTCAGATGTTTCCTAGCAAACAGATTTCATGTTTATATGTTTATGCATTTGGCAAATGTGTTTATCCAAACAACATTTTTTACCAAAATCTCAGCTCTACAAGTGAAATCAACCCACCTCTTCCAGTGACGACATTTTCCTGTTGGTGACACTTCACTCCTCTCCTCTATCCAGGAATTGTCTCTGGAATAATCAAAAGAACACAACATATCTGAGGAAATGCTGTGGAAATTAGCTATTGAAAGATGTAGCTATGTTATCTAATTCTGATAAAGATATGATGGGCAGCTATGCTAACAGTAATTTTATAATAATTTAAATTTACTGATTTTCATTTAAAGATCTCACTGGCAGTCCAAATAGCCTTAATTATTAATATGATTCTGCTGCATTCATGCACTAATAGCAAAGATTTTGACTGATTAAATCCAAAGTTTCCAAAAATCAAAGTTTCAAAAGCTACTTCAGAAGGACAGAACAGTATAAAATCTTACAAAAAGTGCAAAAAGCATTATTTTTTTACCTTTTCTGTGAAGATTTTGAGCTCTGGAGGTTGAAAATGTCCTCTAACAAGTCTCAGAACCAGAAGGTTTTTTAAAAGTGCAACATTATTTTCATGGTAACCAATGGAGACATCAACTGAAAAATTCCAGAATCAATTTTAAAATGAAACAAATCAATAATGCTTTCAGAACCTTTCCACTTTGGCTTTGTTTCAGTAAAAAAAACAATGACAAGGTGGAATTTGTTGTGTTTTTGTACCTCGGATCGATTTGAATAAACACCAAATGATTTGTTTTAAATCCTAAAGTGTTAAACCATACAACTGAACTGTACGTCGCATTGTTTGTTGTCCAATAGCATGCAGACGCAGTTTGAAAGATAACCGTAGAACCTGCCCCTTGACTGAACTTTCCCTATGGGTCATGGCCAGACTCTTTACATATATAGAAAGGCTTGCCAGGCTAATTGGTGGGTTTAGGGCTAGTAAAACAGTATTTTGTTTAGAATACGATTTAAAATGTAAGGATTTTTGAGATATGATGTAAATTGATTAATGTACAAATTGTGAGTTTGATAAGATTGTAAAATTGTGTATTGGTTTATTTATGTTTTTATTTGTTTTTAGTTCGTTTTATTGTGGATTTTAAAATTAACATTTCAACTTTGACATGGAGTAAATCTTAATAAGTTTTCACTATTGTCTGTTCTTCATTTGATTGTTTTCCTTCATACTATGAAAATGTTTGTTAGTTTTTATTTAACTATGTAGAATAAAAAACGATAGAGAAAAAGTAGACAGGTCCAGTTTGCAATTCAGTCCAATTAGAATTTAATTCATCACAATCATATTCAGATTCCAATCCAAAATCCAATTTTATTCAGTTGAATGGAATCCGATTTATTAACTCAAAATAAAAATGACATAATTTTCTGGGTATTTTGCACAAAAACGTAGAGCTGCCACCCACGCAAAATAAAATTAGTGTGATCATTTTTCTGTAACAACATAATTTTCATGTTCTTACAATATAATTTTCACATTTGAACAATAAACATATTTATCACATTTGTACAATGTTATAATATTGTACAAAAAATAAAATTATATTGCACACACGTGATGTTGTATGACATTTGTACAATATAATAATATTTTTAGAACATGATATTATATTGTTAGAATAATAACGTTATTATGGTATAACGTGATATCGCTCTAATTTTATTTGGCATGGGAGGCAGCTCCTTGAAAATATATATTTTTATTTATATGACAGAATTAGAAATAAAATGTAAAAATGCCATTTCTATTATACATGTAATTAATGTTAAATGGTGGGCGTGTGATTACCCTCCACCCACCACCACCCCACCTCACAAATCTGTGGAAAAGTTATCTTGTATTAAACCAATCTATGATGCAATAAGAGGTTGAGGAGCCCTGGAGAAGGTTATGATCAATCTTGTATTATATTCAATAGGGCGATGATGGCAGAGGAATTAAGCACCCCCTGTAACTGGAGGGTTGCAGGTTCAAGCCCCACTCAGTCTGTTGCAGTCATTTGTGTGTCCTTGGGCAAGACACTTCACCCAGCTTGCCACAGAGGGTCTGGTGGCACTAGTGTTTGGCTCTGTCAGTGTGTCCCAGGACAGCTGTTGCTACAATGTAGCTCATTACCACCGTGTGTGTGTGTGGGTGAATGACTGTTTGCATTGTAAAGCCACTTGGGGGGTTATAGAATTCTAGAATAGTAGTTTCTATGATAACTAAACTTAATGAATAAACCAATCGCAGCATTAATGAAAAGTCATCTGAGAATAAGCCAAGCCAGCTCTGTAATCTTTATCTTTAAAGTCATCTAGTCTCAGGGTATCTGCATCCTGATCCCAAACCGACCGCTCCATAAAGGAGGCTGATAACAGAAAGCTTACCTGGTTACCATCCATCCATTTTCGTCCGCTTATCCAGAGTAGGGTCACAGGGGCAGCAGCCTAAGCAGAGAGGCCCAGACTTCCCTCTCCCCAGCGACCTGGGCCAGCTCTTCTGGGGCAATCCCAAGGCGTTCCCTGGCCAGCCAAGAAATGTAGTCCCTCCAGTGTGTCCTGTGTCTTCCTTTGGGTCTCCTCCCAGTTGGATGTGCCCAGAAAACCTCATCAGAGAGGCATTCAGGAGCCACCTCAACTGGCTCCTCTTGATGTGGAGGAGCAGCAGATCTACTCCGAGCCCCTCCCAGATGACCAAGCTTCTCACCCTATCTCTAAGGGAGAGCCTAGACACCCTACAGAGAAAACTAATTTCAGTCGCTTGTATCCACAATCTCATTATTTTGGTCACTACCCAAAGCTCGTGACCATAGGTGAGGGTAGGAACGTAGATTGACCGGTAAATCAAGAGCTTCGCCTTCCGACTCAGCTCTCTCTTCACCACGACAGACCAGTACAACACTCGCATCACTGCAGACGCAGCACCACCTATTGATCTCATGCTCCATCTTTCCCTCACTCACGAACAAGACCCCGAGATACTTAAACTCCTCCACTTGGGGCAAGACCTCATCCCTGGCCCGGAGAAGGTATTCTACCCTTTTCCAAGACTCACTCAGCTGTGAACCACTCCAGCTAAAGCTGGAGATCACATTCTGATTAAGCCAACAGGACCACATCATCTGCAAAAAGCAGAGACCTGATCCTTAGGCCACCAAAACGGATCCCCACAACACCTTGTCTGTGCCTAGAAATCCTGTCCAAACCTGTTTACCAGTAACCCAAAGTTCATTTAAACATCTTTGGTCAGGAAAGTAAGAAAACTAACAAAAACACATGACTGAAATTATTCTCTAACAATACAGTACATATGACAAACATAGACATCACAGACGGCAGAGGAAAATGATTGTCTTGAGGTTGTAAGGTCGAGGTACAGTTTCATCTATCTAAGCCTTTATTTAGCCCCCCATCCTGTCTCAGAACTCTCTGAACTGAGATCAGTCTGCAGTTTTCCCCAGAGACAACACTAATGTCACATAGCTACTTGGCACACCAATATTTCACAACCAAAGCAAACCTATTAGGGATGACTACTTACCATAGACAAGATGTGTCCTTCACAGCAGCAACCTTCACATTCAGGGTATTCTCAATCTTTGCAAACCAGCACTGAGACGTCCACATATGCACACACATGCTGTGCATCTACACATTTTCACTTTATTTTTTTTTTTGCTTGTTTGATTTCATCTGTCTCTCTGTCAGATCTCTTTATTATAACCATCACCAGAATCCCTAATGTGAAAAATGCTGACATGTTTGATGAAACAGTATTAATAAAATTGTGGAACGGTTTACTCAAGCTTTATGAGGAATACATTAGTGTTTTCTGATTTATCATTTTCTACAAATAATATCAAACCATAAGAAAGATTTACGGCAAAAAATAATTAATTTATGCTTCAGTCATCTAATTAATTTGATAGTACATTTTTATTATATTAGATTAGCTGCAATTATAATTATTTGGAAAGTGAACCCTCCTATTTAAAAAAAGCACAAAATTAGTGCTAAAAGATTTTTTTTAAAACGTGTGCAAACCCTGGCTTTTATTTATTATCGTTTTGTTTATTTATTTAACTTCTTATTCTATATTCACATAGGAAATTTGAGAATTTTCATGTATTTTTCTTTTTCATTTATGCAGATTTATGTAGAACTTCTACAAAATTCAGGAAAAAATAAGTCATACCAAACTCCCAAACGTTATCTGCAGTTTTCAGCTGTAAACACATAATGCATGCAAGCTGTGATATTAAAAATCATACTGAGCTTTTTAGTTTTGAGCTTCCAGTTAGGATAGTTTGCTCTTAGAAACTAACTCTTCAATGACGTCCTTTTTAAATTTTATTTTTATGTTAAAAAAATGAATTTTTATGAAGGACATTTATTTTTTTATTTATTTTGGCCAAAAACATGTCAAACATGTGCTATAAAAGCATTATTGATGATGTAAGACCAATGAGAGGAATACACAACACCAGTTAAATGATTCTTCCTTGAATCAGTTATAACTACTAAGTAATTTTGCTAAATTCCTCAACACTAATGAGATAAACTACGGAGAACTACAGGACCAGCCGTTTGCTTATTTATCTCGTTTGGCTTGCAAAGAAAACTTGGATTTGATTTATGTTCCCCCCAATTTTATTGAACTACACAAAGGAACTCTCCACCTTGACCGCTCTATTAGAGTAAGGAGCCAAAGTTATCAATCGAGGTGGCGAGAGGAAGGAAAGTCTGCCCAACAAGCCGAGCTCTCTCTGCCTAATGGATCACACAGTGCTGCAGGAGGCGAAAAAGAGAGTGAGTGAGTGAGACGGAGGGAGCAGGATGTTGCTCCTTCACTGTGGTTTTGACTGATTATGCATTTTTTTTCTTAAGCTATTCATAGAAGATAGATTTATCATTCCAATTTGTCAAACTACCAAAGATTTCAATTAATTATGTGCAGCGAAAGACTGGTGTATTAGGCCTCTCTGTCAGCACTAGTCGGAGTCCCCATTTACAGGACTCAGAATAAAGAGGTATCAGAGAGGTGCTTGGATCCACTAGTAATTAATTTGATGAATGCCTTAGCGGCACAAATAGTGGCAGCCGTGCATCTTTTCATCAGACACAGGCGACAGTCTCGGTGCTCGGTGCTAATTTGAGGGGGCAACTCATCTGTATAGTGGATGTGCTGGTGGCTGGGTCTATTCTTCAACCTGTGCCTCCTGCTGTCCACAGTGTGTTGGGGCCTTATGTTTTCTGTCAACTTTGTCCTTGTGCCAAGCAACTTGCTCCACTTAGTGCCCAGTTTTTTCACTCCATGAACCTGATAATGGGGAGGCCTGCTGGATTAATGGATGGTGTAATCTTGTTATTTTCTTGCTGCTGGTATTCCTTGTATCGTGGTCAACATGCTGCAAAAACGACCACGCATATAGCATCCAGATGTGAAATTTAATATCTGATAAAGTGGAAGAATTTGATTGTTATTTAAAGGAGCAAGAGGGAATCCACACGGAAAACAAATAAAGGAGATAACGCAGTGGGAGGTGGGATTGGGCCAATCTAAAATGATGGATCATATTATTGTTATTAGGTGAAAGCTTCAGCGGTTGCCGTTAGTGACGCGCACCGTCAATGTCGGCAGGAGTTTCAGCCGAACAAAGAGATAATTGGACTGGTGCCACATAATTCAGTTTCAGATTTTCACAAGGGTGTGGGGGGTGTTGGGGGCATCATTATAAATCAGGTCAGCCACTGATACGAGACCATAAATCAAAGAAACACACAGCTCAAACAATTAGATAATTACTATACCGCCGTGTCATGGCTGCTAAGGTGTTTTTGCTTTTCCCACTAAGAGAGGAGAGAAAGTGACAAACAGTTAGCATGAAAGGGAAGATGCAAGACATTATAAACCATGAAGAATATGAGAAATTAAAGGTCAAGAAATGAATTACAGAAAAAAGTCAAAGGATTTTGTAGGAAAATATTATCAGCCAACTTTGGTCTAACGCACAACACCTTCTGATCAAACTTGAATTTAATTACATATGACTCTAGTAAGGGTCTCTTCGCTCTATGATTACATGGACTGTCACTGACCCCTAGTGTTTCTCTGTTCAGTAACACTACTTGAGCTACACTTCCTCTAATTATATTTATGACCCTTGATTACCCCAAGGCAGAGAAGCAGCCTGAAATCCAGAGGCACGGGTCCAGTTGACCCCAATTGAAAGTGTCATTTCACGGGATTGCCGAGCTGGAAATGCTTGTGTAACCGAGGATGAGCAGATATTAATTTCATGTTCCTTCTCAGCTTCATTGTTTGATATTTGAGCAGTTACTCCATGGTGTCCCTCCCTTCCCACACCGGGGGTGTGTGTAGCAATGTCTGCTCCGTTCTTGTGTCGAACCAGAGTGCAAGGAAGCTCCAAGTGCAGGAAAAAATTGAGGTCACAGCACCAGAGTGAACCAACTGGAACAGATTGTTGTGGAACCTCCAGGCTTTTGCAGACACGTGTTGATCCCAGAACAGCATGCCCTCGCTTTTACCTTCCTAGCTTTCTTTGCCGCTCCCCAGAGAGTGCCTGGAATGGATAAAAAGAAAGTCCTAGTCCATTACTACTGCTTCTGACCATCAAATGCATCATCATCATCATCATCATCATCATCTGTGGGTTTGCTGATAGAAAATACATAAAAAGTCCTAAAATAGGTGAAATTTTAGGGTACAAATTGTTCCACAACTAGTTTTTATTCATATGTGCAAAAGTATTTTATATACTGAATACTTAACTGAACTGAATATTATTATTTTTTTAAATTAAGTGCATCTGTTACATTGAATATGAGGAATATACTTGTTCAATCATATGACAGTTGATTTGATCTGAGCTTTTCCAACTCAGCTGAACAAAATGTAAACGTCTCGTTAGATCATCGTCTTCAGAGCACTTTAAATAGATATTTAAGCTCTGCATAAGCCCCATCTGCTCCGCTACATCTCCCCACA
>SSNS01000173.1:307511-318663 GCA_006937985.1 Aphyosemion australe | reverse complement strand
AGATGGAGGATGTTCAGAACAACAGAGCTGGGGGATCTGCAGACCACAGCGCTGGACACACTGTTTAACCAGGGCTCCTTTGGAAACAACAAGGACAAGACCAAGTTCTACACACTCCCTAACTTTTTAGTTTAAAGGCAGATTTCTGAGCTGTGAGCCCTACATCACCTGTGTCTGTGTTGTCTACATTTGAGCAGCTCATTTTAGTTTTGATGAGGTTGTGACTAAATCTCCCATTGAAAGATTCCGTTTTCAGGGTCAAGATTTCTCTGTCCTCTGCTTTCAGTTTGTCATAAAGCAATTTTTAGACCTCATGAAAGGTTAGAAATTCAAATCAAGTAGCCAGATCATGTTGGTCAGGAGCTCCTGTTTGTCTCACAGGAGACAGAAGGGAAGGAGTACTGTCCATGACCTGATGAGTAGTGATGACACACATCAGGCAGTAAATAGTATTTTCCTGTAATTGTCCAATTATGTGTGTCTGTTACAGAATTATTCCAGTTTTTTTTTATCACTATATGTTCTCAAAGCTGTTTAAATAATTGGTCAGAAATCTAATCTTGTAAATAAACATTTGTGTTATTCTGTCTCCTGAATCACATTCACCATTTTTATTAATTTTCCAATTTGTGTAACATTATGACACTTAGTGCTCTCACAGCATATGAACACACGGTAAATAATTTGAGTTTAATAACTAGTACGGCAAATAGTAAAACATCCAGGACTCAAATACCACACTCAGGTCTTTACTATTCAAAATGGGATCCTGTGTCATACAGAAGTATTGATATTAACAGCCATAAATCACACGGCCCACTCCTAAGAGTGCCTGGATGTAAGTTCATTTCCTTTAATCACATTTCAAACGTAGGTTTGTAACTTGGTGTTCCAGTATTTCTGGACGTAAACTGTGTCTAAAAAAACTCAACTAGGAGTTCCATCATCTCAAAATGTAAGATCAGGCAAAATCCTTTCAACAAAAATGTCATTGTGGTTCCACACCAAAATCACAGTCCTCTACTTCTACGATGTGGAGCTGAGGATGAACATAGAAGTAGTAGTCATGATGACTCTGGTCCAGCATGACTTCATCTCCTTCATCGAGGAGGCAGAAGCCCTTTCTCCCAGCACACAAGTGCAGATCGGCCTCTTCTTGCTCAGAGTGTGGACACTAAAATGATAAAAACATGTAAATAACAAATTATTATATTTCTGCTCAGTTCACTGATTCTTATAAAAGTACACGTATATGGCTCCAGCAGTTACTGTAATTTTTAAACCTCAAATGCAATCAACAACAATATTAGACAACAGTAAAATACTGATATTGTTGCCTTAAATATTTAGATGCATTGATTAAGGAGTATATAGTTATGAAAGGAAACATCTGGAACATGCAGTAGTTGCTAACACTAAATCACTTACCCTGTCATGCAGCTGCAGTGACTTCTCCATCCTTCACGAATAATCCAGGTCTTCAGAGGTGTTTCCCTTGATCTCTGAGAGTGGTTTACCTTTAGACATAAACGATCGTCAGGCTCACGATGTCATGAAGGTGTGTAAGATGTTTGTTTACATAGCCGCTAATGCTAGCTGTTAGCATCTTGACCCATAAAACAGGATAAAAACAAACACTCACCCTGACGAGGACCAAGCAGTAATTATCACGGAGCCGTTTGGTACCGAGTTGTGGACCCACCCGCTGACAAAAAGGTTAAATGCCTCCAAACTTTTAAATGTGTTCATCTGTTGTCTCGTGAAGAAGGATGCTGAAGGACCAGCGGTAGTCTCATATCAACAGCCTCGACTGTTGGTAAAAATCCCAGTTCAGTTGAAAACTCACTAATGTTCGTGATATACAGGTCACGTCCAGCATATCTGTTGATTAAATCCGTGTACCTTTGTCTGGAAATTGGGTCTAAAGCCGAGTAATACAGACTTTGCTACGGTTTCCTCCATCGTCTATCTGTACAGTTGAAACTATCATGTGTGATTACTTTTGTCTGACTGAATGAGTAGCCAATCACAAACTAGCCCCGCCCTGTTTGTCTTGACTGACTGACTGAGACGTTCTGCTGTAAAATGTCATTATAAAATAAGTCAGCCATGGAAAAAACACTATTATTAAATAAAAGCTGACTTTGTTAAAAAGACGTTATGTAATAAAAACTGAAAGAATTAAATAAAAACGCCTCAAAAATAATTTGGATTATTACGTAAAAATGACTTTGGAAATAAAATTTTATTTTAATAAACAAATTTTTTTTTAATAATGAAAATTATTTCATAATATTGAGCTTATAGATTTTACATAACAATCTGTTATTTCACAATTTCATTGTCAGATTACATAATTGTCTAGTATTTATTCATGTTGACATTTATTTATGGAGGGGGGGTGCACGCGTCGTATGGTCGGGGGGGGGGTACGCGTGACATTATGCATTAAGACTGAACAGTCATTAAAAAATGTTTTTTAACTGGTGGAGTAGTTATATGCTTTGTGTGGGTTAGGCTACAGAGATCTCATGCTTTTTATAAAAAAAACGAACCAGATGGCTGGAGTGAACGCTGGAGTTGTTGCCTTTTTGAGTGGGCCACCGTAGCTGCAATACTTACTCTGAACTGCATGGCGCTAAAGAGTCGCAATTTTTACCATGATTTCTATGAATATCCCACATGGGACCTTTAAGTGAGTGCAATGAAAAATTTGTTGTACACTTGTACAATGACAATGAAAGAATCCTGAATCTTGAATAATTGATTTATCTGAACAACTTGTACAGTAGGGCAAAAAGTTTTTGGCAGCCACAGATTGTGCAGGTTGTCCCACTTAAAAGGATGAGAGAGGTCTGTAAAATTCATCATGGGTACACTTCAACTGGGAGAGACTGAATGTAAAACAAATCCTGGAAATTAACATTATATGACTTTTAAATAATTTATTTGTATAATGGTGTAGAACAGGGGTTCCCAAATCAGGGGTCGGGACCCCAAATGAGGTCCCCACAAGATTACAGGGGGTCCCCATAATTTTGTCTTTGCTGAAGTTGTGAGGTTAGCAAGATTTTATTTGTAAAAATTACATTTATAAAATCCCAATAACACACCCTACAGTATAATCAGAACTCAATATAAAAGTTATAACTCTATGTCTGTATAAAGTTTGCAAATTATCACATTTAACGTGTTTCTGCGTGTAGGAGTTGGGGTTGGGGGTCCTGGCTTGTCTTGGACACAGGCAAGGGGGTCCCCAAAGAAAAAAATTTGGGAACCCCTGGTGTAGAATATAAATGTTTGGAACTGAAGTTCACCTCAATACTTTGCAATGTAACCTTGGTTGGCATCGACAGAGGTCAAATGTTTTCTGTTGGTCTTCACCAGGTTTGGACACACTGTAGCTGGTACTTTGGCCCATTCTTCTATGCAGATCTTCTCTAGGGCTGTGGTGTTTTTGGGGCTGTTGCTGGGCAACACAGACTTCCAACTCCTTGAGGTCTGGAGACTGGCTTGGCTACTCCAGAACCTTGAAAAGCTTTTTTACATAGCCACTTCTTTGTTGCCAGGGTGGTACATTTGGGATCATTGTCATGCTGGAAAATCCAGCCACATATAAACTCCAATGCTCTCATTGCTGGAAGATGTTTTTTGCCTTTTTCCTTAGCACAGAAAAGCATCCCATAATCATAATGTTTCCACCCTCATGCTTCACAGTGGATATAGTGTTCTTGGGATGCAACTTAGCATTCCTCCCCCTCCAAACACAGCGAGTGGTGTTTATACCTAAAGGTCTATTTTGGTGTCATCTGACCACATGACATTCTCCCAAGCCTCCTCTGATGTTCTCTGGCAAACTTTAGACAGGCCTGGACATGCCCTGGCTTAAGCAGGGGGACCTTCCAGCGCTGCAGGATTGTAATCTATGACAACATAGAGTGTTACTAATAGTAACCTTTGTTACTGTTTTCCCAGCTCCCTTCAGGTCATTAACCAGCCCCCCTGTGTAGTTATGAACTGTTTCCTCACCATTCTCAAGATCATTTGTAGCCTATGAGGTAATATCTTGCAATTATTTGTAATTAATTGTAACATGGCATATCCACTGTGGTCCTAGGTCTGCTCAAATAGCTTGACAATTTCTGTTTATCCAAATTAGGGTAAATGTTCAAAGAGCTATCTACAGGTAAGATACATAAACCGTCTACTGAACATACATGAACTACTCCTTTATGCAAATATTTAAACTCTATAAAAGGATAGAGAACCCCACCCCACCAAAAAAAAAAACCAAACACATGAATGTTATTTAAATATTTCATCAACATAAAGTGTTGGTGTTTAAAAACTGAAATAAAATGGCCTGTCATGGTTGATGTGGGATTAAATGTCACCCTTTCTTCACGTTTATTATAATTTAGTTATGTCCAAATTTTAAATTTAAATTATTCTCTATGAACATGAAAAGGTCTCAGGCTGGGCTTTACAATACCTCAAAGATTTTGCAGTATAGCAATATCATTGTTTAAAATATCAGTCACAAAGGCTTCTAATAAGTTTTCCTCTCCACTGTCGCTACATGCTTGCTTTGTATGAGGTAAACTCATACTAAGTCAGTGACTCGATACAATCTGCTGGGTTTTCTTCCATAGGAAACGTATAACTAATTATCATATTAAACTGAACTAATAAGCAGGTTAAATTGGAATGTTTACTTTGTATAATTCCTTGAGATGACTCTTGTTGTGAGTTGGTGTTATATAACCTGAACTGAATTGAATTAATAAATCGCAAATGCACGCATGCATGCGCACACACAAACACACACACACATATTTTTTTATTTCACAAAATGTTATTATTGCAAATTATATAACTATCTCAATATCCCAAATTGCAAGTGCACATTTCTCTAATATCATAAAATAATTAAAGTATCCACATTTGTTTGTGTGTTAGAAAAGTCAGAGGGAGCAAGTTATGTGGCAAGCTCATCACTGTGCAGGGTAATAAGGTCAATGCAAAAATATCCCCTGGGCACATTTTCCAGCAAATGTGCACAAACACAAATACACACATTTGAACGTACACACAAACACACACCACTCCACTGTCCTGGCCTTATGTTGCAGAATCCAAACCAATCGAGTCAATTGCCAGAAAACATGACATGACCTTTCAGATTCACTGAGCATCAACTGTGAGTTGGACTGGCGTGCTTTCCGTTTCAGCGCACCCTCTGCCCCTCCCGTCCGCTCCGTCACCCCCAGGGCCCAGAACCCTCCACAAATAATTACTCTCGCTGGAGTCCGTACTCCACAAGACACAGCTAAAAAAATAAATAAAAAATCGTGACTCTGATCTTGACCCATACTTAAGGTACTCTCACTATTAAATCATCCCTCAGAGGGGTTTGATTATTTGAACAACTCAGTCACTCTGAACCGGGGATGAGTAAGGTCAAGTTTATATTTGGACGTATGTTAATTATGGACATTATATTTATTCACAGGATATCAGGAAAACAAACGCCAAACTTTATGTAACATATTTTGTTACAGCAATGCACACTTACATTTTTAGCTCAAAATCTGGTTTGCTAAAAGTTTTTTTTGCGAGTATTTTCACAGAATCTTAAATGGGAAAGTAAAAATGAGAGAAAGAAAGGAATGAGATTAAGAATTTGAATAGATGGATTGGTTCCAAAATAATATTAAACTAAAACTTAACCACTAATGATAAATAGTAGGTTGAGATTCAATCTATGTTGTCCATTCACTTTAATATACAGGATGTAAAACAAAATCTTAAATAACAAAATACAAAACTCTATCAAACGGGTAAAATAACTTTTAAAATAACTTCAGCTTATTAAGACATTATTATCCTAAAATGTACAGTTTCACTACAACATCATGACCTCTGACATGACAAATTAAAGTTTCTATCCAGCCATTCCTGTTTTTATAGCACAGTAACTCAACAGAAAAGTCAAGACTTCCTTGGGTCATGTGCAGTGTCGAAGAACAGCCCCCCTCTGATTGGAGCTAGCAGTCAGCTATGAAGGCTGTAGGAAGGGACCATCCCAATTTTCACCCCCATAAACAAAGACAGATAAGTCACTTTTTGTTATAAAACTCTTCAAATCGGACCTGAGATGCCCTCTAGACATTTTGGTGCAGTTTCTGGAAATTGGGGTGGTTGACATCATCATTACAACGTCTCTGAGCCGGCAAGCTAAGTAGCAACCGGGACGTAACAATCAACATTTCAAAGAGTAAATCTGGGGACAGGCATCGAACTCTCTTGCAGTTCCTAGTCCATATTTATTTTTCATTGGCTGTTGCATGTGTTTGCAGTTGTAATTAGCACGTTTCACGACCATGTCCACCAGGAATTCAAACATGTTTGACTGACTGTGCCTGAGATCCAGTTGCATTAGCCACACCATTCACACAAATACAAAATAGCACACATGTATTCAAATTCCTGTTGCCTTTTCTATGATTTAGCTTCATAAAAGTATGAAAGTCTGTCAATTTAAAAGTAAAAAATTCCAAAAAGTTCAACATGTAAACAAAAAATAACCTGCATAGGTATTGCACGTATTGTTTACAGGAAATTTGATTTTGTGCATGCCTTTAGAAAGGGAGATGAACACTTGCTGACCAGCATGGCGTGAGAATGCTGCTGTCTAAAGGGTAAAGGCACTCACACACCAAAAGATGCACAGCAGACAGCTCTGAAATGTATTTATGTGTACGTCATGCTCAAAACTGTTGTGTGCTGCGCTGAGCAAAGTGCAGAGCTGTGCAAAGCTCAGCACAGGGTAAAGCTTGATGTGATCTACGGTAAATTTTGTTGAACTTTGACCAACGTGACATAAAGTCACTGTCAAAATAGATCCTTCACCAGACTGAAATTCTCATTCTACTCTCTGGATCATATGATCTTATAAACACAGAAACTCACTGCTTCATTTTTTTACTCTCACAAGCAGGGATAGCAAGATACAACAGCTTTTTAAAAATGTTTTTGAAGACATAAAAACGTGATTTCACATCCTGAAGCTTTCTTGTCTTGTCTTCTCGACCCATGTTTTGAAAACTTTACTTATTTCAAGCTGAACTCACTGGAAATGTAGAAACCCGATTTCAGAGGAGAGCTTGGTGTAAACCCCTTTTTACCCCACACATCCTATAGTACCCCAATGCCAAGGTCATCAATGTGGGTCATTGTCATGGAACATGGCTGGCCTGGTTAGTCATTTAAGGGTTAAAAGCAGCTTAAAAAGGAGCTCACTTTTGCAGCCATATCACTGATTCTTATGTGAAAGAGGCTAAAGTCAGCTCTTTGGGAATTTTTGGGAATACCCAAAAAAATTACAGAAAGCTTGGAAAACAAAAGAAATCCAACCTACAAGTAATTTTTGCAAAGTCCAGATGTCAAAACATCAACAGAGATTCAACGTCTATGTGATCACCAATCCAGAACTGAATTACAGATACATTCACTATCCATGAGACATCAAAAAGTATCTATACAGGGTAGAAAAAAAAAGAAGTCTCTGCAAATCGTTTTCTCTATTTCTGGAGTGCTTAATGTCTGGCAGACAATTTTCAAATGTCAAGGGTCAAACTATGAGGTTGAAGCACTGAGTGGACTAATTCCTGGTTTGTACACCATTCTGCATGGCAGCACCTGGTAACGTCATGGATCACTGAGGATTACAACAAGTGACAATCAGCAGTGAATGTAAATGCACAACATCCCCGTTTCAAGAAAGCTGGGATGCTGGACAAAATGTCAAGAACAATGAATGCAATGATTTGAAATTATTCTTTGTGCATTGTGATTAGTGAACCCTGTAGCATCTTTACTTCTAAAAGATCCACTTGAGATGTTTATACTGATGTTATTGGAACAATAGTGGGAGATGTGTGCTGCCATGTTTACAAAGCTTACCGTTTTGTGTTGCACTATTGCAGTTTGCTAGCACTAAATGTTAAGATTAGCATAGCAGCCTACTTAAATGGGTATAACATGCAAAATCATGCGAGAATATGCTGACTGAATTTGTTTAAGGAACAAGTTTGTTAGTTTTTTCAGTACATTTGCAGTGGTCTCTAATGAATGCCTTTTGAGTCAATCTCTGAAAAAAGCTCCTGCTTCAGGAAGTAGAAGGTAGCCAGAGCAGTGGGGAGCAGAAGATGACTTATTTCCTGATACCTGTACATCTCGCCTCTGATTGGCTAACAGCAACACGGCTCTACTACTGACTCTATTTGCTCTGCAACGTTATTGTTTTATCTCCACAAATAACACAAGCCTGAAGGAGGTCTGCCATGTTGTGGAGTTGCTAATGCTAACAGTTAGCTTCTACGTTTTTCCTCCAGTTTTATTTTGATATCTTTTTTTAATCGTTTTTTTAGTTCTTGTGAAGCACCTTGATGTTTATCTTGAGAGGCGCAGTATAAAACATTGTTTCTTCTTCTTTTTCTAATCCGAGCCTTTACTCATCTATTTTCTATCAGCGGCTAATGCAGGAAATAGGGGTAGAAGACTATTTTCACATCCAGCCTGCATGTGAAACTCAGAGTGACCTATTTCAAGAGTAACAAATAAAAAATGGTTTCTGTGTGAACTTGCTCTTTAATAATTGGCTGCTAAGCTGTGCAAAGGCCAACATGAATTGTAAAATCATGTAGTTGATTAATAATTCCTCTGTACACCCGTTAGTATAGAATTTGCTTCCTTTGTTAGCAGATAAAACACATTATGAGTACAAACAGCAAGTATATAAAGGTCAAATGTCCAGATCTTGATACCTGCTTTGGCTTTTGCTGTTGACTGTGATCCGTCTCCTTATTATGCTCTTACTCTATAAATAGATTTAAAGCTTGCTACAATGCTAGGTCAAGTACATTTAACCCTTAACATTTAGCTTATCCCACTGTCACATCTGTATCATCAAATTAATGTCAGGCCACAACACAGTTTCTTTTTGTTTTTTTCTTTTTTTCGCCTCTGAGAGAGTAAACCTCAGTGAAACCCAGCAGGGAGGCGCCATCCAGTCTCTTTTCATTCACCTCAAAATGAGGAGGGCAGAATGATATGGGGCCATAAGCCTTAATACAACAATCTTATTTCATGGAAGATGGTGCCCTCTGCCCCCTTTGTGTCTCTGAAGTTGATTTGAAGTCACGGTTTGTCCTTTTGGTATGATGTTGGGTCAGACCAATTTGCCACCTGGTGGGGTATGGGAAGTAGGGAGGTACATTTTTTAATTGCCAGGTCACTTGGTGAAGGGACAGAAGATCCTTTGGGCACATTGTCTGTCTCTGTGTGAAGGAACTGCCATCGGAAATCCCTCACCTCATTATGAGAGAGGAAAGATTAATTGACCAGTTCATTGACTGGCAGCCTCAAGACTAGATCAACTTAGCAAAGGGACTCACCAATTAAGACTGGACTACACCACCTTTTTTTGTACCAAGAGTAATCTTTTTTACTGTCATTAGTCTCTGGGGTCCTATAAGGAAGATCAAGGCTAAGTCGTCTTTTGTCCAAAGCACAAAAAGATTTTAAAGCATGATTTAGAGGGAGCCGATCCAATTCAAGAGACTCGACATTTTTCAATTTAACTCACAAACAGTTTAACAGAAATCTTTGAACTATTTAAAGCAACAACACTAATTCTGATAACATCAGACGTTTCAATCCAGGCAAATTACAAGAGTTTCAAGTAACAAAAGAAAGGAAGATGCTGTAAAAGTAGGTGTCTTCCTTTTCTCTTGAGGTCTGAAGAGTTGGTTCCACTGGTATAACCATACCCTAAAGCGAAAGTGCAGATCTGTTGAGGTGGGTTTCTGCCGTGAATGTTAATAGCTTACCTGCATGAACGGTTTCAGTTTGGATACATTCCAAAGTCCAAGGATCACTGTCATCATGAAACAACTCCAATCTCAAATATTTCAGAGCAGGTCGTGCTTTCATTAACTGTAAAACTTTTGTCAATTTTGTGTTTCATGCCTGTTTTGCTTGAAGTATTATGATAATCTTGTTGATAAAAGCCCCAGGCTGCACAAATAGAGCTACAGCTACACGCTGTTGCTATTTGAAATTGCACTGTTTGAAAGAACTGTTTGATTTTTGTCCTTTTCAAGATTGGAGATGGTTCAAGATGGCAGCAATGTGCTTTGATCTTAATTAAGGGCAAACGATCCATTAGCCTGCCAATCCAGTCAAAATTATACTTTGTTTCTCGAAACTGAGGTTGGTTATAAACAGTACAACAGGTTGGATAGACATAGGGTATACAGGGGTTGGCAGTCTTGGTTCTGGAGTGCTGCTAGCCAGCATGTTTTAGTTTTTTCCCTGTTCCAAAACACCTGATTTAAGGTGATTCTGCAGAGCTTGATAACTTGGAACAGGTGATTTAACCATTCAATTAGGTGTGTTGGAGCTAAAAGATGCTCAATAGCAGCACTCCAGGACCAGGATTGCCTACCCCTGACCATAGAACATAACCATCTTACACAACTAGACATCAAAAGATCTTCTTTTAAATAGGTGCATTGCTTTCTTTTTCTACAGTTTTTGAAACCTATCAAAATGTGACATAAGACCCTAATTTGAGTGAAGGATGTCCTAATCAATCAATTCAAAAGTGCTAAAAATACACGGAATTTGCAACTGAGACTTGACAATTTTCAAAAATAGCTGCAAGGGCACAAAAAGCTCATTTCTTTTTTTCTTTCTCATCTATTAAAAAAGCATGATGGCAAACCAGGCCCCAAAATGAGAGGCCGTAATGTCAAACCAACCATGTGCTACTGTAAAACTAACCAGGGGGGATGGATATGTCACGACAACAAAGGTGTCTGAGATTCCCTGCCAACACCTGTCGGCTCCAGGGGAGGCTGCATCTGCAATAACAATACTCACTTTGACATAAAGCATACAACACATACATATAAGCATACTCTAACACAAACACACACACTTTCTCACTTTGTCTTCTGTGCATGCATAAGTGCTTTGGGGGATTTACAGAGTGCAAAAAAGATGTCATCATCACTCTCTTCAGGAGGCCATTACAGAAACGAAGCTAATACACTCTGCAGATATTCTGTTTTTTTTTTTTTTTACT
>SSNS01000173.1:270058-293785 GCA_006937985.1 Aphyosemion australe | reverse complement strand
TACTCGCCACCTTTTTTCCATGTTTATTTTCCTCATGGCTTTAACAATTTTGACATCTTAAAAGTCTGACCTGATCAAAGCATGAACAGCTGATCTTTTAACACCAGAACCTGGAACATGATATTATGCGGTCATAAAGCAGTGAGTTCATAGATGTGGAATGCATGAATGTTTCACCTCAATAAATATTTCATCTTTGATCTAAATCATTTAAAAACAAAGCTCCTTTCCAGGCGCTCTGCAGGCTACACGGTTTTATCTCCACCCTCTTCCCCGTCTCACTGTCTTCCTCCTGAGTCTGTCTCTCCGTCAGCTGGACAAGCTGCTCAGTGGCCCTGAAATATGGCGCATCATGCCGCTCCGCTGATCACCGCTCAGTGTTACACCCAGAATCTGAATGCAATGTAAATGATATGATGATTCCCTCGGAGGCAACATTAACTTCACTATCGTTCTGGGGTTTGTTTTCCAAGTGCAAAGGTTGACTTCATGAGACGATGGAGTCAACAGTGAGCTTCACTTCAATCCAATGCAGAGGTTGCACCAGCAAACTGTTTTAGCTAAAGTCTGTGGTAGTCAGAGGTAAGAATCACAAAACATGATGTCAGTTACTGTTTAGGTAAGATCAAAATTAAGAAAAAGACTTGTTTTATAATAAAAAATCAGTGAGAGTTGAACTCCGCCAAGGCTGCCCTTTGTCACTGATTCTGTTCATAACTTTTATTGACAGGATTTCGAAGCACAGCTAAGGTGCTGAAAGGATCCGATTTTGGTGGCTTAAGTATCAGGTCTCTGCTTTTTGCAGATGATGTGGTCCTGTTGGCTTCATCAGATCATGATCTCCGGCTTTTGCTGAAGCGGTTTGCAGCTGAGTGTGAAGCAACTGGAATGACAATCAGCAACTCCAAATCCAAGACCATGGTCTTGAGCCAGAAAAGGTTAGCATGCCTTTGGGGGGGGTTAGGGTCAGGGCCAGGGACAAGATCCTACCCCAGTTGGGGGACATTAAGTATCTCTGGATCTTGTTCACAAATGAGGATATTGGTGCTGCGTCTGCAGTGATGCAGGCATTGTACCGGTCTGTCGCGGTGAAGAGCTGAGCTGGAAGGCGAAGCTCTTGATTTACCCGTCGATCTACATCCCAACCCTCACCTATGGTCACGAGCTTTGGGTAGTGACCGAAAGAACGCAGATACAAGCAACTGAAATGAGTTTTCTCTGCAGGGTGTCTGGGCTCTCCCTTCAGAGATAGGGTGAGAAGCTCGTTATCCAGGAGGGGCTCAGAGTAGGCTGCTCCTCCACATCCAGAGGAGCCAGTTGAGGTGGCTTGGGCATCTGGATGCTTCCCTGGTGAGGTTTTCCAAACATGTCCTACCGGAGGAGGCCTAAAGGAAGACCCGGGGGGGGATATGTTTCTTGGCTGGCCTGGGAATGCTTTAAGATTCCCCCAGAGGAGCTGGCCCAAGTGGTTGGGGAGAGGGAAGTCTGGTAAGCAGAAGACAATGGATGGATGGAACATAAAATCAGACTGGCTTTTGAGTCTACTAGAGGTCACATATTGGGCATTTTTGCACTGTATTGATTTGACACTCTCAGGGGCCTCAGTAGCATGTAAAAGAAGCATTTGAAACCACAACAGCTTGGTTCCTCCTCATCATGATGGTCACCAGTCTGGTTTCATTTAGCGGTGGAACAGCCTCTCATTCCAAATCTACAAGTTTTTAAAGGTCCACCAGCCTGGTGATGTACTCTAGGACATATAGAAGCCAATACAAACCTGGCAGCACCTGATGGTCTAAACAAGACACGCTTTCAGGTGGTTTTGGTAAATTGTTAGGGACCCCAGATTTTTTAAAGCAATAATACTCTTTACTGTATAGCTTTATTTATTATATTTAAATGTTTTTGGAATTGTTGTTAGATAAAAGTTTAAGCTATTGTGGTGTATTTCAGTCAGATTTTTAAAAAAGCACTTAATGGATTCAAATCAATTGTATTAAATGTTTGCCACTGATCAGCTTTAGAAAAATCTGTATCAGTTATACTCTGGGTTTTATTTAATTTAGCAAACCTCATCACTGGATGTTAATAGTAACTTTAATTGCTTTATAAGGGATTTTAAGTCAAAAACACAACTCTCTTTTTATTTTATTTTTCCTGCTAGCATTGCACAAATTCAGCCAGATTCTAAAGTTTTTCTAACTTTAAGTTTTTTTCTAACTCTGCAGGAATTGCCTGGTTTGCTTAAGTCATGCCTTGCAGCGTTTTCAAATCATCCATCCATTTTGATCGGCTTTTTGATTTTCCAGGAAAGTGTCTGAACGCACTTAGTCTGAGGACCACTTTAAACCTAAATCCAGTCAGTTTTTAGCACTATTGTGCAGTGTGTTTAAATCCCTTGGCATTAGAAGAGCAGGCCACAGGGGTGTTTAAATATCCAAGCCATGTTCTGTGGGCAACTATGTGAATTTAATAAAGTTTTTAATATTCAAAGTTATTGTTTCCAAGTCTCAGTCTAATTAACCCCCATTAGCACACACCTTGAGTTAATCACTGTTAGATTTTAAATGAAAATAAGTAAAACCAAGGTAGCTGGCGGTGTAGTGTTTAATTCAAGCTGCCCAGAGACAGCCAGCTCCATAAGATGGTCAAATATAAATGACATGGAACATATTAATCTTGGGTTCACATTATTGAAGACAAACAAGGAGGTAAACCTCTGTGAGCTGAATGCAGAAAAGTAATCAGCTTTCGCATAAAGCGGAGAGAGAGTGGGTCTGCGTTGAGCTTGTCTTAATATCTGAGGTGATCCTGTAGGGTAACCCAGCTGGGAACCGCTTCTATACGAGATGTATATGCGCCACCCTGCAATATACCACTTTATTATAGAAAAAATAGATATTACTAAAGAAAACTTCATTGGGCAACTCTAATACTTGGTTTTAGCATGGCAGTTGTCGAGCTTAATCTTTTTTATCTTTAATCTTGGTTTGCTGTTAGCTGTAAGCTGCATGGAAATCATGTGTCAGGTGTGATATATGGAGAGATTTTATAAATATTGTCAAACCAAACAGGATCTAGTTTAGCAGCATTTTTAATAGTGCTGCTGCCACCTGAAAACCTGCTTAGAAATGAAATATTAATAGGAAATAGAATTTGTCAATTTATGTTCCTGTGTTCCAATTGTTTAAGACATTTTGAAATTAATTTAATTTAATTGCACATCATAACAAATACTCATTTTTTTTACCAGCTCCGGTGGCCTAGTGGTAGAGTGTCTGCCCCGGGACTGGGAGATCAGGGTTCGATTCCCGGTCGGGTCATACCAAAGACTGAAAAAATGGGACCCAATGCCTCCTCGCTTGACACTCAGCACTAAGGGGTTGGATTGGGGGGTTAAACCACCAAATAGTTCCCGAGCGCGGCCACAGCTGCAGCTCACCGCTCCCCACCATGGCGATGGGTCAAATGCGGAGATGTAATTTCACCAGTGTGTGATGAATACTTGGGAATTTAACTTTCCTTTATGACTTATAAACTTCATTATTTATCATATTTTCCTGCACACAAAGCTTCTGTTTGCATGCCAACATGTACCTAAATAAAGTCTTAGTTTTAATGTGGGGCTAATATGAAAATATTATCACAGAGCCTTTCATGCGGCCAATATAATGTTTATTAGTCACTGCACTCTACCTGACTTGTAACTGGCACAGAGTTTTATTTTTACTAGTAAAAGTTTTATATGTTGTCTTAGCGAGAAAGGTGTTGATCGTAAATGAAAAGTTTCATGTATCAATTAATAGAAAAGCCTTGAGGGTTGCAGGGTTAGATTAAATTATTTGAGAGTAAATTTCACTATATCACAGAAAAGGTGTTGTGAAAATTATGATTAAAATCTTCCCCTAAACAGGGTTAAACACATTTTAACAGCTAACTGACCAAACAATGATGTGTTAGAAATAATAAGTGATGACAGAGTATAATGAAAATTAGGCTTTTTTCTATGCCAGTAAAACAATATTTATTTATTTTTCTGAGCAGGCAGCTTATTTGAAAGAAACACACCCCCACCTAGTGGACAGGAAGGGTGCTGCAATTGTTCTGCTTTTAGTCCTTTTCTAATAATTAATAAACCATGATAAAATCACTGATATAGAACAAATATCACAATGGTGAGTGATACACATGAAAATATTACATCAGCTGGGACATTTATCTACAGCCTGCTATAACAGCATGTGGCAGCATTTGATGATGTAATGATTTCTAATGAGTCATTACACAGTTACGGAAAATTGTGTAGAGAGTTCAGTCTTTGTAAGTTTCTTCAAGAATGTCAAGGTAATACAGGTTCACTTATATTAATTCCAAGAAACCTAAAACTGTTCATCTTCTGATAAATTTCAGTGACACTGTTTTCTACCTTTTTCCTCTTTTCTTCCTCAGTCAGCTTTTGGATTTTGGCCTACTTGAAGTCAAGCAGCTGATTGCTGTTTGTGCACCATGAAGGTTTCTTAATATTATCACAACAAACTTTCCATGGGAATTTACTAAGGTTACTTAGAAAATTGATTCCCAGCATCCTCCCAAAGAAGAAGAAGAAGAAGAAGAAGAAGAAGAAGAAGAAGAAGAAGAAGAAGAAGAAGAAGAAGAAGAAGGAGGAGGAGGAGGAGGAGGAGGAGGAGGAGGAGGAGGAGGAGAAGAAGAAGAAGCAGAAGAAGAAGAAGAAGAACTGTTTGTAATTTATTCGAACAGGAGGGGGCGGTATTGCGCATCTTCCTCAAGCTAACGTCCTTTAACCCTGAAGAAGAAGCTAACTAGCTAACACCAATGTCTATGGCTAACACCATAGATATAACACAGGCTAACACGTCCCACTGAGGAGGACAGCTGTGGGAAGGCGGAGATTTCCCTCTTACTGTTGTTAAAGCATAAGGTAAAAACATAAAATAACACGGCCGTCTATATTTAAAACGTGAGTGAAAGTTTGTGGGTCTCGAATAAACTATTTGTGGTAGAAATAAGACGGATACGTTCGTGAACACATGCTACTAAACGTCAAAAAGATTAAGTTGGTGCTGCGTTCAAGGGCTCGTGTGTGAGCTCAGACGAATTTAAACGTGATTTGTGTTGAATAAGTGCCTGAAAACCAGCTGTAACCTTCACTTGATTGGTTGATTGATTAAACTTTAAAAACATTGATTAAAAATTACTTTTTACTTGTTCTCTTAGTCTGTTAGTTTTTAGTAGGATTTTTTTATCCGTGATTTTGTGCTATGTTTTTGTGTTTTACCTGATTTCCATGCTTTCATTGTGTTTTGTTGATATGTTCCAGCATTTGGCTCTTTTATGTACAGCACTTTGGTTAGCTGCCATGCTATTTTTAAATGGTGCTTTATAAATAAATTGGTATGGTATGGTATATTTGGGATATATTGAATTAAATAATTGCATGAAAAAAGATTTGCAGTTGTAACTTATAAAATCAGTATTTATACTGCAGTTTCTAACAGTAGTTGTTGTCATTTTTACTGATTGTCTTTATATGTTAACAGCCTTTTAAAATATTTGATACAAATAATTTGCAGAAACCTGTTTGTATTTTGAGAAAGTGGCATTTGGAGCTCATTGCTAAAATATAAATCGTATTATTTATTTATGCAGGGGGTGATTAGGGGTGTCATCATGTGGAGGGGCGAGCATGGCCCACCGGCCTTCCAGGCCCCTGTGGATGTTCACGCCAGCGCAGATGGTCAGGTATATATGTTCCGGAGGAGGCCGAATGAGTACGCAGTATCCTCAGACGAAGAAGAGCTCAGCATCTTGGAGACGAGGCAGATGAAGCAAGACCAACATAGGAATGTCCAGCTGCTTGAGCGTGAGGTTTTAGATGGGGATAATCTCAACAAGCTGGCACTGCAATATGGCTGTAAGGTAAAAATGTTTATGTACACCTAAAGTTCTTCTGACTTTTCTTCATTTATTATTGGAAATTTAGTATAATAGGTCTTATTTGTGTCAACAGGTAGCAGATATAAAGCGGGTAAACAACCTTATGCAGGAACAAGATCTATTTGCACTGAAACTGATCAAAATCCCTGTTCAGAAACACAGTTTATTAACAGAAACGTTCCCAGACCAGAGTGATCCTCAGGAAGAAACGCCATGTTCCTCTCTATCACCGCCTCAGGACCGAGGTCGAGGCCAGCCCCATCTCCAGGAGGTCACTGACTTTCTAATGGAGGTTGATAACGATATTGACAAACTGATTAAGACCACAGCTGATCGCGACGAGGATTTCTCACAGAAACCTCAGTGGTTTGGTTTTCGACGTCAGCGTTTGAACGGACATGGAGCGGACTGGGGAATCCAGTGGTGGAACGCTGTGATAGCCATGCTCCTGATTGGGATTGTCCTGCCAGTATTTTATGTCATTTATTTCAAAACTAAAGATGGCGGGGTAGGTTTGCAACCATCCAGCTCCCCAAACGCATCAGGTTCAGGAGGACCCGCGCTTTTTCACGAGCCGGGTTAGAGCCGACTACTAAAACACCTTTTAGGATTGCTGTGTTTTGGTTGTTAGAGCTAAACGATTATTGTAGCAAGAGCCACATTTCTCAAAACTCAAGGCAGGTTTTGTTAAATCACCAGCAATAAGCCTTTACTCATAGCTGTGATGTTTTAGGCTTGGATGTTTGCCTCAGAGTCAAACTCAGGCTGTCACACTACATGAATATCTACTTTTTTAAATTCAGTTTGATTAAATATCTGAATGATCTCAGGTGCTAAATGTGCCTTACTGCAGAAACGGTTTCAAAAATGTGTTTCTAGAACAAATAAAATAGGAACTATAGCATATGTCTGAATATATTTGTGTTTATTTATTTTGCTGCCACCCAAGTGTGCCAAAACTGTGTAATATATATTATAATGTGATATCTATAAAAGACGAGGTGATGTTTTTTAAAATGCAGTTTAAGAGTCTAACTTAATTATAGGCCACATGAAGTGCCTGAAACCCCTTTTGTCTGGTTTATGATGTATTTGCACAACCTGAAGTTAGTTAAATCAGCAGCACAGGGCTGATGGTTATTTTTTTAAAAGTCTTGAAGTATTTTAGGGATGCTTGACTTTACCATTAAGTGCAATTGTACTTTTTTCTCCTTTGTTTGGTAGAAAGTTTGTCTTGTGTGAAAATTATTCAGAATAAACAAAGTGTGTTTGTGTGTGAATTATTCTCTGACTTATTGCTGCATAAACATTTGATTCTAAATGTTTAGTTTCTATGTTCAATAAGCCTAATTATAAAGATCAACTCATTTACATGATATAATAAGTAGAAGTGTTGATGACAAATTGTTTGAGTTATTTGCCAAAGTTGTAGTACCCTCCTTTACCACCAGAGTGCAGCACATAATCCATCCTGTCTGTGCAGCAGCTGCTGAGTAATGGTTATCTGATATCCAGTGGGTTTCCTGGTAGTTCGCTGAGCCAAATGTTGGGTGATTTTATGATTTGAAACTTGATATAAGAGAATATTTAAGAGCTGAGAAGCTTTGCTTATGAATCTGAGTAAGTTTGTCATGTTAGTTGAAGTGAACAGTGGCTCCAGTGAATCTTTAACAAAGTAAAACATTTTCAGACACAAAGGTCTTAAAAAATGAAGATTTGATGCCTTCTGCTTGCAAAACGTCAAATTATACAATGACATTCCTCGAAGATGATCTCACTTGGGTAATGATCCACACTCTGCCTCCTTCAGGGTGCAGGATGATTGCAAACACCTGGGTGAGAAATCATGACCTCATATTACAAATGCAAACCATTTTCTGAACAATGCTAGAAGGAAAACAGTGAGAAGGCATTTACAGAAAGACATCTGGCTGCAGGATTATAGCAGAGTAGAACTCAAACTTTCACTTAGGTCCTTAATAAGATTTTTTTTATTCATGAAGCGTGTTTATTTCTTTTGTAAATTTTAAGAAAAGACAGCAGCAAAGTACCTACATACCTGGTGCTGCAGTCTGCTTCCAGCATGTTTCCTGCATGTTTTATATCATGAACACAGCTGATTTGTTTGATTTAGTGATGAACCGCTCCTGTAGACACTAATGAAGGCTGAGGAGACATTTCAGCAGTTAGATTAAGGTGTTAAAAAGACAAACGCACAGCGAGGAGATAAGTTTCACTTTTGCTTTCACTAACGGACACTAGGGGGTGCTAAAAGCAAGCCAAAACTGCATAGTATCCCTTTAAAGAACTGATGTCAGCAAAGATAGGGTTGAATTAAAACCACTGAAATTAAAGTTTAACACGTACTGAAAAGTCTCAGTGTAAACAGTCAGTGCTTTAGAGTTTTTTTATTTAATGATTCATTTNCTTCATTTATAAAAAGATATTTTCCAGTGGAAACTGAAAGTAACTGTAAAGCAATCTTTTTATTTCAGTTAAATCAAAGTTAAACACAAATCATTGTCTGAGTCCCAATCTGGAGTCTGTGACACCCACCCCCACCCCCAGGGGGTCCCCAGACTGCAGGGTGTCTCCACAATTTTGTCAGTGCTGAGGTTGTGAGGTTACATAGATTTTATTTGTAAAAATGACATTTATAAAATCCCAATAACACACCTGAACTCTGTTTAAGAGCTCTGTAAGTTAGTGGGAGGGATCAGAATCTCAGGCTGCACGGTGGTGCAGTTGGTAGCAGTGTTGCCTTGTGGCCAAAAGGTCGCTGGTTCAATTCCTGCTTGCCTGGCCCTACTGTGTGGAGTTTGCATGTTCTCCCCATGCAGGTGTGGGTTTTCTCTGAGTCCTGCAGCGTCGTCCTACAGAACAAAAACATGCATGTTAGGCTGGAGACTCTAGATTTTCCCTATAGGTGTGTGAGTGTGTGTGTGTGTGAGTGTCTCCAGGGATAGGCACCAGCTCCCTGTGACCCTAGTGAGGATGAAGCAGTTTGGATGATGAATGGATGCAGATCAGAAACTCTTTAAATCTGTCAGATTAAGTCCCGTCGATCTGCTGAGTATCCACATGTTGGTCCGGAGACTCGGTGAGTTCAGGGGAAACCCAAACTTCTGAGGCTCAGGAACAAAAGTTGGAGTTTTCTGTTCTGCCTTTTATTATTCCTTGACATCACCCCCCCACCCCACCCCCTACGCTCTGATCCAGCTCCAGGCCACAGAGCTCCTCTGGCCCACTGCCAGCTCCTGCTGTGGATTTATTCTTCTATAGAGCAGATTTTTGCTTGTGTGTTTAGGGTGAATGTAAATGAAATATCAAAGCACACACTTTGAGCCTGGGTGGGTTTGGAGGGGACAGAAGTGGGTCTCAAATCCTGCACATTTCAGGAGTTTTTAACCAAGGTGGGGCTTGAAGTGGAGGGTGCTTTCCTCCCCTTTTTTTTAAACAAAGCACAGCCATCCATACAGTCCAGGAGGAGGGTAAATAGAGTGAAAAGGGATTCATGACCAACACGAAGCTCTGCAGCTTTAAGAAGTTTGCACACTTGAGCAGCTGGCAGCGAGCCACTTGGCCAACATAAACACTCCTAATCCTTTTTCCAAGGAGCTTTCAACACTCGTGTCTCCAGCACATTGACTCTCTCTCTCTCTCTCTCTCTGTTAGGATGTAGCCGACACCAGGGGGCGCTGTGGCTCTAGGCACTAGGCTGCTGTTGATCATTATTCACTGCTGAGGTATGTGCCGTCCTTTGATTTTCCCATGAAGTGAAACAGGTCTCAGTTTTCACTCTTTCTTAGTAGGAATGAGGGGGGCTTAGTTTCACAGTGTCACGTTGACTTGAAACCCACAGAGGTGTGTGTTCAAGAATAAACAGGAACCTCCAGACGTTCTTAAAAATGACTACAAGTCAGCCTTTAGGTAAAGACTGACAGATTTTTACTGATGGTTGTTTAAATGAAAAATACAAAATTGATATGCACACCCAAACCATAGTGAAGAGATTCTGTGTGTGTGTGTGTGTGTGTGTGTGTGTGTGTGTGTGTGTGTGTGTGTGTGTGTGTGTGTGTGTGTGTGTGAGGTCGAGGGCCGGCTCCGTGGGGGCAGGGAGATCCAGGGTTTTGATTTCCAGCGCTCCCGGGGGGATTTGGCAGACACAGGGTAATTTGTAGTGAAGTTTCCAGCACAGTTTGTTTTGCAGGTGGCTGAGAACGAAAGCAGGGCGTGGCGGGGAATGAGAGAAGCAATTTGCTGTCTGTGGGGATGTGAATGTGTGTATTGTTGCACAGCAGTCGGTCCCATGTTTGTGTCAGGGCGCGTGTGTGTGTTTGTGTGTGCTGGACCTGATTTCTAGACGTTAAAAACCATAATTATTAATAGTATTATAGTGATTTTTAAACCCAAGAACCTCCAGTGATGGCTAAATGCCATTTGGATGTGAACGTACCCCAAAGTACAGAAAATTTGACATGAGTAGTTTAACACCAATGAGGAAGACCAGCCATCCAACAGCCATTTTAGCCATAGAACTGACCAAAACCCACCAGGAAGTTTTTTAGAGGTGTGGCCTAAAATCCAACAGGAAGTTAATTCTTTAGCAAGATGCCATTTGGTATTTTATACACTCTGAAAGGAAGTTGTTCATTAGAAATAGTCAAGAACTTGAGTTTGGTCATGAGGTGAGGGCGTGGCTTGACCTTTAAAGTTCAACTTCCCACCATAAAACACAAACCTGTTGTAACTCACACATAAGTCAGATCTGCACCAAAATGTTCTCAACATATCCAAATGTCAGCATTCTGCCATTAGCCTATGAGCTCCGCCCACTGAAAACCGGAAGTTGCAGGCTTTACTCATGGATGCAGATAACTATTTAGGATGCTTGATGAGGGAACTGATAAAATCCATAACAATAGTAGCAAATCATTCACCATCAAATAGGAAATGCAATGCAAATATTGATTTTTAAGAAAGTAAAAAAACTTATTTATAGATATTTTATCTTACTTTTTGTCAAAATAATTAAAACATTTGTAAATCTATTGATTTGGACAATTGTGTCTAGTTAAGGCAAACAGCAGTTAGATTTATTTTCTAGTTTTAAGAATTCATGCCAAGCAACTTTTGTTTACCCCACTGGCAGATTGTTTTACTCAAGACACATACATTTGATCATATTCAAAGATCAACTTTACTTATATTTTCAATACATTTGCAGTGGTCTCTAGTAGGAATTGTAAGTGCTTGTAAGTCGTACTCTGGGGAACAAAAGCTCCAGTGCACCAGTTTCAGGAACTAGAAGTGAGACCGACGACAGGATTTGGAGTCTTATTTCCTGATATGTGGACATCTCTCCTCTGATTGGCTAACAGCAACACGACTCTACCACTGACTCTGTTTGCTCTGCAACGTTGATGTTTTATCTCCACAAATAACACAAGCCTGGAGGAGTTCTGCTGTGCGGTGGAGTTGCTAATGATAACAGTTAGCTTCTACTAGCCGAGACATTCTCTGCTGTTTCCTGGACGCTACACCAACAACAGCCTTCCCCGTCACGAACCAAGATGGGTGAGTCCATAAATATTCAGTGTCAGTGTGACGTAGATCTGTCAGCCCTTTCAAATCCTAGAGTTTCACCGTCTATTTTCTATCAGAAGCTAATGCAGGAGATAGGTGTAGGAGACTAGTTTCATGTTCAGCCTGCATGAAAAACTCAGAGTGACCGATTATAATCAGAAAAGGACTGACCACCACCTCACCCCTGCCACGTGGACCCCAAGGGATAAACAATCACACCCTGCTCAAACGTCACCTTTCCTGGTGGGGTCACCCAATAGGACAGCGGGAGGGTTAAGAATATCCACATTATTTCAAAGTTTTTGCAGTGTAAGAAAATGTTTTGTTGGGGCAGCAGTAATTCAGGAGGGAGAGTGGCTTGTCCAGTAATCGGTGGGTTGCAGGATCAATCCTGACTTCAGGCAGAGAATGCTGCTGTTGTGTCCTTGGGCAAGACACTTAACCCACATTGCCTGCTTGTGGTGGTCCGAGGGACCAGTGGTGCCTGTGTTCGGCAGCCTCGCCTCTCTCAGTGCGCCCCAGGGCAGCTGTAGCTACGATGTTACTCATCACCACCAGGATGTGAATGTGTGTGTGCATGGGTGGATGACTGATTGGGTTGTAAAGTGCCTTGGGGGGTTCTAGGACTCTAGAAGGCGCTATATCAAATACAGGACATTTACTATTTTTGTTTTTAGACCAAAAATTAGACAAGCTGATGTCCACAACCTAAACTATAAACAAGAATACTGTTACTGACCCATACATGTGTTTAGGGCAGATACAGGTGCAAACATACAGCTGCAGCAAGGTTCACATAAACCAGGACACGCCCCCAGAGGTAGAAGGGGTTGCTGCTTGCAGCTTTTGTTGCTATTGGAAGACAATAAGTGTGTGTGTGTGTGTGTGCGTGTGTGTGCGTGCGTGCGTGCGTGCGTGCGTGCGTGCGTGCGTGCGTGCGTGCGTGCGTGCGTGCGTGCGTGTGTGTGTGTGTGTTGGGGGGGGGTTAAATCACGTGGCAAATCTCCATGAGTTTGTATTTGAGGATTTCTGCCAAAAGACATCTCAGTCTCCCCGATTTCTGGGGCGGGTCTAGCTCATAAGCTTTGAATTTCCATCCAAAGTTTCAGTGAAGAAATCCATACCAGATGCTGCAGCATCATTCGGAGAACACACAAGGTGTTGAGAAGTGAGCTAAGACTGTTTAATATGTCTGTTATTTGCTCATCTTTTTTGTCCCACGTAAAAATCATCCAGCTCCAACGGCAGGAACTATCCAGCCCAACTGGAATACTCTCCTTTTCCTAAAATCCAAATGCAGAAAGGCACATATGCTGACTGCTATCCATGGCCTGACAACACAGCTGGCTGGAGAATGTGATGTTCTGTCAGCTGCGTACGTTCCTGCAGGAGGGGGGCTGTTTGTTCCCCCCCACTCCCTGATTTTGGAGGAGCCAATTGTGCAGCACCTGTTTTAGATTCCTCTGAGAGCTCCAGGGTCTTCACTCCAGGCTTGTGAAGTTGCAAATATATCTGAAATGAAAAGCATAAATTTACAGACTTTATCTTTGCATTCCCTTGAGTTGTTGCTGCAGTTTTCAGATTACACCCAAAACAGTTATTTGACATGTTTAAAATATCAAGAATCAGAAGAACAGGCGTCCAAATGGTAAACATCTGGATTTACTCCAAGAAATACTTTTCTGAAATAGTTTTATCCATTTTGGAGGACAAAATACGTAATTTAGCTGAAATCTGAGTATAATAAGAGTTAAAATGGGAGTTATTAGTGAAAATGTCCATGTTATGTTGAGAGTGGTAGAAATATTTTAAAAGTTCTGAATCTAGTCTTTTACACTTTCTGGTTTTGGTTCACTATTTTGGTCTGACAGAATAAAAGCTTGTGTTTTATTCTGAAAAACACATCAGGTGATTAAACTTAAGTTGTTCTGGATGTTTTATTTTAACGACTTACATTTAAAATTGCTTTATTTAAATTATATTTGTTAAATATGTGCTTATTTCCTTTTAATTTTAAAAATTACTAAAAAATGAAAGCTGTGTAAGCTTTAAACTTGGAGTCATTTATTTGGTAATTTTATTTATTTATTTATTTTTGCTGTTGATTTTTCCTTGCTGTCTACTATTAGAATTTTATCGAAACATATAATAATAATAATAATAATAATAATAATAATAATAATAATAATAATAATAATAATAATAATAATAATATGGAGTCACACTAAATACGCCCATATACACATTAATATGATTTAAAACCACTGTAGAGATTGATAAAAAATAAACCTCCTAATTCATATCTGAATAATTCTGACGATCTTTTGAAAATGTATTTATTTATTTATTGTAGTTCTGAACTCACTGACAGAACAAACCAATGAATGCATCACTTAAAAAGAAGAAAAAAACCTGATTTCTGCAGATATTGTGAGCTACATCTGCAGAAACAGCTTGATTCTCTCTTACTCTGCTGTTTTAAAGACACGGCTGCTGAGGCATCTTCAGCTGTGAGAAACCGGCTCTTTATCCATCTCACCTCTGAACGAGGAATTCTGTTCATAACTAAAGGGAGCTCATCGTTGCTTTCAGCTGTGAAAAGTATATTCTTTTTGTCTTTCAGGGCAGCAGTTTTCCTCTCATTTTTCACGTGTTTCTGGGATCATTGGGGCTCAGTGACAGACTGTTCTTGTTAGAGAAAAGGGACAATGCAAAGTGCTGGCAGAGGGGAAAGAATCCACACCGACAGGCGTGGATGAAGGGAGGATAATGGGTTGGACATGCTGCTCTGAATCACTGGATGCAACTCAACTGAACACCTGCTTGGCTTGAATAAGCTCAACAAGGCATAAACACGCTGGACTCTGCTGTACCTGCAGTGATGATAAACCCAAAGCTTTTCCTCCTGCTTCCTTTTGAAGGTGTGCTCACAGATTACAGCTGCTTAAAAAGATACAAGGATTCAAGTTCTCAATTTACACCCTATTTACACCCATCAGTAATACAGATATAAAGCTCTTTCATGCAAAAATTCCAAAATAAACTTTGAATCTGAGGGAATTTTTAATGGAAAATAAATGATCTGAGTATTTTAGCTGGCCTGTAGGCTTCATATAAAAACAGCCTCATTCATTCTAACTAAAAAAAAAACCTTTTGTTTTTAGACATTTCATTCAGGACTATAATAGTTGAAGTTTGAAAAAACAGAATAACTTAATATCTTTCTGTTAACCTTAGTTTGGAGAAGTAGGCATGAGGTAACTGTAAAGGCTAGTCTATTGAGCTAATGGCTATTTGAGTGAAACATAACTGGTATGAAGGACGTTTGTGTAACCCTTTACTGTGCTGTTAAAATCAAAATCACTGCTTTTGGCCTTTATTTATTTAGTTAAGTGCAAATAGCAGCAGCAGCTATAGTTCCATCACTTCTGGTGAAGTCTTCCAGCAGGAATATCATGTTTCATATAGAAGAAATGTGATATTGGATTTGTTTTAGGACAATTCTTGTGTTTTCATTTTTCCTGTTAACTTTCTCCTCCCAACTCTCTTCCTTTCCTCCTTTCCCCCTCCATTTGTGTCTGTTGTGATTAAAATCTAACCAAAAAGATATACTAATAAAGCTTTTTTTTTAATATATATCAGGTGGAGCATTATAGCAAAAGCTGTAATGCTTCACTTGTTTTTGGCACTCACACTTAAAATAATAAATACACAGCACTAATTATGTGTTGGAGCTACTAATGCTTACTAAGTAAAATGCATTTAAATGTAAGTTATAACTAAGACAAACTATAAGTACTTACAGATTTGCTTACAGTGTACTACTGCTGTAAACAACTCAAACACGAGTTCAGTAAGCAAATTAAGCATATAAGCAAAGTACTTTGTACTAGTTTGTTTTTGTTTTCTGTAACTTGTATTTCAGTTCATTTTACTTTGTAAGTATAAGTAGCTCCAACACATAATTACCTAGTCCTGTGTACGTATAATTTAAGCTGCAATCGGTTTTTATGCTTTTTAAAGTAAGCTGAACTAATTTGATTTTACAGCGCAGACAACACTTGTGATTGATTTACAGTCGGACAGGACACGGAGAAAAGAGAGAAAAAGCTTGGACTGACTATTTGTAAATCTAAAAATGAAGTAGAAGTCCTTCATTCACATTTGCAGTGGTCTCTAGTAACGAATACCTTGTAAGTTGTACTCTGGGGAAAAAAGCTCAGATGTGCTTGTTTCAGCACAAAGAATTCAGCTGGAGGAGAGAAAGTAGCTTCAGACGGTAGATTTGGAGTCTTATTTCCTGATATTTGGACATCTCTCCTCTGATTGGCTAACAGCACCGCAACTCTACCACTGACTCTGCTTTGCAACGTTGATGTTTTATCTCCACAAATAACTCAAGCCTGAAGGAGTTGCTAATGCTAACGGTTAGCTTCTACTAGCCGAGACGTTCTCTGCTGTTTCCTGGACGCTAAACCAACAACAGCCTTCCCCGTCATGAGTCAAGATGGAGTCCATGAATGTTAAGTGACATTGTGATGTAGATCTGTCAGGATTTTGAAATTTTAGTTTCACTGTCTATTTTCTATCAGAAGCTAATGCAGGAGATAGGTGTAGGAGACTATTTTCACGTTCATGCATGAAAAACTCAGAGTGACGATCATTTTCAAAAATAATGAGTAAAAAATGGATTCTCACTGAAGGACTTTAGTCTTGTCCCTACTCAGACTTGCTGTTAACTTGTAAATCCAGTCAGAATTCAACTTTATTTCCCCAAAAAGAGTTTGTTTCAGAAGCTGTCAAGTAAGACATTAAAAAATAGAAATCAAAAAGCTGAACTATCGCTTTAACACAAATGTCTTCTTCTTGGCTTCTGCTGCTGCGTTTTGTGTGTGTGTTGTGCGTGCGTGCGTGCGTGCGTGTGTGTGTGTGTGTTCAGCAGCTGTGTCAGGCCAGGTGCTGTTGGTTGATCTCTCCAGCTCCAGACACAATTTATTCCACAGTTCCTGGCAGATAATTCCTAGCTGCTCGCTGCCAGATGAGCGCCGTTAAAACTGGAAGGCTTTTAAACTGGAACTGGAATGCCCCCTCATACTGGTGGGGGATTCCTTTTATTAGTATTCTGTGGTTTCTCTTCTTTTTCCACACAAGAGCTTTGGAGATTGTTTGTGAAATGAAAGGCAGGACAGAGCGCGCATACAAGTGATAATGATATGAAAATCCTCCTCTCCTGCTTTCATTCAAGTCGTGTGTTGTTAACAACAAGTGGAACAATGTTGTGGACACATTGTGAAAACAGCAAATAATAGTAATTATGCCAGGAGGCAGAAACCATCCAAGCACCCCAGCTGTGAACGCAATACGGCAATTTGTTTAGAAGATGACACGACTGATGAGAACCACTTGCTGCTGGACTCCATAAATTCTGTCAGGCTTTTGGAGGCTGTGGGCCTCGGCGCTCGGCTCATCCCTCTGAAGTGCCTGAAAAACTCTCCTCGCATGTCACGCTGAGAGATGCCGAACTTCCTGCCGTTCCCAGATGTTCCATTGCAGCGCTCAAGTTATTTGCCTGTGAAAAATGTGTGTGTGCTTTTCATCGTGTTTGTATGCAAAGATCAGACAATTAATAAGAAAATATTAACATTTTTTCCACATTTTTACAGTTTTGTTTGCAGTGCATGCTTTATGCTTTTGTTTATTTGGCACAAAGGGTCAATAAAACGCCCCTACAGTATGAGCTTGATTCAGAATGGGGATGGATACATGCAACAAGCTTTTATCTTTTATTAGAGTTCCCAGAGTTGCCACACATGAGTGAGTGCAGCCTATTTTCTTTCTGTCAAACAGCTAAAGATCCAATCTAAAGACAAATGGAGCCTTTCTACCCCAGAATGAACGGTAAGCTTTTCATTGCCTCTTTTTATTCTAAGATACAAAGAAAATTTGGCTTTAAAGAGACAATGTGTAGTTTTTACTATTAATCTGTGGAAATAAACATCGAAATGTTGTTAAAAACGAATTAAATGATAGTTGTTGAAAAATATTGGCGGCTTCATAACTCATAACCATAAATATCAGGTCTAAAATACATGGGAGTGGGTCAAAGTCTTTGGGCGACGCCATATTAGACGCCATGTTTCCTTCTACGGGAGCCCGTGAGGACAAAACACATTTACAGATTTGTAACAAGCGGTTACAAAACTTACACCATTCATAAATGTTTTAAAAATTTACCTCTTCGCTCGTTGCCAGTGATGAAAGGGAGTCTGATGTGCTTGTCATTCTGCTGGAGGTTGAACGATCTGAGGAAGTACTCGTTCAAAAATTGCGCTCCTAGGGATTTTTGACCCTAATGGCCATCCGTTGGTGAGGTCTTACTCGAACACAAAAATACCACATGTTTGCAATGATTTATCACCAGGGAAAATACACATAGTTACTTTAAGGGACATTTTTTAAGTGACAATGATAATTATATATATAAGGGCCACTTCCCCTTTGAACTATTGGTTTAAATCGATTATTACAACAGAAGGCAGTTTTGTTGGAATTTATTGTTATTCTGGATGCAAAATAACAGAAAACATTTTGTCGAGCGGCATAAACGCTGGTTGAAATTTAGCCTTTGTTGTTGGCAGCTTTATGTCAGCAGGAATGTTTGGTTTGTTTTATGAGAATCTGTCAAAATGCTCAAAGAATTGGAGGGAATCAGCATCAGAGGAGGATCGAGGTACCAGAGTTAGTTGTTGCTTATTTGAATAAGAAAGTAACTATTTTTGTTTTTTGCATCAATTTTAATGGTTTTGTGAAAAAAATATTGAAATGAAAACCACATTTTTTAAAACAATGTGGTTCCAATGATGAGGCTTTGTAATTAATTCATCTTGATTAGTTCATTTCATTTTAATTATCAATTTTAATTTAATTTTTAAATAATTAATCATTTGAATCATTCAAGAACAAACATTCCTAAAGAATTTTTTTTATTACAAATAATGAGGCAGAGGGTTAGGGGTTAAGGTCATAAAGAGGGAGTTCCAATCACTCACCAGCAGCACCAACTAGGTAATTAAGTACAAAGTAAGATAAATAGCTAAAGTTAAACGTGATTCTTTCAGAGTAAAGTCCAGTCATTTATTATTATTATTATTATTATTATTATTATTATTATTATTATTATTATTATTATTATTATTATTATTATTATTATTAACAGACAAGAAGAGCTTGCTGGGATGTATTTCTGGTTTCAGTTCATTTAAATATTTTTTTCTACTATTTTAGCAAAGTTATGTGATCAATATTATTCTTTCAGAACTTAGCTCTTCCACTAATCAGTTTCTGATGAATAAGCATCAAATTAGTGCAATGGGGCTTTTAACATTTAAAATGTGCATCAAGTCTAATGGTTAATTACTGAATTTCTCTTTACAACCAAGTCCTGAAAGCTGTCAATATCTGATGGTAGTTCAAATAGTCAGAAGTTCATCTCATACAGGATTTATCCTCTCAGAACCCAAAATACGTGCACTAAATTTTGTCTTCCTCTATCCAGGAACTATATTCTCCTGATGCTCTGATTCATTACCAATGCCGCTGTGCTGAATCTTGGAAAAATGTAAAACTGTGTCGGTGGAATCCGACTGAGCTACAAAAATAATAAAGTAGGTCACTTGTGTTGAGACTGTTGGGAGTAAGTTATTCCAGGATAATGAGTTCCTACCCAACGGTTCCGTGATGCAGCTTCATGGAAAGATTCCTCCAGCATTAGGGACATTTGTCTTCATTTTAAATGATCAGTTATTCTCAGATATTTGTCAGCGAAAGTGCTCTTTAATTGTAACACGATAGCAGTCGTGAGGACAGTAAAATGCCCCATGAGAACTTTAAACAGCCTCTGCTCCCTGAGCCTCTCAGCTCTGTGATAAATCCCAGCAACCAGATCTGTGTACCAGGAAAAGATCACAGATGCTTTAGGCTGCACACTTGCTGTGGTTTCTCTTAATAACACAGATGCTGCTAAATATTCTAGTAGATTCCAATATGCAGAGGACTTTTTTATTACTGCAAAGTTTGAAAATCTTTGGGTTCATGTCGTCTCAGTGTGACATGGGAATCTAAAAATAAATGTTTATATGCAAGCTGCACAGTCTCATAAAATACACATGATAAATTATTTGCATGTGGACATAATGCACACACTTTTAAATGTAAACATGCATGGGGCTCGTACACACAAGCCAATTAATGTTGAGATGGAGAAATTGGTCAAATCCTGAAAATAATATATTGTAACATTTCATGCAATAATAAAAATGTGTGCAATCTGTCAACACTCAGTGTGTGTTGAGAATGCCTCTCAGCCATTGATGTGTTTGCTAATGCCAGTTAGCTCTGACAGCCATCTTGGATTGGTTAATTTGTGCCTTTTTGTGAATAATAAATTAATTTAAGTTGGATAAAGTATGGGAGGAGATTTGACTGACCTGTTTAATTGACAAATTCCATTATGCATTGTTTCATTTTAGCCACATTCTGCAGAGAGACTTGAATTGTTGCTTTAATTTTAACTTTTACTTTACGAACATGATCATTTTTAAAGTCACTCTCACATTGTGACTTGCACTGGTCTGTTTTTCTGGTCTGATCTGACGAGTTGGCCATTGACGAATGTAAATCGTGGATCTTTATTGTGAGTTTGTCTCCAAAGTGTTGATAATGACTCCTCCCAACACTCTGTAACCTGACACAAAAGGAAATCAAAAGCACTTTTTAGCTTTGTTTGGTTCTTTCAGATGGAGAAAAGACAGCTGGGATGAATCATTCAAGTCTATTCCAAATGCTTACCCAACAAACTGTTAGCATTAGCATTGTTAGCGTTTTAGTTGTACTCACCACCCTGGCCTATCCATCGGGTGGTTTTAATGTTGGAATGGCTCTGGTTTGAAGAAGTAATCCCACTCCGGTCCTGGCAGTGGTTTAACAAGCAGTCTGTGAAATCACGGCCACATCCTGGCTTGGTTTTTGAGAGGTCCTGAAGATAAAATCCAACCATTTCTGCTGATTCTTCAGGAAGAGTGGACAGGAATCCAGTTCCTCTCGCACGCAAAAATCCATTTCTAGGTTCTAGGCATTATTTAAAGTGCAGATTAGATAAGAGATCATTTCTTCACAGCTGCAGAGATTAAACTCTCTGCTAGCTACACGGAGAGACTGGGCGTTAGTGTTTACAGTCCAGGGGAGGAGGGATCCATTGGGATGTAGCAACAAAACATTCAGCTGAATGCAATAGCTTAGCAAACATTTGCAGAGCTGAAGGGAAGAAGCAGCTGAGACAGGAAAATGAATATGTGAAGCCAAAAACTGCTTTAGGGGTGTTTTTCATGAGGATATAACAATGAAACATAGTCAAAAGCCCCAAGAAGTGGATTTTGCATGATGTAGGACCTAAAAGTTTGTCTTCTTCCTAAATCTGGTACATTCCCTGGTTCCTGTGCAGTGTGTGCGTGTGTGTGTGTGTGTGTGTGTGTGTGTGTGTGTGTGTGTGTGTGTGTGTGTGTGTGTGTGTGTGTGTGTGTGTGTGTGTGTGTGTGTGTGTGTGTGTGCGTGCATGCGTGCAAGGGACTGCAAAAGAAATGGCAAAAAAACATTTTGTACATGTGTGATGCACAAAGATGCAAAACTAAAATGCTGCCAAGGATGAGTTGTGTGTTTGAATAGAAGAAAATAAACTCATTTTATTATATGTTAAAAGAAAGAAAACTTTATTCTAACCCAGTTTCAGTTTCAAACATCTTGTTCTATATTGATTTTTTTCTCTTTCTTGGAAATTGTATAACTCACTCATTCATACATTTATTTATTAGTCATTTGACCTCAGAATTCCTCATTTTACTCTACTATAATTTTAATAACAGTAAATCATTAGAAAAAAATATTTTTTCAGCACACGACCCAAATCTGAGCAGCTTGCACCAGAACCAAAGCAACCAAACTGCCCCCAGGAATGTGAGGACCCCTAAACTCTCAAATGCTTTGAAGGGAAACCTGGTTTCAGAGTTTCAGAGGGGGCTCGTCGAAATAAATCATCCATGCTCAGAGAAGTAGAAGAGCTTTGTGCTCACATCTTGTTTGAACAGTGAACAGAAGAGATGGCTCCCAGGGCCTCTTCATTGTCACCATCTGGTTCTCCTTGACACCTCCGGGCTTTCAGGGGTGTTTTCTGACCCTCATCAGGTCAGACTACTGAAGCCGCTCTCAGCACAGCAATGAGAGAGTGACAACAGCCATCCAGAGATAAGAGCGGTGTGTGTGCGTGTGTGTGTGTTGGTATCGCGTGCGTCCACATGCATGTGCCCCGTATCTATCTGTGGAGGTGATGAGTGAGAATCAGGCCCATGAGGGATCACATCACCACAGAGATAGCCTCCATCGCCTAGCAACCTCAGCCCTCAGACCCGCTGACGGAAGTGCAGAGCGAAAGCTGATCCTCTTTAGAATAATTGATTTTTCCAAGCAGAGAAAACCTGACATGAAACTTAAAAATTGAATGATTTGAGGTTTTTGAGACGGAATTTCTGTAAAAGTAAAATGGCCTTTTTTTCATTAGTTTCTTCACACACCTGAATTACAAATATCACCTTTATTTGTGTGATGTATGTTCTAATTAGTAAACTATTTAAAAAAAAAACAACTATTGTTTACTAAAACAAATATAAAAAAATGTAACCATCAGCCTGATATCAGTTTTTCTGCAGAAAAGTACCTTAAAATTTGTAATTTCCAAGTTAAAATGATCAATCTTTTTATTATAACTAAATCAATGATATTCTATCACATTGTGTTGGTTGTTTGTGTCGATTTTAAACGACTTCTGCGAGATGTGCTTCATAAATCCAGCCTGCTCCTGAGCGTCACTCCGCCCCCGAGCCAACAGCATCCAGTCCCTGAGCTCATTTCAGTCGTGTTACGAAACAAATTATTGTCTTCCCGCCCGACACCCTGACAAGGCACGTCAATTCTGCAGGTGCAGCTGGGCCTGAAATTGCTTGCTTATAACTTGTCAGCTTGGAATGGAGATTTTTAGAAAGGAGCTGTCGTAATTTGAACAGCTTCAGGGCACGATGCAAACTCACAGAGGATCCTGACTAGACTCCTGTTTTTGTTGTTTATTTTAGAAAAATAAGAGAAATCTGTTGAGTTGATGAAGTGGGTTAATTCTGGAAGACAGAATGAAAAATGTGCAATAATGAAAGCTGATGACATCATCACAGATTTAAAATTCACAAACTCTCAGAGATCAACAAGACCAGGAACGTTTAACAGCAGAGACATTTTTCAGCATAGATATAAAAACTAAAGCATGGTGTTGAGCATCTCAGCCTGTTACAGATACGCGTCATCAGGTCGGCCATCTTGGGAGGGGACTCACAGGCCAGTAAAAGTATTTGAGCTTTAGTTTAAAATTAAAACACGTTCTATCGCCTGTTATTCCAAAGATTTACTAGAACCATGAATTTTCAAAAAAAAAAGTTAATGGACTCATAAAAAGCTACTCAAATCTATTCATACACACCACAATACTGTTAAACATACTGCGGATTAATTTGAGTTTTATAACTATAATAAATAATAAAATAATTTAAAATATTATAATCAAGCCTTAACCTTTACGGCTCATTCAGCATAATTTGTTTATTTTTTATTTTTTTTACTTTTTCAGAAATAAAATTTTGTTCAAAAATTTTTTCAATTCTAGAAAAAAATTATTTTAGTGACAAAAATTTAAGAATTTTTTTTCACTGAATATGTTTATGCATAATTTGAACAAAACAATAAATAAATAAAAATACTTAAAATAATAAATAAACATACTGTGAAAATTGTCTTTATTATATTTTTTTTTTATCTCAAATTCATTGCAAAATCTTTGGCAAATAAGTAATTTAACCCTCTAACCAAATTTCAGACCAAAATTTATTGAAGCATGCACTGAACTTAAAATTCTAATAATATGGTGATATTTGACTAAAAAGTTAGGTAAACAACATTTAAGCCTTTCCCACAGTGTCAGGAATGATTAAAGCTGAAACGATAAAAATGCTTTCACAACGCTGCTGCACAGAATTTTCTGCTTTCTTCTTCCCTCCAGTTTTCTCATCTGAGGACAAAGGGCAGCGATGTACA
>SSNS01000173.1:204519-269857 GCA_006937985.1 Aphyosemion australe | reverse complement strand
TTCCTCAGGAGGAGCAGCGAGGGACGTTTCACCCTCTGGTTGTAATCGTTCACAGCTGTAAGGAGAGCCTGCTTCCTATTTGTCACATTCACGGGTCAAACATTACTATATCTTTCATAATCGCTTGCAAAATACAAGCAAAGCTTTTGCACAGAAGTGTGCATGTGCAGTCAAAGCAGCTTCCTCTGTGCTCATAAGGATGTTTGAGACATTTATCTGTTAGAGGAGCCGTGTCACGGAAAGATGCCATCTTTGTGTGAAATCTGCCTCCTCCATGTTGGATTTGGAGCTGCAGAAAATTGCCACTTCAAAATCTGGCTCATTTGATCCTTTGGCTGATAAAAATAAAGCTGTGGCTGCTTCCTTTTCTGACTTTCAATCTAAAACTTGAGGAATATCTGAAAAGTTTCAGAAAACGTTCCCTTTTTTTGTTTTCCAGAACTAAAAATCTGGGGGGGGGGGGAAGTGTTAAAGTTCTGCTGTTTATACAGGTGAGGGAGAAAATGAAGCGTGCTTCAGCTGAGTGTGAATGAGAGTGGCTCTTTATGCAGTTGAAAGCAGCACCACACCAGCTTTATTGTTTCTAATCACAGCGTGTGACAGTGTGAACCACACAGACAGCCAGTGTTCTGATCAGCTGAAGGCAGCGTTCAAACAAAGGAAGGATAAAAACAACTATTTGCTGGGTTTAACACACGAAATACTAATGCCTATTGTTTCCCAGACCGACAACAAACACAACAAACTCAGTCTGAGGCACAGAAATCAGCTGGAGCAGAAAACCTCAGATGAGTAAATCACTTCGCTCGAGCCACAAAATTATAGCCTCTGTGTGCTTGTGGGCTGGAGACCGGGACTGAAGGGTTTTCTTGTGGACTGGTGGGGATGTTTTCCATGGACCACAGACCAAAAGGGCAGCTGGGGCCAGTAGAGGGAGCTGTGGCCCCTGGTAAGGAAATCTCCAGTTTATTGTTTCAAATTAAAATCATGCATTTGGATGAAACTGTTAGAGTGATTGGACTTCTGTTTTAAGTGGCAGTGGTTTGACACGATGTTGCAAAGTGTTTTCTCTTTTTTCTGCATCTGAAAGCTGCATTTTTCTTTTATAATCTGTAGTTTTCTAATTATATCACCCCAGTCATGAGTGCAGGATAAATGTGCATGGGTATGCATGTGTGTGCTCCCCTGGTGCAGGGTTTAATGCAGCGCTGAAGGCTGCAGCGTACTCTTTTGACAGAAAACAGCTGCCTCGGCTGCTTTACCTCCAGCTGCTCCCAAATTGTCCCACCATTAAGCTATTATATGTTTACAACCACAGTGGTGAGCAGGCCCGCTAGGTGCTAGAAGACCTGATGATCTTCCTCTGCTGTAATGGATCATTATGCTGGTTTCTTATTACACCGCTCTGCCATGCTGTAATTAGCCATGATACAATTAGGCACACTATCTATAATGGAGCTGTAAAAGTATCAGGCAGCATTTTACTTCCCCGCTGCCCTCAAAATGTCACTCTGACGAGATTGAGGAGCAGGAAAAAAATCCTAATGTTCCCACTGAATCATCCGTATCTCCTGTACACAGACTTTTTACTTCAATCTAAACGTATGGACACAAAATAATCCACAGAACCTTCTGAAATCATTTTGCACAAACACGTTTTTTCTGTTTTAATTCACCCACAAACATGAGCTTCATATTTATCCAACATGTCATGCTGCTGGACCTGCACAGAGAGAGAGAGAGAGAAACAGAGAGAGTGTCTGCTCCGAGCGAGGAGAAAAAAGCACAAACACATTGATCTTATTTTGGACAGGCTTTTTGTCTGGGAAACATCCAAACCCAAACATCCAAGGGACGCACCACAACAGAGCCAGAGCAATTCTCTCGTGATCCAGACACACTCTGCGTAGGTTACAGACAGAGCAAAGCCACTTGTGTGCTCCAAAGCATCGCTATTTCTTTATTTAGCATGTAATTACTTATTAAACTCCAACTGCCTGGCTTGTTTTCCTCCTGAGTTTTTAAAAAAAGTCGCTGCTGCGATTTCAGCTTCCTCCGTCTGAGCTGTTTTTATACCGAGTGAAAAGTTGGACACTGAAGAGGTGGGTTTATTTTTTAATGTCAAAGCAACCTCCAAAATACATCTGGTTCATGTTATGACAGAAGTGCTTAAAAAGCAGCTCGTACAAAAGTGAACCAGTTCATATCTCTCAGGAATTGAAAGCATGCAGCTGCGTGAGTGTTTCTGGTTACCAGCAAATGCAGAAATATTCGTGTTTGTGATGTATTTATTGAATATCACTCTGAGTCTGTTTGCTGGTGTTTGTCTGCACATTCTAAACATGTGATTTTGGTTTAAATGAGATGAGAACAATAATCTGCTCTGTTAAAGCAAAACAAAACACTTTTATTTGTGAGGAGTTTGTTTTGTGCTTCATGGTCTTAGACGTTTTTGTCTGAAAGTTCATTTATACTGATAATAAAGTAATAAAGTTTATTATTAAGAATTTAATTATTGAAAAAAAAATTCCTGTACTGGAAACTAACTTTTAGCAATAAAGTTAGGATCATCCCGGGAGTGATGCTGCCCACCATCAAACAGAAGCAGCTGAGGTGGTTCAGCTGTCTGATTAGGAAGCATCAACATCCAACTGGGAGGAGAGAAGTCACTGGAGAAGTTATATCCACCTATTATCTGGACCGCTTCATCCTCACTAAGGTCATGGGGAGCTGATGCCTACCTCTAATTATCATCAGACGAGAGGCGGGAGACACCCTGGCCAGGCTGCCAGTCCGTCCCAGGGCCACAAACAACAAGTCACACACTCATTCACACCTTTACAGTCTAGAGCAGTGGTTCCCAAACGTTTCAGCTTCAGACCCTCAAAAGAGCAATTGCAACTTCAGAAATCTCTGATTTGCTTATAAAGTATAATCATTTCTGCCATAAAGAAAACACTTCATATTTACTTAAAGCCATTTATGACAATATGGTTGAGTTTTTGCAACAATTATGCAAGTAATGCAGCTGGAAATCCTCTCAAGAACCCCTACTTCTTGGTGACACTCAGTGGGGTACCAGCCACATTGTTGGGACCCACTGATCTAGAGATCATTGGAGAATCAACCTGAACATGCATGTCTTTGGTCTGTGAAAGGAAGCTGGAGCACCTGGAGTAGAGAAAGCATGCAAACTCCATGCAGAAAGGCTGCACAAGTGGGATTCGAATTATGAATGTGTTATGGCCACAGCCGTTTGTGTTGTTTTTTGTGCACTTTATCCTCCTCTTTTTCTTTTGAGTTGCCGTGGTGCTGCACCTGAGGAGCTGTCCAGAGCACCATGCCTGCAGACTGCACCAGCTGTGTGGCGTTACCATCAGATGCCGGAGCATAAAGCACCTTGGGAAGCAGCGCCGCAACGAGCAACAGTCCAGAGCCACCTTTCCTCTGGCCTGTTGTCTCCCTGGCAGACATGTGACATTGATATTTGTCTGCATGAGATAATATTGCTCTGTGTTTAGAGAATTCCTGTTAGAGAGACTCAGAAGTAGTTTTTGTTTTTTTGTAGTAGCTTTTAGAGCTTTTAAAGCTCTCCAGTCTAATCTAGTTTTACACTTTCTAAGCTAAGACCTGTTTGTGTTAATTTTGTCTTGTTTTGACCTTTGGTAATCCAAAAGAAAGAAAAGAACCAGAACCCAGTTGTGGGTGACGCCAATAATAAACCTGTGTTAACCTTTATCGTCTGTGTCACGTGTCCTCCATGTTTCCCCAAATCCCCATAGACACCTGGGTCTTAATGTTGGATGGACAGATAGACAGATGTTTAATACAAACAGGAAGTCATCAAATCTGACAATAAAAACAAATGACTGACATGTTAACTGACTAATAAAACTCTAAAATTAACTCTAAAATAAACAGATAATTAAAAATTGCATAAGAATAAAAAATCTCCCATCCTTGAATCCCTCTGGAATTCTTTCTCAGCTGCAGGCTTCTGCCTTTATCTCCCATCTGTTTAGCTGGAGCAAGAAGAAAATACAAATTGAAATCACAAAGCCAAGTTTACGCTCCACTGGGATAACATCAGATATGTGCAGCGGTGCAGCTTCATGGCTTATTGGCTGATTTGGTTTTGACTGGTTTCATATCTCTGACTGCATCAGAAAAGCTCTCACATGGATTAGAGAAAGTCAACCTTTTTTTTTTTTGTTAAAGTCAAACCAACGCTTTAGAACTCCTGCAGAGGGAACGTAATCAGTAATTTCATCTGTTACTTATTGCTAGAAAGTGTTTGGATCTCATGTAAACAATGAAGTCAGACTTCCAAACATAACCTTTTTTTCCTTTAGGATACGTGCATGAGTCACCACAGAAGGACTTTATCACTATTGTCTTTGCATTCAGCTCAACATCTGTGTGTAGAATCAAATGAAAGATAGAATTTGACTCAGAAAGATAAAAAGATGCAGGTTTATTTCATAATTAATATCTGAGTGAATCTGGCCAATTGCTGCATTGTTCATATGTTTATGGCGGTCATAATTCCTGGTTAAACAAATATTCCAGCAATAATGTAACATGCATTTTTTTAAAAATACCTTTCAAATGTATTATTTATTTTGATATCAAACCAGAAATGTTTTTATATTTTGCTTTTTTTTTTCTTAGCAATTCCAGAAATAAAAACAAAAGGTTCGTTGGCATAAATCTTCTATTTCCTGTTTTGTTTCTGTGACCAAAACACAGTTAATAAAATCTTCAAAATTTGATTTATTAAAAGAAGACAGGAACGGCTGGAGCTATCTGAGATGTTTTTATTGATATAAATGAAATATTTTCAATGCTGTTTAAAAAATGTTTTTATTTCTCAATTAAATGTTGAATTTCTAACAATCTTATTTAATCATCCTGACCAGATATAAACATCTAAAGTTCAAATGCTGTTTTTATCTTGATCACACCCAAATGCAACAATAAAATCTGTCTCTGAACGTCTCTGGCAATTTCTCAACATTGTCTAAGAAAGGAAAAAGTGCATGAGGGTATTAAATCCTTTGTGCAAGTTGCATCATGTGTTGCTTCTAAACCCTTCTGTTGAAACATAAAACCCAAAGGTAGATCCTGTTTTATTGGGCATTCCTTCTGCTGAGCTCCATCGACTCATCAGTATGAGTCACGCTTTGCAGGGATTCTCTCTTCATTATCGTCCTCTCCTTTTCCCGTGTGTCCTAGCAAGGACCGACATGCTCGGGGCAAACTGCATTTAGTAGAACGTGATTGCAGATAGATCAGACCCCATTTGGTAACAAAAGACTTGAATTAACTGGCATTCAAATCAATAGGAGTCGCTTTCTGTCTGTGTCTCCAGCTCCTTGCACGTTTCTCTTGGTTCATGTCCGTACAAACAGAACTAGCGAATGTTTGTATTCACAAAATGCTCATTTCATACAGATTTTATTTTGACAATCCATTAAAACAGGAATACATGCTTTAAATATGTACTAAAATTAAGCCTCTAGCAGCTTCCTGTCAGATAGCTTTTAAATTTCTCTCTCTAAAATGGTTGCAGAATTTATAACCTAGAAATCTAGGAAAAACCGTAGCAGTAACAAAATATATTACTCTGCAGGTTGGTCTAGTCTCACCAGATCTACCATTGGCCCGTCTTAAGTGTAGACTCGGCCAATCACAGAACTCTATGTTTGTAGAGAGATGCTGGATGGGATTAGCACCATTACAGCAGAGCTGCAATGGAGCAAAACAACAAAGATGGCGGCTGCTCAGGAACAACGTTCCATTAAAACGGCTTTGGCATCGACTTTAGATGATTGAGGTTCTTCTTCAGCTACTTTTTTAACGGTGTATAGCAAACTGCCCATGTTGACTGATTTTCATCACAAAGAGTATGTCACGTTTTTCTGTGCTCTGATTGGTCCTAGCGCTGTCCAACGGCCCATGGTTTTGTTGTGTGCGTCGGTGTAATCGGTGTACCAAGAAATCATTCTCTGACAAAGGTTCCGCCCTGCTTGAAATGCAAGCTGTGATTAAATGCGTGAATTTTTATTAACATGTTTTTTTTCTAATAAATTATCACAATTAACGCGTTAAATTCACACCCCTAATATTTACATATAAAGGATGGCATGCTAGAGAATTCCGTGTCATCATTTGAAGAACTCTCTACAAGCTGTGGTGCAGCTCTAAATCTTTCTTCTGCAAGGCATGCTGGGATGCAGACTCCAGTGCAGGGAGGGGCTGTAGAGAGAGCTCCAGCATCCTGTTACAAAACTCCTGATACAAAAAGGTCAAGTAATCTCAGATCGGTGAGCCAATTGATCATAAGAATTGTGAAACACATGCTCATTCCTTGTTTACTAGTGTGCAAAACATGCTACTAGGAAAGTGATGCATGTCTGACTCGGTACATAAATCTACAAAGCATTATATTCGTTTTAATATATGCACGTGTGATTGAAAAGAAGCTAGTTATAATCATATTAAAACCTTAAACACATATTATTTATGGATAATTTGATTTAGTCAGTCTAAGCACAAAAACAAATGAGTTATTTATATTTTTACATTTGTTCCAAGTTGATTTACCCCATTTAGCATTTTTATATGACAAGAAAGATGTGTTTGTGGTCTTGTAGCCGTGTGTTTGCTCTGTATTCAGTGATCTTGTCATCATGTGTCATTTTGTATATTAATGTGGTCCTTTGGGGTCACCCCCACCCTCTTTATCCTCTTTTTTTGGTCTGTCATCAGCCTGTCTGCTGTGAGCAGCAAAGCACTAATCTGAAAAATGTAAGACCTTGTTACCAAGGAGACTTTGGGGCTTCAGATGTGATGGATCCATCTGGTCTTTGTGAATAACATGTCAGTCAAACAAATAATCCATATCAAGCTGGATTGTAGGTTCTTTAATTGAATGTGGTATGCTAATATCACGCACAGCACTTTAGGATTGTAGTGTACTATCAGATGAATCTAAGCCAGCTTATTTGTGCAGATCTGTCTAAGCTTCTCCCTTTTTAAATTGTTTTCTCTTTTGTCTTCATCTTTGCTGTAAACTTTATCATACTCGGGCATTTCTGCAGCCTCTGCTTGGTGGACTTCCCATAATCCTTCACTCTGTGCAGGAGAAGATACATAAATCAAAATATGGCTATAACATTAAAAATCTATGTTGCATTAAGATAAAAGTTAAGTTTGCATCTACTAAACTCACGCAGGATGTCGTTTTAAAGTCATACAGAACAATGAGTTCTTATAGGCCCTTTACCTAATTCTTTGAATGAAAATAATGATTTTTTTTTTTAATTTTGCTCTATAGGTCGAATAGAATTTTTGTTTTTTAATAAATTCCAGTTTGCCTTTACAACATGCCGAACTGTAAAAGTAAAGTTTCAGGGCTGAAAACTCAGCAGAAGTTGAACAATTACCCTGTTAATTAGAGTCTTTGGTCCAATAAATGAGAGTATTCGAGGCATCTCAGGAGATATACTGGCTGTCCTTGGAGTGCAATAATGCCTTTCATTTCTTATTTCTTTCTTACAACCCTCTCCTTTAAGACGTGCAGAGAAGATCCTGTAAAAAGAAGACATTCCTTAGAAAAAGAGATCAATTTAGACTATTGAGTGTCATCAGCGGCAGCTGCTGCACACACGAGGAGCTCTTAGAGGGGTGAAATCACAGGTCGGGAGAAAGAGGGAGCGGCTGGTTTCCATGGTAACGGGAGATGCTGAGGACAAGGACGTTTTGATGGTGTTAGTATCAAATAGCCAGGGGATGTGCTTCATTTGCTGCGAGATATATGATCATGAAGCTGTGCAGATGTCGAATGTGTAATCGTTTTAAATAATCGTGAAGTTTTAGCACAGAACAGAGAGTGATGCTGAAGTCATACCGTGTTGTTTTAGGTCAGATTTGTTGTTTTATTCACACCAGACATGCATCTGTTTGCAGAAACTCTCCTGAATGTTTCTGTGAGTTTGGTTTGGTTTAAACGTTCCTGCAGCATCTTTAGATTTCTAACTTTTAACTCGTTCAAAGCAAATCTCTCAAACTCAGGTGAAAAACGTATCTTCCAGCTCACAGATATCTAAACAGAGTGCAGAATCAGTAAACCAGTAAGGCATGCATTTCTGGGATGTTTAGCTCATTGCTTCGTGCTGAAATTCCACTTAGCCTCCTAAGATCCTTTTTTTATTACTTTTCCTTTTCGTTCTCTTGAGGCTTCCAACAAAAATAACATTTTAAGCTTTTATTTATTTATTTTGACTCACCACCTCCCAAAAAGATAACAGGTAACCATGGAAACAAACTCAGGTAAGAGAAAGAATGACTCATCCCAACAGGAAACTGATGTATATCGTTCACGTTAGAAATAGCATAAAAGAAAGTTAACGTTCATTTGATGTATGTTTTTATTTGACACTAAAAGACTGATGATTCAAACATTTGGGAGCAAATGATGCAATTTTAAGATCCTATAAAATAACTTAAATTATCCTTTTTTTAAGCTACTAAAGAGGAATAAAGTGTTATGTGAGAAACTAACTAACTAAATAAATAAATAAATATAAATTGAACAAAACTAAATAGTGGATTCAGTATTCTTACAGCATAGATATATGTTTTCTTCTTTAATACACCTGCACTGCAAAAAAGTAAAAATCCTAATTTTTAGACATTTTATCTCATATTTAGGCTAAAAAAAATAAATTATTCTCTAGAAAAAAAGCATTACTTAAAATAAGGTGAATATTCTTAAATATGATCCTAATTTTCTTGTTATGAGTAAAAAAAATCTTAAAAATCTTTATCTTCATTAGCTAGTTTTAAGATTTTTTTACTGAAAACAAGAAAATTTGGATCATTATTTAAGAATATTTACCTTTTTTAAAGTAATGCTATTTTTCTAGAGAATTTATTTTCTTATTAGACTAAAAATAAGATAAAATGTCTAAAAATTAGGCTTTTTTACTTTCTTAGAAATCAGTTTTTCCAGTGTGTTTTCCCTGATCTTGCTAGTCTAAATTCCTGATATGAAACTTTGACCTTTGAGATCTTTCTTTATTGCACATATAATTCATTAATTTAGAACTATAACGTCATCATCCTATCAACGATCTTAGTTTAAAACTCAAGCATAAGTGCAAAGTGATATGATTGGTCTTTAATATTATATAAGTTACCACCATCTGTGTGGTTTCTTACTGCACAAACAGTGGCATCAATTCAAATTCTCCAATAAAAAAGGAGTAAACTCAACCCTTCAATTATTGCTGTAAAGAACGCGTTCCCATTGTATATGTTGGCATCTCGACGTCTTCAAGCAGCACCAACAAATGATTTATGACAAGAAAAAGTAGGATGATTTTAAAGTGTAAAAAAGTGTGCCGTGTGTGAAGGTTGTAAGGCTGTCAACACACTGCTGTCTGCTGCTCAGATGTGGCAGAAACTATGACGGTCTAACATGTGTGTGGTATTTATGACTCCTTCCAGACTAGACGGGCCACACTGACTAGCACCATGCATTATTGAAACTTCTGATGGAGAGTATTTTTCTATATTTTTACTTTCTTTCTTTTTCCAGCCCTTATGTTCAGCTGGGGCGCCAAAATGTGGCTGTGTGCTGGGATGTCTGTTAGAAAAGTACATGGGGGGGGGTTCTTCTCTGTGTGTGGCAGAGGAGTACATTCAGATTAATTTGTGTGAGGAGAATTAATGGCTCACTGGAGTGAGGCTGACGCCCTTTAGTATCGCCCTCTAACTGCAGCACAGTGGACCTGAGCCATGCAGAGATGGAAAAAAAGATGCAACCAAAACATTACTTTAAAGGTGTGGTTTACTTGTGTAATCAATACTTTTGCAGTGGTCTCTTGTAGGAATGAATGCCTTGCAAGCTGGAAAAAAAAATCCCAGACATGCTTGGATCAGCATGGACAAGTCTGCTGCACCAGAGTGGCAGAACATGGCAGGATTTGGAGTGTTATTTCATATTTGCAGGAGATAGGTGTAGGAGACTATTTTCATGTTCAGCCTGCATGAAAAACTTACAGTTACCAATTATAATCAGAAATAATCATTAAAAATTATTTTTTCAGAGTTCCACACCTTTAATCGTTCTGCTTTTACTTAAAAAATCAGATATGGATAGTTTTTGTATTCTGTCTGTTGCACTCTGCATGAGGGTAATATGTCATTTTGGTTTTAGTCTCTGCTGTGACATTATTCTCACTTTGCCTTGAGCAAATGTGGGAGAAAGCCACTTTGGTCAAGCAGGTTATGTCTTTTTTTCTTTCAGAGAGTATTATTGCCTGTATACCTCAGAGGCGAGTGCAGACTCAGTCATGCTTTTATTTCTGTAATTCCAGGTGTCGGCTCGAGGCAAAGCAATTGTAGAGTATTGATTTTCTGCTTTGTGTAATCGGTCGCGCTGTTTTCAATTCTGCTTAGTCTGAAGCCAAATTAGTGTTTTCCTACAGTATTAGTCAGTGGTAGGTTCAAATGATCACTTCTCTGGTCTTTAACTGGGCTGCATGGTGGATTTGGCAGGAAGGCTCAGGAGAACCGGGCCTTTCTAACACGCTCTCCCCATGCGTGTGTTAGACAGGCTCCTGGTATTCAGATTGCTTTGCACAGACCAAAAACATGAACATGAGGTTAATTAGAGAATCTAAACTGATCCCAGGAATGCACATATACTGCAAAAATAGATTTTCAAGAAAGTACAAAAGCCTTGCTTTTAGATATCTGTTAGATTAATTTGCTAGTTTTAAGAATTTTAACCAAGCAAACATTTCTTTCCCCATTGGCAGATTTTTTATTTTACTCAAACAAGAAAATTGGATCATATTTAATTATTATCATATTTACCTTATTTCTTTTTTTTTTGATTTTAGAATCAAAATAAGATAGAATGTCTAAAAAAAGGCTTTTTTTCCCCAATCTTGAATATCAGTTTTTGCAGTGTAAGTTTCCAGTGATGACCTGTCCAACGTGTGCCCGGCCTCTCACTTGCCTCTCGTGAGCCTGGAGATGATAAAGTCAAAACAAAAATGAATTATGTTAAAAGTATTTGATCAGGGCAGGTACCTGATGATGACACAACACCGATCAGACTGACTTCTTCTGGTTCATGTGTGTCTAACTCAAGAGCCACGAGTCAAAAATACAAGAGCTCTAATTTGATTCAGCATTTTAATTTTGCCTTTTCTTTTTCAATTTCAAAAGATAAACAAATAAATAAATAAATAAGGGAAGCAAGGCCATTGAATATTTATCAGCTAATGTATGAATATTCAGGTGGTTAGCCTGCAAACCGTGAAGTGTGGAATAATTAGTAGAATAAGATTGTATCTGATCTGCAAGATAATATTTCATATAGTGTCTTATAAGCCTATATGGGCTGGGCATGTATTGTGCATGACACTTAAATAAAATTTATTAATTCATTCATTTCATAAATTTGAGACGCAGAAGGAATGCTGTCACATCAATCAGGACCAAGCCCAGACCCCCCCACTCCTATAACCATCAGTAGCCGTTTGGCCTTAAGCAAGCAACAGCAAGGAAAAGTGGACGAAGGACATTTCTTGTGCAGCAGACGTGGCCATAATTAATAAATATAACATGATTATAATAAAACACACAATACCTGCTCACAAACTCAGCAGACCCCATTAGAATCAAACATCAGTGGAAATCACCAGAATAAACCTGATTCAGTATTACTGAAAATGTGGCACGCATCTGCTTCCATTAATTATTCCATACTTGAGGAGTTTGCATGTAATTGACTAGATGTTAGACAAACCAACTGAATATTCATCAGTCAAAATGTCTGATAAATATTCAGTTATTTTGAATAAGAAAGAAAAGTCAAACACTTTTGTACAATATTCAATCATATTGGATGTACAATATTGATAAAAACTCAAATCTGGGTGTTTCAATAATAGAGACAAGGTCATTAAGATTAGCAGTTAGCTCCTCTCTTTGACCAGAACTAATCTGTTTCTCTGAACCGAGGCCGTTCGAGGAGTTATCTACAACAGGTAAGATGTTTAAACGTTCCCACAGAACCCTAAAAAGAGACGGGAACTCTTTCTTTCCATCAGTCTGTCAGTTCAGAGCCGTGTAACATGTTATATTTTTCACATTTGAGGGACTCAAACCTCTAAAAAGGATTTAGGACAGATGAAGATGGGAAGTTTTCTTCACTTCACGTTACAGAACTGAACAGCAAAATACGACACCTTTAAAATTATTTATACATTTGCATTAAAGACATTTTGGTCATTTTTCCAGCATACGTAATGCGTATCTTAAGCTTGTTTCAAAGTTTGTTTTGGGAGTCTGATAACAGAAGTACAGATATTTCCATTTAACAACAACTAAAGAACAGCTTGTGTGACCGTTTTAAGTCAATCTTTACAAATAAGACATTTTTGAGAAACTTTATGCACCCATGAGAGCAATCATTTCATATTATCTAAAACGGCTGACCTTGAAACTAAAGTGAAGTTGTGTATTTTTATCTCTTGTCAGTTTGTCTCTCCAGTTTCTCAGCAAATCCTGCAGTCCATCACTGTCATAAGCTCCTTATTGATCAGAGACTGATGCATCTCATGTTCACCCTTAGTCGTCTCCGTCTGCAGCCTCATGAGTTGGAACATGTGACTCTTCACAGCTGTAAGACAAATCAGGATGTTCTGCTGTGTTCTGGTGGTTATGTTGGGTTCAAACTGCTTTAATTCAGGTTCTGTAGGAAAATACACAAATATGCGTTCCATCTAACTCCGAGATTAAAAAAAATTTAAATACAACTGTGCACCCACCCTCAATTAAAAGTTTAGGAGCCAATGCTGTTTTTTCATAAGGCAAAATGCAAATTTTTAAAGGGATACTATGTAGTTTTGTCTTGTTTTTAGCACCCCCTAGTGTCCGTTAGTAAAATCAAAAGTGAAACTTATCTCCTCGCTGTGCGTTCGTTTTTTTAACACCTTAATCTAACTGCTGAAATGTCTCCTCAGCCATCATTAGTGTCTACAGGAGCGGTTCATCACTACATCAAACAAATCAGCTGTGTTCACGATCTAAACATGCAGGAAACATGCTGGAAGCAGACTGCAGCACCAGGCATGTCAGCTCCACTTTACTAAGTCCAACAAGGACCGGACGAGATACTCTGAAGTTGCAAGTGCGGTATTCTGGCCAGAGGGCGGTGGGGTCTGAGTGACATTTCATTAATCATGTAAAGGATCATTTTAGCACATACTGGCTCAAGAAAATGATTTAAAAATGTAAAAAGTTGCATATATGGCTTTAACTTTCCATGTGTACAGGTGGCCACCGCTTGTTTTATAAATCAGGATTTGGTTGTTTGTATGAACATTCTAAACTTCATTCGTGGGAAGGAATATCAGACCGTTTCTACGAGCGTTTGATGAATGAGGGCCCAGAAATGCTCATCTCCTGTGTCCACTTGTCTGTTATGGTTGTGATATTCAAGCCATCTATTGATTTTCTTAGTCATGAAGTAATGGTGTGATAAAGCCCCATGAATGTGCTGAAGTATTCTGGCAATTGCTTCGTCAAACACCTGATAACACAATATAAACTCAATAATCTATTTCTGACAATTTGTGATTGATTTCCTGCTTTTCCCCACTGAGCTTTCATCTTTACTGCTAAACCTGTGACTTCATCTTCAGGAGGAGCTGAATCCACTTACCCAACCATAAACCCATCTTCTCTCTCATCTTTCTATCTGGAGATCACGCCTGCTTCTCAGGAGGAGCTCCCTCTACACACTCACCTGCAACACCTGCCTGTCTACCCTCCACCATCAATACTCCACTTCACCTGGACTCTCACCTGTCAAGCTACTCCTTTACTATCATCTCCATCCCAGCATTACCAGCAAACCCAACCCCCCAGGAACCACCTGAGCTCTTCTCCCAGACCCAAGGACTACAACCCTACTGAAATATTCTATAGGTGAACAGTTACCCTGACTGCCTGCTGTTTCCATCACAAACAGTTGTGCTGAAGTATTCTGGCAATTGCTTCGTCAAACACCTGATAACACAATATAAACTCAATAATCTATTTCTGACAATTTGTGATTGATTTCCTGCTTTTCCCCACTGAGCTTTCATCTTTACTGCTAAACCTGTGACTTCATCTTCAGGAGGAGCTGAATCCACTTACCCAACCATAAACCCATCTTCTCTCTCATCTTTCTATCTGGAGATCACGCCTGCTTCACAGGAGGAGCTCCCTCTACACACTCACCTGCAACACCTGCCTGTCTACCCTCCACCATCAATACTCCACTTCACCTGGACTCTCACCTGTCAAGCTACTCCTTTACTATCATCTCCATCCCAGCATTACCAGCAAACCCAACCCCCCAGGAACCACCTGAGCTCTTCTCCCAGACCCAAGGACTACAACCCTACTGAAATATTCTATAGGTGAACAGTTACCCTGACTGCCTGCTGTTTCCATCACAAACAGTAAAATAACCATAAAGTTAGGATTAACAACAAAACGATTACAAAGTTATTCTAAAAAAGAAATAGAAATAAAAAACAGAGAAACATTAAAGTGATGTGCAATTTGACCACAAATGTGTCAAAAGTTTAATTTCAAGTTAAAGCTGTTGTGGTAACAGCACCCAGCTCCGTCTACACTGATGTATTGTTTCCTAACAAAGCCATCTAAGCGCCGCCTGAAGCTCTTCACAAAGCAAACAGCAGCAGGAAATTACACCAAATTGTTCCCCGAGTTTTAAATTGCCCCTTGCTGGAGTCCCAGATCATCCTACAAGTGTCTAAAGACTCCTCCGCAGCGTGAGAGGAACATCAATCTCATTTAAATGAGTCACAACACCGTCAGAGCAGTTTAATTATTGGGCCTCCACGGAGGAAAAAAATAAAAAAACACGCTCCCCCCGGCATGTTAGCGTACTGCTGATTGACTCTCGTTATGAAGAGGAGGATAAGCATGTGCTCTCTCCACTTCCTGTTTTGGTTTTGATTTTTTAGAGATATCATAAAAAGCTACTTTTTTCTTTTGTTGGTATTTTATGTAGCATCAAATGTCGTCTCAGAGCACTAAAAGCAACAAATCCAGTTCTTATAAAAAAGAAAGTGCACACGCAAGATGTTTACAACCTTGGTCAAAGTCTGGGAAGTCAGAGATCAGGGTCCAGGTTCCCCCCCCTGTAATAAAACTCAAATGAAACTTTTAAATCCCCGTATGGTACTGACGCCGTTTTGAGCAGAACCAATTGTGTAAAATGCTAAAGATGACACCTTTGATTCAAAATGGCAGATTTACTTCTGGGTAAAACAATAGCTGGTCAGTTTTATAAACAATTAATTTCAAAGCTCTATGAGAGAATATGTCAGATGTGTCAACGGGTCGAATATTTATACAAAGTTTAGATTTTTTTCTGCACATTCAGCCCTAAGAAACTGCAACTCATTTGGCAGGAGGAACAGCAAAAACACAATACAAAAGGTCTCTGTTGTCTCTGGGACTCAGATCTAATACCTGAACCCAGCAGATTGCATCAAATGTTCACATCAATGCACCCCCCCATCCTGAGAAGGCACAGGGCGACGGTAGAAAGAAAAACTTTCTTTTAACAGGAAAACCTGCTTTAGAAGTGGAACCAGAATGAACAGTCTTCTGAGAGCCAACAATAAAATGAAGCTTCAACTTTCAGTGATGCTGTGGCAGCAGCATTTCAGATTCACGTGGCCTTTCTCGAATGTTTTTCAGACATCCTGATCATAAAGAACTGCACGAGTCATGCCAGGGAGTTTTAAAACTAGTTTTCTGTCTTTTTGGGTCAGGATGTTCATCATTTTAGTAATATTGTAAAAGAAACAAGTAACATGTTGCAAAGGTTCCATATGACACCAAGGTTTCAAGTCTAATTCAAAGTTAGTGAATAACTTGTTTTCACTGATATCAACTTTTAATCTTTTCTAACTGTTGAAGTTTCTAAAGGATCTCAAATATAATTTAACATACATTATTGAGTTCTCCTTGGTCGATAAAGTTCTTTTATTATGGCTGTTCAGTCTATAACGCTCTATTTATGTCTGTATATGCACCTCCCTGGGCTGCAGATGGGTTTTTAAAGCTCTATAGTGTCAGAATGTAATGAGACGTGCAGCTAAAGAAAATTCCAAATAGCTGAAAGCTTCAAAGCGATGGGAGAAATGTTTGCTCTCATTGTCAACAGCAGAAATCAATAACAGAAGACAAATTGAATACAGTATGTTGTAATGTCAACAGTATTTTCCTTGACAAAGTAGAAAAAGAAGAAATAAGAAACATTGTACAAAACTGTGGAAACAAACAAACAACTGATTACGAGGACTTGGATATGATGACTGTAAAAGCTATAGTAGAATCTGTTATTGATCCATTTACTTATATCTGTAATTTATCACTTTCAGCAGGAATCTTCCCTGACTCAATGAAAATTGCTAAGGTGATTCCATTGTTCAAGGGTGGGGATAAACACAATTTCTCTAACTACAGGCCAGTGTCACTGCTTCCACAGTTTTCCAAAATAATAGAAAAATTGTTTGTTTCAAGGTTGGATAAATTCATTGAAAAAAATCATATTTTAAATAATGAACAGTATGGCTTTAGGACCAAACATTCAACAGCAATGGCAATAATGGAACTAATAGACAAAATATCTACAGCAATAGACAATAAACACTACTTCATTAGTATTTTTGTTGACTTGAAGAAAGCATTTGATGTTATTGATCATTCCCGGTTACTTCATAAAATACATCAGTATGGAATAAGAGGTGTGGCTCATCAATGGGTTAAAAGTTATTTAGAGAATAGGAAACAATTTGTCCAGCTAAACAACACTAAATCAGAACTGCGGGAGATTAATTATGGAGTGCCACAAGGGTCGGTCCTTGGACCTAAACTGTTCATATTATTTATTAATGACCTTGTAAATGTATCTAAGCTACTCGGTACTGTTTTATTTGCTGATGACACAACATTGTTCTATTCAGGGTCAGATATTAATGAAGTAACTAGAGTGATAAATAATGAACTGATAAAAGTTAACAACTGGTTTAATATAAACAGACTTTCATTGAATCTTAACAAAACAAATTTTATATTGTTTAATGACAAAAAAAACAAGGATGTAACAATAAAAATAGATGGGATGGAAATTCAAAGGGTGAAGGAAACCAAATTTTTAGGAGTCATAATTGATGAAGCTCTCACTTGGAAGTCACACATAGGTTATGTCAGAGGTAAAATTGCCAAAGCCATAGCAGTACTACATAAAGTCAAGTTTTTACTGAATAGTTCTGGATTGCTGACATTGTATAACTCACTGATTGTTCCATACTTAACTTACTGTGTAGAAATATGGGGATCCACATGTAAAACTTATGCACAACCACTGTTTATTTTACAGAAAAGAGCATTGAGAATCATTAATAACAGTCGCTATAGAGATCCGTCCAATCCGTTATTCATCAAATATAAATTAATGAAATTTTATGATTTAGTTGATATGCAAATATCACAAACAATGTATAAAGCAAATGCAAATACTTTACCCACCAACATTCAGAAAATGTTTGAAAAAAGAGTCAGTAGTTATATGTTAAAAGGAACAGAAGTATTTAAAAAACCTAGGTTTAGAACCAGAATGAAGGAGATGTCTATTTCTGTAAATGGTGTGAGATTATGGAACAACCTTAGCAAGGACATAAAAGAATCAAAGTCACTAAATATATTTAAAAAATGTATTAAATCAAGTGTATTACAGAATTACAATAATCAAAATTAAGATAACGTCTGATTAGGTTTGTAAATTACAAGAATATAGTTTGATGAATCTGTGTTTTGTTTTGTTGTTGAGAAAAGTATGGAAGTATTATTAAAAGGTTTGGTTTTGTAAATAGGGGCAGTTAACATAAGATATTTCTTCTTTCTGTCCCTTTTCATTCAAATTGTTTGTTTGATTTATTGTTTTATTTTGTATTTTTTTTTTTTTTTTTGCATTTTGAATTTTTTTTGAATGAAATAAATAAATAAATGAAAAAAATGAAATAAAGCTCCGTTGGGTTTTGAAGAGTACAGCCACTCCTGCCGATGCAACAACACCTGTCTGCACTGACTCGAGGAATAAGCAGCGCTCTGTTTCAAACCTTTGATTTTTTTAAGGAGATAATTGCAACGATGATGACTTGCACTGAAGCTGCAAACCACAGGGATTTGTTTGTGTCTGTTAAGGCTAAAATCTTCAGATTCTTTTTCAAGAAAGAGCTTAATTTAGCCCTGTGCTTTTAAAGAATCATGGCAGATATAAATAAAACGAGGAGTCATGTTATTAATATCCTCACATCCCCTCTTTGGATCATTTTGAGATCTGCAGGGTTTTTTTTTTTAAATCGACAGTTCAGACAGTCCATATTTGCTCAAACACGCATTCAAAGGATTGCATCTTTGCCAAAAAAGATCTATAAACAAATTTTTAAAAAAACATGATTTCAGCCTCTTGCAGTTGCAGTATGAGCTTCCAGCAGTTTGTAATAATTAACATGCCACAGAGCAGCGTGCTTCTTGAATGACAAGGTTTTGCTCATTTGCTTCAGAAGGCTGTTATCAAAAGTGATAGACCTGGCCGAGATCAAAGTGCAGGCTGATGCTTTTCCCCGTGGCACTCTCTCTGACGGGGGCTTTTAAAGAGCCTTGTGACAAGCACATTGCCTTTGAAGAGGATTAGCATTGTAACCGTCTCATGTTGCACAGCGATGTTCACGGCACACTGTCCACAGAACTCAGCGGTTTCGACTTTACGGCCGGCTAAAGCCAACACAAATTTCCCAGTTGTGGAATATTTGTTCTCACGATTTCAAAGCAGCCCCTGGAGCCCTATACTGCTGCACTATAATCATAACCAACAGGGCCAACGCGAGCCCTAAAAAGGTGCTGCCGATAAAGCTTATTAAGCTCCTTTTTCACGTCCCGGAGGACAGATCAATTGCACTGAGAGCCTTTTAATATAAATATATTATCTCCCAGTAGTGATATGAAATGTCAGTCTGAAAATGCTGCTCCATCACTTTATCAGTAGAAATGTGATCAGAGGCAATCCAACCCGGCAAAGCATATTCTACATTCTGCAGCATCAGCACGTCTGAATTTCAATACTTTTTTGTCTCCATAGAACAAAAGAAACGTGATTCTTCCTCTCACTTGAAATATTCATCACATCCTTGCGGATGGCTGCTCAGCCAGCTCCTTCAGGTTTCAAAATATGGACAAGAGAGTGCTTTAATTACTGATTCATGATAGAAAATCACTGCAAGATATGTTGATTTCAGATGTAGTCGACTTAAAAAGATATGAAACAAGATCTTCACATTTTGACATATTTCATGGTAAAATTATATAAAATAATTTTTTTTAATAGTTTTGTCATACAGTCATTGTATCTGTTGGGATATTGAGATGTCGTTTAATAAAGAATTCAAGGTAAAGTGGTGGTTGACTATATAGGAGTATAATATGGCAGCTATCAGAAAAATTTTGTTTCTTGCTCCAGAAATGTTCAAAAATTGCCATATTTTATACTGATGACAAATTTTTAAAATACCCAAATTTCTCTCAATAAATCAGATTTTATTTTGAAAGCTTTATTTTCAGATTTAATTGGATTAAAGCTTCTTTCCTACTGCTGATTGCCATTATTTCCATGTGAGCCACACTAATTTAAAGATAACTGCTTCTGTTGCTGCTTTATTCTCTGACAAAAATTCAATGAAACTGAAACTGATGAGTAAACATTTGCTGCATAAAGTCTCTCCTTTTCTTCTATAAGTTGTTTGAGTGAAGGAGGGTCTAGGATTAACCAGGACAGCTTGAATTACAGCTTGAGTTTGGGGGCAATTCAATAGGAAGTGAATCAATCTGAGGATTAATTGTTGCACCACATCCTGAGCAGCGGACATTCGATACAGCCAGAGGGAGACTGCTGTTATAATGGAAGTGAAATACAGACGGCACCCAGCGACAACAGTTTGACAGCTCCTAGTTTTATGTCTGATTATCATAGTCATGGTGCAGGTACACAGCATAAACAGTTCATGGTTTATAAGATATATTACAGTCTGAAATAACAGCTTTATAAAGTATATGCTACAGCTATTAGTTTTTCACATTTCATGCGTGGAAGTCACATTTTCATCCAAAGAAAAGACATCAAACAACCAAAAGGCAGAATGGGGGTAATAGCTGAGAATCCAATCGGACCCTGAGACTGGAGAACAAACTGCAGATTCAAGACTGACCGATTCTTAGTGTTCAGCTGGGACCAGATCCTGAGTTAGTGTTTGTTACGTTGAAGCTTTTGGATCAGACAAGGACTTTCTAATGGGTTAAAAAACGAGTAGCTTCTATTTTAGCAGTGCATGCAGAATTAATAGTGCAGTTGCTGGAAGACTGTTCAGTTTGTTTGGCCAATCAAAGTGTATTTATATATGAGCTAAGAACCTACTGAAAACCAGAGGCAAAAACTCGAGTAAAGATTTCAATTGTTGAAACAAAATGTTCAAAGTACAGGGTTTGTTTTTTTTTGTTTTGGTCGTTTGGTTTTTTTGTTGCTTGGTTGGTTAGTTAGCTTCTTTTCATGCCGTTGTTTCTATCAATTCTATCTTTTTCAGGATCCACTGGTTACCTTTTTTTTCATTGTTATTCATGTTTTTTAATCGATTTTTTTTTCTTTTTTCTCCCATTTTTTATTTTTATTTTATTGTTCTTATGAGGTGCCTTGTGATTTTTATTTTGAGAGGTGCTGTATAAAATGGTTTCTTCTTCTGCTTGGTTGGTTGTTTCCTACTGTGCAAAGACCTAGTTAGGACATCCTGCAGACGTGGTCTAGACCGACGGACTTTATTGACATGATCTGCACGTCCATGCTCCAACGTTGGTTGGTTGGTTGGTTGGTTGGTTGGTTGGTTGGTTGGTTGGTTGGTTGGTTGGTTGGTTGGTTGGTTGGTTGGTTGGTTGATGGGTTAAAATAATGTTTGTTGATTTGTTGTTTTGATGGTTGATTGCTTTTTATATTTTCCCCCCCTGGAAAAAACATAATGTACAAGAGAAAAAAAATCACCCACCTATCATTCCTTAAAGAGCATTTTGTTTAGTAAACTTTGTTTTCCGGCACACATCCATAAATTTCCCACAACAATATCAGGGTTTTCCAACACAAATCAGTCTTAATGGGCATTATTCTTTCACAGAGACACAAACTATATTTGAGCCAGGCATTTGTTGTCATTTGTCAGGTGTCTCTTCCAGCACTTCAGTACTTTGATTTATTACATCTGAGGTGACTGGAGAACAGATATGCTCCCTAAACAAATGGCCACTGTCACACAAGAGGCAAAAGCCTTTAATGAGCCTGTCATCACCCTGAGGTAATGTTGAGAACTTGAAACACTGGTGCTTTAGGTCATATCCGAAAACCTTTAGATTTTCATAGAAAGCATTTTTTTATTTATTTCATTCAAAGACAAAAGTATAAATAGGAGTATTATTAAGTGCTTATCTCTGCTCTTCCATAAGCTTTGAGCTTATCCACCCAAATATTGTAATTTTTGATAGTCAGTTCATCTTCACTTGAATTCTAATGTTGTGAATAACACTTCTTTTTATAAATGGTGTGCCATATTACAGAAATGTTCAGAGCTATTAGACAAGACGAGACAGACAAAGATCCTTTTCATCTACCAAACTCTTGTGGATGAAACAGCAACGCTGTGCTGCAGAGTATCACTTCAACGGTTTGCTTTAGAAAAAATCCCTCCAAAAATAGCAACACAATTTAGCTCCTGCTTGACACCAACAATTATTAGCCTGCAGTGCAATGTACTCTCTCCCCTTCTCCTTCCTGTGTGATGTTCAACACACCTGCAAGCCTCTCTGTATTCCCTTGAAATGAAAAGCACAGGCTGCTTCCACGAAATACAGAAAACCTTGAGTATTCTGCAGTATGACTGAGCAAATTTATATTTTCATATTATTATTCATGCTGTTGTTGAGTACACTTTATTTTGTTGTGCATTTTTTATTTCCTCATAGCTATTTGGGATTAGCAGGAACTCATAAACATAAAACAAAACACTGTTTTAACCACAAAATTAATTAATTTAATGCATAATTTGAACAAAAACAGTTTTTATTTGTATCTTTTGTAATGAGAAAGCAAGGGTTGCAGCTCCTAAAAGTCAAGACTGGACGATGTTTGAGGTCATCACATGATGGAAACATGACCCAACATGCATTATTTTTGCCTGTGGGAAGAAACCAGAGCAACCAGAGAAAATCCATGCATGCATGGGGGAACATGCAAACTCTGCAGAGAAGCACAGCCAGGTTGAGAACCTGCAAACGTCTTGCTATGAGGCAACTACCAACTGTGACACCATGCATGTAGTAATTTGGAACTAATTTTGCAATAATCCAAATTATATGAAGTCCTACATTTTGATGTAAGACTGTATGAATAGAAACAAAACCAACAGAAATGTTAGAGCTGCTGCCAGTGGCTCATTAGGTTTGCTATGATAACATAGGCTCAAATGAACAGAAGCATGGGAGCATAGCTTATTGTCTACAGAGTTTCAACCAAAATCCAGAATTTGTTTTAAAACAGTCGAATTGTCTTTGGCGGAAGGATCTGGTTGACCCACGTGGGAAAATTTAGTGTCTGTAATGTTCCGAGGAGACGTGTGAGGTAAAATGACTTCATCTTCTGGTTTGAAAGAGAAAAATAATATTTTGTGGAAACATCTCCAAAAATCATACAACAGACTGTGATTGTGACTGTAACTGGCTTGTTTTAGAAGAATTGTCCACATTTCAAAATATATAAAACATAAATGTTTATGAAAAACCTACACTAGATGTTTGTTCTGTAATTAAGGTGAATCAGTGATTGTAGAAAAGTTTAATGCATCAGTAGGAATTATATTTTAAATCAAAAAGCTTGTGGTGGGAGAAAGATGAAACATCATGTGCTCATAAATGATAAAGTCTCCTCTTAGCATTTCTACACATGTAGTCAAATCTGTCCTTTTGTGTTTCCCTCTAATACAATGAAACTCTATTTTAATGGCCTTTGTGGATCCATCCATTGTCCGCCCATAACAAAGGATTCCCTGCCCTCCTAACTAACAGTTGTCTTATCTAGAAGCTTTTCAGATTAAGATAAATGGGTCAATCTGGAAAGTAATTAGCTAACCTAAAGCCAATGTGTTTCTTGAATATCTACTCCTTATCACGATTTGTGCCAAACCTGAAAGTGGCTTTTTTTTTCCTTTGTTCTCTGCAAAGTCGTGGTGTTTTGCTGGAAGAACAGGTATGATTGATTTGCAGCCCTGCCTTCTCTCTGTTCCTGACACTGGTAAAGTAATGATTCTGTTAGCTGAACACAACAAAGAGAGTAAATACAAGATGCTCAGCCGCCGGAATCTCACTCACTTCATCATGCAAACGCTGGAAAAACAATTAAAGACAATCAGTCAGTGACTCAGACAAAGCTCGGATGAAAGTTTTTAAGCATCACTCTGACAGAATACGTTCCAAAGAGAGTGTATTGTCTCTTTGAAGACTGCAGACAGATTTATTGCAAAGGCGTATCAAAGCAGGCAGCCCCTCAGAGATAAATACCTCCATCTATTCCCTTTTTCTCTCTTTGGGAGATAAGAAGCAAGGTTTATGATCCTGCCTTTCAGATGGCTTCCTTCTGCCTCAGAGTCAATTTTTATTCCTGCTGGTTATTAAGACCAGAGGTCTATTTTCTGTGTCTCATTTAAATCGTGTACCTTATTATACAGTTTGGCTGAGTGGACACAGTTCACCATTATTCGTGTTCCCTTTTGTGCAGAAGGATTTGAAACTCATGGCTAATGCTAAGAATCAGTTAGATAAAATAATTGCTCAAAATTAAACAGAAAACCTTCTTTCTAATCATGCTTTTACCCCTCCTCCTCTACTGCAACCCGAACGTTCCAACCAGGGACTTAAATGGCAGAGAAGAGTCATCTTACTTTAGGAGGAGAGCATTTTATAGTTGTTATTTTTCACTAACTTCAACCAGGTGCTGAACCCAGACTGGTGATAGAGTCAGTTCTGAGTTGGTTTAAGTTTAAAACCATCTGGTTTCATCGTGATGCCAGAGGTACCTCATAGAGTCACTGCCAACCCTGCCTCTCATGTAATCAGATTAGTTTCGATGCCAACCAGGACACAAATGGGTTTTATTAAAAAATATTTCAGTGATCAGATGGTGATATTAAAAATCCATTCATTCGTTTCTTTTATACTGCTTTTCCAAGGTTGAATTAAAGAAGCAGCAAATCCAGTAGCAAACTAGTAGATAACAACAACACACGCAGCTTTACTGGCGGTGGCCATTTTTTTCCAAGTTGGAATCTGAAACGAAAAAAGGAGTTTGTTACGTCATTTCCTGGTCTGAAATTCCGTGTTCCGAGGACAACTGGAACACATCACTAGTATACCCTGTTCAGGTACTCAGTTGGTTTCTAAAATGTCCCAGAAAGCAGTCCTTTAAGGCATGCCGCGAACATCCAGTAAAATTACCCGGAAGTTCAGATGTTGGAAACGGGACTATTGGGGAAGCGGCCAAGAAGCATCCTAATCAGATGCCCGAACCAACTCAGTATTGTCTCTGCTTTGGCACCAAATACCCGTACAGTCCAAGTGTGAGGAGCTGGTATTGTAAGAAGAATGTGAAAAACTGTATTCCTTTAACGTTGATAACTGTTAGCAGAATCTGCATGCATATATTTTTAAATAATTTTTTTGAGCCAGTATGCAAAAATGACCCTTTACAGGGTTAATGAAAGGCCACCCAGCCCCTGTCGCCCCCTGTGGTCAGAATATTCCACTTGCAACTTCAGGGTTGCCAGTCTGGTCTGTTGAAATATTCAGCTTGACATACCTGGCGCTGCAGTCTGCTTCTAGCACATTTTCTGCATGTTTTAGATCATGAACACAGCTGATTTGTTTAATTTAGTGATGAACCGCTCCTGTAGACACTAATGAAGGCTGAGGAGACATTTCAGCAGTTAGATTAAGGTGTTAAAAAGACGAACGCACAGCGAGGAGAAAAGTTTTACTTTTGCTTTCACCAACGAACACTAGGGGGTGCTAAAAACAAGCCAAATCTGATTCTATATCTTCAATATATACACATTTATATTTATTATGGTGAAGATTTGCTTGTAACTGCTCAAAGACGTGAGTTATAAACTGAGGGTGTGTTGTACACGAAGGGTGATTGATGACAGAGCTTTGTTTTTGTGTGCTCTGATTATGAAATAAATGTCTTAATTACTCCTTGTGGTGTTTGTTTGTGGTTTACGACACTCGCAGCATTTCTCCCAGTGATACCAGCCAGTGCCCATGTTTGGACTGTAAATGTTGCCGTGACTCAGCTCTGCAGATACAGTGTGTTTTGAAGGTGATTTCAAACAGTCAGTGCGAATGCAGCAGGGTTTGTTATTATGCTGATGTATGGAAATGAGGCCGTGTTTTCTTTCACACCATTAAACTTTCCAGGTCTGAGGAAGTGTGTTAAAAAGTCATTTGCATTTTAAAGTGGTTTATGTTGAGCAAACTGAGAAATCCCAGTCTGTAAGGAGTGTCAGCGGAATAATAAGACCTTTGCTTCGTTAAGGTTTACTGGGAAAGTCGCAAACACGGAGGAAAACTCACAGCCTCAAGATAAATCATGAGCCGCCTTAAATCCATCATCATTATTGGCTTTTAGGGGTTTAGATGAGGCAATCAGTTTAACAATTTATGATTATTTACCTATAAAGACTTTTTTACTAATAAAAATAAATGAACTACCTGTAAAGTTAAATTTAAACCTTTTGAAATAAACTGTTGCATTTTTTTCTGCAAGCGATTGTAAAAACAAACATCTGCACCACACAGAGAAGCGTTTTGATTGTTTCTGCTGCTATTAGTACTGTCACCATCAGAGAATCCAGCTTTTAGTCACTTCACTGAAAATTTCAACACTTACATAACACATGCTGGCCTGATTTATATTTATTTCCCCTGCCTGTCTGTTCCAGAACAATTTCACCTCTTGCACCGTGGGGTTGATTAACAATTATTTCCAACAGCATATGTTCTCAGGAGATTAAAGCTTGAGCCTTCAGATGAAAGCTCACCGACCTTTCCTCAGCTTTGTAGTGTCAGAATCAAGTCATTTTTCATCCATTTTCTTAGCAATTTGTCTCATATCAGCTGAAATTCACAAATAACACGATTCCCATAGTTTCAAACAATAAATTGCTTTTATTTTCCTTTGGAGCTGCTCTCAAGCTGCATGTTTGATGGAGCTGAATCGCAGGTAATAGTAAGCTCTGTGTTTTTGACTGCAGCACATGATCCTTAAGGATTGAGCACGAATCAGAGGGCACTTCAAAACTGATTAAAAAAGCCGCCTTCATGGCTGTCTAATAAGGGAGGGGAGGGGATAAAGAAGGTGAAGAAAAAAGCTGCTGCTGATTGCTTCTGTCATTTCACCGTGAGTTTACACCCTAACGTTGATGCTTTCTTCATCTCTTCACCAGATCATACCTGTGCATATTTGATTAGTTTGTAACCATGTCTTCAGGGTATTGTTGGTTCTTTAACATCCAGAGATCGTTGCACAAATTCAACCTCGGGTGGTCAATTCAATTTCCTCTACTAAGCAGATTTATTCGGTGCAGAGTGGATTTATTAGATACGAAACACATGAGGATCACTTCCTTTTTGATTCACGCCAGACAGCGGTGTGCTGCTTCGTTCACCTAAATCGTCCAGGAAGTGATGCTGAGCCAAGTGTCAATGTGCAAACAGTAGCTTCTTGCAATACAGTTGGTAAAAAATCAGGGAGGAGTTGTGGTTTAGACTTGACCTTCCCTGGTAGGTGTTCCAGCTTAAGTCAGCCTCCTGGCAAATGGATCCTCCAGCCAGCTCCTGTTAGCTGCCTGAAAATGAGAAAACTCTCCCCTTCTACTGTCTAGTCTTCTGCTCTGGTTTGGACCTTTCCATGACCTTTCCCCAAATGTAACTCCTCACCCTAATCAGTTCCACAAACTTATTATTTGTTGATCTATGTATTGCCCACTGATAAAAACCATTTACTATGAAAAGAGCTATATTCCACAGGTTTACCTACAGTTTTGATCACTTTGCCTCTTTTTCTACAGCCCTACTCATCATGACTTGGAACGGTGCGGTTTGGTCTGGCCGCTTTTTCCAACAGCACAGTTTGGTATGTTTAGTATTTTCTATCTACTTTTTCAGTCCCTGCTCCAAAGTGGTTCCAAGGGCTGAGCCGGCCGGTATCACGACTGTCGGATGCTGATTGACTAGGGGGCGCAGTCACTGGTTGCTCTAGAGCAGGGGTGCGCAATCCTGGTCCTGGAGGGCCGGTATCCAGCAGGTTTTAATTTTAACTCTGCTTCAACACACCTGATTTCAATCAGCAGGTGATTAGCAGGCTTCTGCAGAGCTTGGTGAGCTACTGCACAGGTGATTCAAGCACTGAATCAAGTGTGTTTGTTGCAGAGAAACCACTAAAATGTGCTGGATACAGGCCCTCCAGGACCAGGATTGGGCACCCCTGCTCTAGAGCTTTCTGGCAGCTGCCTCACTGCCTGCAGCCATTTCCTGGTTCAGAGTCTAACAAAAAGCCATAAAACTGTAGCCTAGTGAACTAGACCAAATTCTTGCTTTGCAGCCTGATCCACTGCTGTGGCTGTCCAATCACAGCTCGCTATAGTTTTGGTTGGGCCAATCACAGCGCTCTATATTTTGGGCCAATCACAGAGCGGGAGTAGCCGATGACGTCAGCGCTGCGGCCGCGAACCCAAGCAACATGGCGGCAAGGCAGGAACCACGTTCGTTTGAAACTGCTTTGTCATCAACATTGGATTATTTAGACTCCAACGTGCGTAAGTCTGTCGGCTATACTTAGCGGCTTCTTATTTTTATCAAAGTAGTGCAATGTCCCAGTACACCTGATATTCACATGTTTTTCATACAAAAACATTAGAAATCATTGATGTTAGACGCCTCCCGCTTTTCCGTCGCTGTGATTACGTCACGTTGTTCGTTACTCTGATTGGTCCTAGCGCTATCCAATTGCGTGCTGACATTTTGAAAGACAACCGTAGATCCCGCCTCACGACTGAGGGCCGTCAATGGGTCCTGGCCAGACTATATATTCACATATATAGGATGGCTTGCCAGGCTAATAAAACTGAGCAGAATGTTCAATATAATTTTTGTGCTAATTTTTGTAACAAAGTGTAACACGGTAACCATTTTGTACCCAGCTGGTATGAAACCTCAAACTCTGGGCATGATGTGATGGCCACTGGACACAAAGTTTGGGTATGATTTGATCAGCATCTCATGGGAACTTTAATCTAAGAGTGATTTCACACACGGATAGTCTGGGGAACTTGATTTAATAGGGCAAGAAATGCTACAAAATATATCACACCTTGATATGGTTTGGTTCACCTTCACACTACACTTTTGAAAGCGGACCAGAAACATCTGTTATAACAACTGACCATAAATGAAAAAAGGAAAAGTGGTGAGTTTAATTGAGCATTAAACACTATAGTCACTTCATGACATTTACATTTTGGTACATGAACATTTGACAAAGTTAATATTTGAATTGCTGTTTTTGTACAATACGATTGTACGTCTACTGGGCCATAAAGCTGTTTGATTCATCTCCAATCTTGCTTACACTTTCCAGCTTATGGCATTCAAGTAAGAACCTTGTTATTTTTTCACAGTTCAGAAGGACACAGGTTGTTGCTGCCTACACCTAGCATTGCTGTGGTGTACGTGTCAGGGCACAGGTGTCAAAGGATACGCCTTGTCTGTATGCTACAGTCGTCATAAAAATTCATGAAAAGTTGTTTCTGTTACAGTGAAAAATAATTCTTTTGGTAGGTGCTAAGGTCATGGTGATCTTCTCAGTTTTATACTTTTGATGCATTTTTCTCTGTCATATGAAACACAATATCAAACTTAGAGGGCGACTTGTTCAATCAGGGTCAAGCACTGTGGTATTAATTAGTTTTAAGTGAGCCTTGTAGAAAATGATTGCCCTTTTTAAAGGTGCATTATGTAAGAATGACATCCTGTGGTCAAATTGTAACTGTAGTCTATTTTCTCACTCCTGTTTCACTCCCAGTTACTGATCAGCACCAGAAGATTCTAGATGACGAGCAAAGATGAGTCATACACAGTAAGTAGATAAATATATTGCCATAAATCTGGTGTTGGCACTCTTGGGTGTTTTACGGTAGACTTACTACATATATTATATGTCTATATAGCATATAGTAGTATATGTACTATATGTCTTCGGCATTAGAGGAAGTGTGGTTATTTGCTGTTATAGTTCTGAACGACTCATTAAATGAAGTAAACATCACAATTGACTCATTATTCACTTCACACATACATTTCACTATAATATTGAGTTGTTGGTAATTGAAGTATAGCTTGAGATATTTTTAGACCCTATAATTTACTTCTAATTCACTGTTAGCATTGTTAGCTCAACATTAGCCTTTGGCGTGCTTCAAGAAATAACTTCTGGGTCGCTCCTGTTTACTGGCTTCGATTCTTTAAACAACTCTGGAGCTTTTTGCCTGTTGGTGTTGAATTACAAATGCCAAATCTGTACCGTTAACTCACAAATTCACTGACTGTAAATAGTGACTACGTCCCTCTTTTGTCTTTTTATTTTATTTTTTTTCAAAGGAGCAAAACTGACAACCCACTAGCCGGCTGAGAATGATTTCTGTTTCAGTATAACCTTCCTTCCAGCATGATTGAGACACTACACTGTTTTATGTAAATTTCACTGTAGAATTCTTACATATTGCTTCTTTAATTTCTACAATGATATGGAAGCAGATGAGTGACATTCACACTTTCAGTTTAGTTGTCTGCATCTTCAGTAGCTTATTTTATAATTAAATTCAAGTAGAAGCAGTAGAAATCTAGTTCAAATTAGTTAAGCATCATATTAATAATGGCACAATTCTTTCAATTATTATCGCTTGTCTGACCCAAAAGGGTTTGTTTTCAGCAGGGGAAACAGGTTATGAATGTGTGGAAATGTGCACCCAAAGCCCATGAAGTATTCATGCAGCCCGATTCCCTCCGTTAAACATCTCACCAGAGACACCGAATCAGCCTTGTTGCTTTCTCTGGGCCCCATCAATAAAGTGAAACTCTTACCACTTAAAGCATCTTTAGGGCAATCTTTCTTTACAAAAGCAATGACATTGCATGTATCTCTATTGACCTGATGTAATGCAGGATGTAAGTGATCTACTTTAACAGGATTAAGGCATGTTGCACTGTTTGACAGCCTGAACTCTAAATGTTCTAGCACTTGTGAGTCCAATAGGTTTTCATTTGTTAAACAGATCTATATAATTTTCTGTCTTCATTTGATAAAATTAGGAACTAAAATTATATGAAAATGGCATCAACTAAGAAACGTCTAAGACAACTTCAAGGGAAAAAAAAGATATTTGAAGACTTATTTCTGCCCTAAGAGAATGTCTGGATCCATGCTTTAATTCTACGTACTCTTCTTCAAACACCAGTTTCTACTGGTTGGTGGGCTTATAGGCCGTCTTTCATCCAGCAGTCCAGTACGCTCACAAACAAGCTTAGTATATCCTCTTATTCAAAAGAAAACATTGCTGCCTAACCTTGAGCATGCTACGTAACAAACTATTAATATGAGCATATTGTTTCCTTCTATGAACTAAATGGATCCAATCAACAAGCTATTTAAAATTCTCAGCAGGGAGAATCCATGTGGAATAGTTGTGATGTGTTAATAATTATACTAGAAAATACAATATTTATGAGTCTGTATCTGTTTCGATTGCATTAGCTGATTTAGTCTGACATGTACGTTTACAGATGTGTCTAAGGTGCGAAATGTTAATTAAAACAACTACATGAAATATGTTTGGTTTACAAATCCTGTAGCCTGGAAAGCCATCCTATATATGTAAATATACAGTCTGACCATGAACCATAGACAGAGCTCAGCCATGGGGCAGAATCTATGGTTGTCATTCAAAATGTCTGCATGCTATTGGACACTGTTAGGACCAATCAGAGCATTCATAGCAAGTATTCATAGCAATGTTAATCATATGAGGCAGTTCACCATAAAGGACTTAAGTACCTCAATCTGCTCATGTCCCAAAGAAAAGCCCAAGTCTAAAAGGTTGATGCCAAAGGTGTTTCAAATGAGCGTCATTCCTGAGCCGCTGCCATCTTTGTTTTCTTTGCTTGTTAAACCTTCTCTCCACTGGAATTGAAAGCAGCGCATAATGTAATAGCGGCGTATTACCCGCTAGCTCCCTTCCAACCAGGAGCAATTCTGATGTGAAACAGGAGCAAAAGTGTAGCTGATCCTGTGAGGTCACAAAATCACGAGAGAATTGCAACACCACGCGTGATTTCAGAAGTCCACATAATAACAAGCAAGGAGAAAGACAGCTGCATGTATCCAAAAAGGTCTGTGGTTTAATTTCTGTTATGTTTACATCGGCTACGGGGGTTTCACAGGTCATGACGTACTGCACGTGACTTTTATTTTGAAAGTTTTTGGATGTTTTACACTGATTTCGTGATTGACTTCCTGTCTGGCCCGATCTGAACTGTGGAGTTTGACGTGTTTTGGAAGTGCAGCGCATAAAAAATGGACTCGAAACATAATGATAGTGTCTCTTTGCTTCTGGGACGCGTCCAAAACGTTACACTTAGCAGCCGTTGGAAAGTACTCTATCCACTATAATGGCGGCTAATTGCGGCGTAGTACGTTTCGCACCACTTTCGCGTCCAGTGGAAAGAATGGGTGAGCGTGCATTCTCTGACTCCAAACAGCATTGATCATTTTGAAGCTTTGTTGCAAGTTTTAAGACCTCTCTAGCAACAAAACAACTCTTTTATATAAACACAACTTTTAAAACTTTTCTTGGTTTTATTTGAGACTTTTGGAGACCTAAAAGTACATTTTGCTTTTACTCTTCTCAGCAAGACCTCCAAAGCACTCACAGGCAGCCCAGTCCACACAGAATACCCACCAGCTGCAGGGCTTTTCTAACAACTGTTGTATCTGCTACTACTATACCTAAAATATTTCCTAGAAAGTAGCAACGGTGCCGTGATAAACAGGTGAACATTCTTTGGAAATAAATTTTTCCTCCTTCGGTGCACATTTGTCTTCATACAAACTTTGATCACAAGTGATTTAACTGTACAGTTATTACAAAACATTGACATGGATTCACACATGGGTTCTTGTAAACCTCCCCAGTAAAAGGCTGTTTTTTGTGTCCTGTTTGAGATGCAGGACAGAGCATCCACTGAGCGTCCTGACCACTGGTCAAGTAGCTCAGGCTGATGAATTAATCGAGGTCACCGGCTGAGCTGCAGAGTTCACCCGTTCTCAGTCTCATTAGCATCACTCTTTATTCAATATTCTGATGAGAAGCAGTTATTTACAGTTAATCACCTTCACGGTCCTGCACCTCTCAGTGCAATAAAAAAATAACTTCACCATCTATTTTGGTATATTGTTACTTGTTTTTCACCCACAGTCACTTTCCTCCCAGCTCATTATCTTCTGAGCTGATATTCTAAAGATCTGAAAGGTGACAGCTGACAGTGTTGAGTAATCTGCTCGAGTGATCGTCGTGTAGCAAACAGCGACTTGAAAAACCGAACAAGCAAACACATCAACCCTTTTACTCAAAGGCATTAAGGATATCAGATAATATCATAATAACCCTAAAGTGGTGCACGTCTTTTAAATATTAAACATCTGCTGTTATAACATCACACATCCCCCTGCTGTGTGAATTAGGGCTGCTTTTACCTGTAAGGAGAGGAGCGTGCTGCAGGGATCATTTACTGACACTGGCGTCTACGGTTTTGGAGATCAGAGGGTAAATCCTGCGGGGGTGTTGATGCAGACTCGCGCTTTGGTTTGAGGATCTGTATTACGTTGCTTCATCCAGCCCCGCTTCCATGAAGTTCAGGGAAACGGAGCTCGTCGTTACCCATGAGCCCACGTGTCATTGAATATTTATCGTGTATCTGATTTGACGGGGAGAGATTCCTGAGATGCGGCAGCCCACCCCTTCCTACCCCACCCCTGAGGCCGGAAACTCAACACCCGGTAATAGAAGCCCTAAAATGTGGTTGTCATTTTCTGCCTCTGGGACATGGTTAATTAATTACATGTTGGCTTTAACTCTCCCAACAAACCTTTGCACATTAATGCACAACTTTATTTCAACTCAGGCATCCCAGCGTAGTGCCATTTTAGCTGATATTTATCTCAGCTAAGCACAGGATGTGCCGCTGTTGCATGTTTTCTAGCGGCTGTAGTCAACTTGGTTTCTGGTAGAAGAAATCAACTCAGTCAAAGGTTTCTTTATTGTTATTTAATTATTTACACGGGATAATTGTGTTTTAACCGTTCTTGTTTTCCTAACTGGGCATGTTTGGAGTTGTTATTATCTGCTGTAGTTCGGCACTTCCTATGCAGATTGGAGCATTCCCGGCAGGAATATCATGATATTTACATGGAAGATGGTTTAGAAGTATTCATACAAGGTCTGACATTCAGTGTAATAGTTTTTATTAATAACCACAGCAGAAATTAGGTCTACTCTGTGTAAAGGTGTATTTTTTCAATCATAATAACTCAGACTAGTGATTAACAGCTGATGTCACACCTAAGTGATGCCCTCTCCCTCCTCCTCGTTCGTCACGTTTCACTCAGAGCCGCTCCGGTGTGGAGAAGATCAATTTTCGGCAACAGGAACATTAGTGCTTCTCCAGCCGAGGGTATTAAACTCAAATCATTGTGTTCTATTGTTTGGCATGTCGTATTGATTATCTCCAGGGTTTCACTGGAGAGAGTGAAATATTGTAGCCTCCACAGTCTCGCGCACAAAGAATTGGATTCATTTGAAAACAAATACCTGTGCAAACTGAAATAAAGTATCTGTTTAGATTGAATCTATTATTTTTGTGCTTTATGGCGTGAACACATACAGCCACTAGATGTAATAGTGAGTCCCAATGCCTGGACGTGAACCTGCAGCTTCAAAGGAGCAATAGTAATAGATTGTATTACTATTCAGCCCCTTGTGTTGCTGCCGTCTGTCCTGATTTATATATCCCAGTCTGTTCTATTATTAATCTGCTTGTTTTAACCCATTATTGTTTGATATCAGATGCTAAAGGGCATTTCCTAAAGACACTGAGGTGATCACAGAAATGGTGAAGCCTCTAAAATCAATATTCTGAACCACAACTCTTTTTGCTGTTCCATCTATTAGATTAGACAGAGCAGGTACTGATAGAAAATATCCTTTTTTTCCAAAGATTCAATCAGTCAGACGGAGAACAAAGTTGTTTTTTTCTGAATATCATTCTGTTGCATCAGATAAAAGATTCTGATGAAAGTGACCTTTCTCGTAAAAGCCCAAATCACACTTTCTGAATTAATTCATCTTGTTTTTTTGTGCTACTTTAATTGCATGAAAAATTAATCCCCTGTTGCTTTTTTAAAGCAAATCCTCATTAGTCACAACATCACCCCTAAAATCAAAACAGAAACGTTTCCTGCTGCAGCTTTTTGCGCTTTAATGTGCTTTGTTTTCCTGTTTACTGTATAGGCTCCATTGAACGTGTGTTCCTATCTGTGTCTGATGCATTTTCAAACTAAATGAAGCGTGAATTCCTCACCCTGAGTGCTCACATTTCAGCCAAAACTACTCGTGTTTCTACCAGGACTGAATCCTAATGAGCAGGACTAAACAAGGGGAGTGAGGGGTGAAAAAAATATGGTTATTTGCCCCCAATTCACAGGCATCACTAAGCCTGTGAGATTTGCACTAAGGAGTGAAACCTGCCATTATCCTCCGTTCCCCTGGTTGAGTTATTCATCTGGGCCTCCTGTCGTGCCTCCTAAATAAAAAGCCTGCAGTGCCACGCCAGCCTCCCAATCCGTGAGCTCTGCAGGGTCTCTGGAAAAGCTAATGGTCACACCGGGGTCCTTTCAGCCCTCTCTAAAGCTCATCCTTTGTACTCGCCGTGCTCCTTCTCACCCCTGCTGCCCCGCTCCTTATTGCAAATGTCAAAGAATATTGATTTGAATCCATCTTCACTGACATATTTCCCTTTGTACTACAAAACCCAACCCTTTCAGCACCCACACTTCCACTCCCCCCAAAAATCTGTAAGATTCCTGCTTTTATTTTTATTTCTGTGGTGATTGGAGACACATCTAAAAGCCGCTCCTCCGATAAACACTTTTAGAAACGGGTTTCTGGAGAGGCTCGCGTGTTTTAGTTGCAGGCGGAAAAACATCATCTAAATTTCTGATTAATATCAGCTTCAAACAAGGATCAGAGGAGCGGTGCAGACGGACTAAACAAAAACACGACCAAAACAAGAGGATGTTGGCAGCTAAAGAGGAGCTTATTTCTCTGATGTTTGCAAAATTCTGAATGCATTGTTCAATGCTCTTTTCATCCGTTCCATCACTCAGCAGCATAAAGAAAGCCGGAAAATCTCATGACTCTACTCTATTTTTTTGCTGAATCACATTTGCATGGTGCCTGGTTTCTGCTATCCTGCATGGCTGGTGTTTAATTGTTTCTGCAGAGAACTTATTAGGAGTCAGTTGGCTGGAAATTCTCACAGGAGAGTCACTGCAGTCATCTGATAACCTCCACGTTCGCTTTCAGATGAGTTTGTTCAAAATCCTCTCTCAGAGGCGGTGAGAACAAAAAGCCTCTGATTTCCCTGAGGTGAAGCCATATTAGCACACCTGATTATGCAGCTAGGGGGGATCTTTGTATATCCAGCGCTACAAATGCAAAACAAACAACATAATTTCTCATTTTTATACTTGCACATATATTTTTAATCCAGATGTTTCTCAGGACTCTGAATATTTGAGGTTTTCCTGCGGTCATCAGCTCAGAGTTTGCCCTCTGACTCGTCCTGGTCTTCTCCACATTCACTCAGGGGAGCACTTCTCTGTAACACTAGATGCATCCGTTGCATCTTCATCCCTCATTATTTTACCCCTCCAAGACCTTCGCTGGAAACAATAGACGCAGCAACCCGAGACGATGATTTAACTCTTTCTTGTGTCACGGTGAGAAGTGTGGGGTTTGACACCGTGTCTTTCTGATGAACTCACTCATGCTCAAAAGGTTGAAGCAAAGCTTTTAATAAAAATGTGGAATCAGATTGTGCTGCTGCAGAGCTCAAACTAAATCATTAACAGACTTCTGCTAAATTGATAGGATGTAATTATTGGAATTATTTTAAGTGGCTGTAATCATCGTGGTTCACGTGTCTCCTGTTAGAAAATGGTCTCTAATGATGGAGAGGAAACAAAATTCTGCATGAGAAAAAAATTACTAAATTAAAATATTCTGTTTTCTTATGATTTTTTAAAATTCTATACTTTGAGAGGATGTGAGTCAGAGAAGAAAATAAAGATTTAAAAAAGATGAAGATGTGACTTAATCAGTGGCGCCACCAACAGGAGAGGTCAGGGGGGCAAAGGCCCTCCTCCGTATCCCCCCTCTCTGACCAGACAGTCTTACATGCATACATTTTTTATAATTATGGATTTAAAAAGAAAGGACACACTTCACTGAGTTGCCACATTTATTTTCTTTACATATTTATGCTTCAGTCATTTAAAAATCTCTCATATCGAAGAGAAATAAGATCAAATGACGTAAGAAAAACATGTAACTTAGACAGATATCAGAGAAGGAGAATACTGTTATTGTTACTTATAATGTAAAAATTAAAAGTGCATTCTTTGGTGCAGAAAATTTAGAAATTTTATGAAAAATAATAGAAAAGCAGCACAACAGAGTCACAGTGTGCAAATCTGCATTTCTTAATGATGCGATGGTGTTGGCTGTGAATCAAAGTCTGTTTGTTCTTGCTGAAGTGTCCGCCTGAATTCAACGGTTCAAACAGGATGACCTCAGTGAGATAGGTCCCACCAAGTAAAGGTAACATCTGTATTGCATAGCATTTATTTGACAACAGCATAATAAAACTCCTGAAGTTCTGCCTTGGGTTTTGGTTTTAAACCCATAATTATCATTAAACCTCTTCATCTGGCACTCCTGGTTTTACTTAGACTGATTTAATCTCAGGCACAACATGCAACCTCAGGCAAGGAGTCTGAAATTTGAAAATCTCTTTTCAACTATCGACTGCAGATGCATAAAAAGTATCACTTACACATAATCAAATCAATTTGTCTGATAATCCCAGTGACAAAATGCCAACAGGTGGCTCGGTTTTCTGCCTTACCTGTTCCACTCTCTTAGAGAAATCACCTGTCTGTCCCTGGAGGCTTTCACCTGCTCCATGATGACTGATCACCACGTCTGTTTCATTCTGGAGTCGGGTTATACAACAGTGGGCGGATGCCTCCTCTCTGTGAGAGCGGCATACACCTCCACGGTTTGACTGACATTTAATATCCCAACATTTATTTAACTGACAGACAATAGCTGTTATTCTGTCACTTGAAAACAACTCAGCGCCAGTAGAATTCTGACAGGAAATAATTAAATCCAACAGATAAACAAGAACATGTCTAAAATCTTTTAAAACAAAAATCAGTTTATCGTTTGTGGGTTGTTTTCTGCTGCCCTGCTGAGGGTGACAGCTGAAAATTGACAAACTCAACCTTCATTGCCACGCATGGAAAAAGGAAATCTATTTACACTCTAGAAATAATGTTTACCTGCAGTTTTATGGTCAATCTGATGCTGTTTGAGGGGGGCGTTTACCTTTATTGGCTTCAGCTGCTGATTTCATCTCAGTCCAGGTGGAATACCAAAGAAATCCATCAGGTGATTACGCCGTGAGGTAAAATCAATGCTGTCTTAAATAAATTATGTTGTCAAGTCAAAGGTGGATTTAATAGACGTGTTAGGAGTGTTGATGGGATTAGTCCTAATCTAATCTGACAAGGATCCTTTTTTTTTAAATGCATTTCAGGACATGCAAGGAAATATTTAGCTGCTGCAATTCAGTCAGACTCAATGAGGTCATTTATGAAGTGAAAGTGATAATTAGAAAGTTTGTATTAATATGCCAGCTGTTAGACACGAAATAAAAATAAACTATAAGCATATCAGAGCCATAATTGTGCAGATTGTTTAGTTGGATTTTGAAATGAGTAAAACAGCTGTGTGTCTATCTGCAAACTGTTTGAACCACGTCCATTTAAGTATTCAAGCATTATGGAAATTAAGTGAGATTAGGTAACGGAGCAAATGAGTTTGGTTTAATAGTTTCCAGTTTTTACATTAAATTGACTCTAAACGCTGCATTGATGTTAAAACTATTACAACTAAGAATTAGAGTGACAATGTGTATTTTTTATCATTAATCTTTGAAAATATCCATCGAAAGGTTGAAAATGAATAAAATGATGTCCAGTCGTTGAAAAATATTGACGGTTTTGTAACATATAACCATAAAAATCGGGTCTAAAATACATGGGCACGGGTCTAAGTCTCTGGGGGACGCCATATTAAGATGCCATAGTTCCTTCTTTGGCCCAATCTCAATACTCGCACTTGCACCCTTCAATTGCGCGTTCCTGGCCATGGGTGCGAATGCGTAGGGTGTCCCGATTCTCAAGTGCGGAAGTTGACTATGCCCATTTTGCACCCTTAATCTGCACTTCACCCAAGTCGGCATCGATGCGGACTTCGGGCAAGGGTATTACCCACAATCCATTGCTGCGTGGGAATTTGGAGAAGGCGGAGCAATGACTCAAGTATCCTTTTCTGAAAACATGTATTTTCAAGTGAAATAAGTTCATTTTAAGACGATTAATGGTATTTATTCATGCTCTGAATGTTTTAGACTAAGATATAAATGTGGACAGCAATCAATTTAAATTTAGTCAAATAGTTGTTTGTGTGTTTGAAAGTTGTTAATAAAGATTTTTTAAAAAGCACAAACAGTGACCAGCATCCCAGCATGTGCCGTGGTCCCAATTCGGCAATTATTTGCACACTTGTGTACGACGCACTTGTAGCCTTACTGCACACTTCCTCTAAGTGCACTTCACAGAAGGGTGTAGGGCGCAGTGCGAGTATTGAAATTGGGCCTATGTGAGCAGGCTCAGGGTCCTGCACCTTCTGATGACGTCACACTATGATTGGCTGAATGTATGAATTATGGAAGTTACGTCACCACGTTCAAAAACATTTAGGTGGTAAGAAACATGAATTTAATAACAAAACTGCTAAACTCTTTCCAAACCCTATGTGAAAGAACAGAATCGAAAAAGTGATGCACTATATTTTGGCTGAGTGGTATTGCCGTAGTTTGACGTCATCGGCAGGACCCCGAGCAGATCTGGAACCTACAACGCCAGAAAACTAGCATCGGCGTTGCATTCTCTCAATGGAATTAACTGAAGGACTATCAAAGTCTGAGGTCGAATGCTTTCTGCTCAACAGGTAACATTTACCGTAATGTTTTTTTAAACTAGCGACAGTCACAGGGATATGGTGTAAAACTACCCTGAAATGTATGTACTGCCCCCTATTGCCAGGAAACTACACATAGTCACTTTAAACACAATTCAGAGTGTTTTTGTGGGTCTGTGGTGCTTTTATAGGTGTCTGTCAACAACACTCAACCACAAGGATTACAATACAAACATTGTACACCCAGCTATTGTTCATTTATATAATGTTGTTCTGGGTGAAATTCTTATAGCTGAGAATAATGTACTGCCAGGCTTAGTCTATTAATGGTCTGCAAAATTCAATGCTGCAAGACAGCAACTTTATTTGACTCTTGAGTTCTCTTTAGCCTCAAAAGTAAGTGCTGAGAGTAAAAAAACAAAGTATCAAAGCTGGTCTCCAAAGAGGAATGCAAACAACATTAATAGCTCATAATTAGAAAAGATGAAGCAGTCCGAAATTAGTGTGCAGCAAAAAATGAGCGTGTTAAAGGTCACAAACAGTGAAGCTCTCCATGTGAAATTGCTGGTCACTGTTTTTTTATATAATTACATTTAATTGGTTTTGTTCTGACTGGACATTCCGGTGTCCTGGACCCTGAGGATGTGATTCAGGAATAGCAACACGGAAAATCAGCATGCAAATCTTAATAAAGACAATTGATGGAGAATTATTCATGCTCCTTTTACACCAACAACTCCATGCATTGTGTAGAACTAATAATGACAATGAGACAAGACTGCAAAAAATAGAAATAATAAATATTCATGGAATTCTATATTTCCCTTAATGAAAATACTTTAGCTGTCCGCCCTGGCCCGAGCTATGGTTGGTAGCTTGGGTTTAGTTCTAATACACACAGGGGTCAGTCGACCACGGAGCTGTAATTACATTTGGCTCCCACTTCCACAACAGGATTAGGTTATTGTTGGCCAAGAGGCCCATATAATTGTCCCTGATTACCACTCACCATTTCAGTGGAGAGAAAGGTCAGTCCGTCTGCTTTTCAAACACCCTTTTGGCCCGTAATCCCTCCACAGCCCGGGTCGGTACTTATTTCCCTTCCCTCTACACCTCTGGGCATGCAGAGCCCTGTGGAGCATTATTCATGTCTGTTAATGTCAGCATCCTAATTTCCTGTTAACTGTCACGTGCACATGAAGAAAAAAAAGAAATACCACAATTGATCTCAGCGCTTTAACTCCATGTATGGGTAGCTTATCAGACATGTTAGTTTTATTAAATGTTATTTCAGCGAGCAGCATTTATGTTGATTTGTTTTATGAAAGCAAGCTACACACTAAATATTTTACTCCATGTAGAAAATATATATATAAACAAAATTTATATCTATTTTACATTTTGGATTTTTTTAATAACCTGCCATTATTTTATTTTGAAATTATTAAAAGTCAGTTTTATTATTAAAATACGCATTAATGTTTAACAAGTGAATAAAAATCAGAAATCCATGCTACGCTGCACCCAGAATGACTCCATAAGTTTTCGAATAAGCGCTTTATAAATAGATAAACAGATAAGATTTTGAACGAACATTACTACTTTATTTCACTGAAGCTAGAATCTCACAAAAGTCCCTTTAAATTGTTTTTGATGGCTGTTTTTTTCCTTGTAAAGCCGTTTAGCTCCCTTTAAACGGTGGATAAAACAAGTGCCCTATGAAAGATTTATGCCAGAAATCCCTTTTTTTGTCAGGGAGCTCTCTGTTTTGGCTTTGTTCAGGTCACCTGCTGGGGATAATGTGAATGACCCAGTGTGACTATTTATTCTCCAATTTGTTCTGCAGTTTGTCGGCTCTCTGTAAGATGCCTTTGGCTGGAACCACTGCTGCTTCTGAAGCTTTACTGAAACGCCCAAGAGTGTGAGAAATGAAGATTTATCTGCACATCTGTGAGGCGCTCTGGTGGGTTTTATCACTGCTAGAGTGTGCAAGCTGCAAAAAAAATAAATAAATCATCACAGGCAAGCAAAAGTGCAATGACATGATGATTTTCATCCTTTAGTTATATTTGGAATAATATGTTGTTAACACAGAGCAGTTTCCTGCTCCTCCACCCTACTGGTTGAAAGTGGAATTACAACAGTCGTAAACAAACCTGATTCAGCCTGCTTTAGCTAGAGCTAACAATGCGCTAATGCTAACATGAGCTAATGCTAACATGAGCCAACTAATACTAAAATAAACCATGAAGTAAAAAGATCCACACTGTTGGACAAAAAATATTATTACTTACAAGTCCAGTAACAACAAAGCCAGGTCACCATCAGACTTTTGTAGCCTCCTTTAGTTCCCTCAAAATAGTGTAAGCCATGCCGATGTTCACTCCAGTTTTATCTTTTTGCTTTGCCTCTCTGACGTTTACTTCCAGGCTCCGCCATAATGCCAACAGAAAAAGCAGAATTCTTTTTCTTCTTCTTGTGCATTTAATTGATGATCAGTGAACTGAAAATGCTAACCGCTAGCATTACAGTTAATAGCCGTAAAGTAGGTAAAGAGCACCCCCTACAACACCTACCCGCTCCACAAAACTATCAAGTGTTTGGTCAGCAGAGGGCTGCAGAGTGGTGTCAAATATGAAACTGGTCAAGTTTATAACTCAACAATCACTGAGATCAAAGTTAAAGCTCTAGCTTAAAGTTTAAAATACTATCTATTGTTACTTTAAAGCAGGGGTTCCCAAATTGGGGGTCGGGACCCCTAAGGGGGTCCCCATAAGATTCCAGGGGGTCCCCAAAATGTTGTCTTTGCTGAGGTTGTGAGGTTAACAAGATTTTATTTGTAAAAATTACAATTATAAAATCCCAATAACACACCCTACAGTATAATCAGAACTCCATATAAAAGTTATAACTCTGTATGTCTGTAGAAAGTTTGTAAATCATCACATTTAATGTGTTTATTCATGTAGGTGTTGGGGGTCCTCGCTTGTCTTGGACAAGAGCAAGGGGGTCCTCAAAGAAAAAAATTTGGGAACCCCTGCTTTAAAGCAACAGGAATATTTTTAGGGGGAACTATTTTGTTTGTCCCAACTCCACAGTATCACCCAAACTGCCACGGCACCTTCATTTCCTGCCAAGCTCTCGCTCATCTGACCTTTCACACACTTAAACCCCATGAATGGACAATAGTGCCTTCACTTGGGCCCCATGACCACAGCAAAGCCTGCAGCTGGAGCACACAGCAAGGATTCCTTGGCCCGAGGGCATTCAAACAGCTGAGAAAGATCACTGAACTGCCAAGGGGATTTTTTAGAGGGGTTAATGCTCCGGGAATCACAGATGTGGAGGATGAAAAGTGGCCTTTTAAACAATGTAGTTGGAGCTGTTTATGAGATGCAGGGAAAAGTGGCCTTTAGCAGGTGCTCACGGGGGTGGATGTGCTCGGTCTGCTGGACTTCAGGAGGTTGGACTCCTGGTAAGCCTCGGGCTGTTGTTTGATCTACTAAAGAAAATCGGCCGGGGATTGAGGCAGTTACTGTAGAACTCAAGGGTCAAAATAACATATTAATAGTAAATAAACTAGCTGGGGGAAAATGGTGGAAAGTAGGTTAATTGGGTACGTTTTTTGGCCTAATTAGCTCTCAGTTTTGAAGTGGATAGTTTTTAGCTTCTGTAATGCAAACGTTGCAGTTTAATCAGCTGTTCTCAAAAACAAGATATTACTGATAAAAAGCTTTTTGGGGGTTATTTATTGAAATAGAGATTGTGTGTGCTCTCCTTGAGTATGACTCCACTAAAGGAGTTCTGGAATATTTCTGGGAGGGGGAAAATTGACCGGGAGATACGACGGCTCATCCCTCTCAGCTGTTGGGTCTCCATACAGATTCAGTCCTTTCAGCACTTTAAGATGTAAGCATGTCACCACCGTTTTCAGCAGTGAGTGATGTCACTGATCAGCGCCAAAAAGCACCCACGGACATTAATAACAATAAATGTTTTATTCTGTCAAAGTAGGTCGTTGTAAGAAAAATATGTAGTATAATCATTTATTGTAGTGTATAGAATATATTTCTATGTTAGTGAATAGGGTTTTTCCTGACAGTCGTATTTTAATCCATTCAATGGACGGGGAGAGCGTCTGTGTGAGCTAAAATGTGGCGTTCAATCACCAGAAGAAGCCAGAATTGACCAGAAGATAGAGGATTTGTTGTTTCTATTTGACTCTGTGATGGAATACCTGTATCCCAGTAGACGGGTAGCTAGATGGACTCATAACTTAAGCTCCAAACAGAGCAAAAGGATCTAGACTGAATGTGTTTGAAAAGGTTGACTTTTTGAGAAAATCATCAGTGCGTTTACATGCGCATCAGAAAATTGAAGTATTGACCTAAAAAGATTCACGTCATTTTTTTTAAATGCATGTAAACGCGTTAGTCTGGCTGAAGGTGAACAGGTTCTAATCGGGCTGAAGCACCCAGATAATGCGGTAGTTATCTGAATTAATTCTGCGTGTAAACGGGTCAGCCGAACTGAACCGATTGGACGCTCGCGTTCCGGAAATGATGAGACCGTAGTAGCGGTCTTCTGATAATATCATTGCCACAAAGTAACACGCGTAACACCATCAAACAGTACAGTACGTACCAAATAAGCTGTGCTGCAGCGTTGTTGTCCATTCTTTCAGCCATTGTTTTAATTCTGTCTGCTTCACTCCCGCCAGCGTTTGTTTACTATTTGTGTTGCTACAAGCTAACCGGAACAATGCCGACATGAAAGGGCGCATGTCGCCACCTACTGTACTGGAGTGGAACAAACTTCATTTGAACGTTCAGTTTTCTAAAGCACATGTAAACGAGGATAAAGACTCCCAGCTTATTATCATAAGATCGACCTGGATCGACTTAGATGTTGATACTTTAACCGCACTGATTGAATATTAGCCTTCTTGTTCATTATACATTATAAGAATATTAAAATGCAAGGAATTTAAGCATCTATAAGAAGTGTTATTGCTTTTTGTTCCAGTATTTAAACTTGATCGTGACCTTTTTGCATAAAACCACAGCCATTCTAATAAATCTAGAATTTTTACTTTTATACTGTTAAGAGTTCATTTAAGGTCACTACTAAATACAGACCCTTATATTTCTTGAGCGAATTCTGACTTCTTTGCAATCAAACTTCCCGTTCACAAAGCAGTCACCGTTTAGTGATTAGGAGCTTGTTTTGGTGTTGTCACATTCCCCCTAAAGGGCTTCTAATTAGATGAGAAAAATCAATTATGATTAAATTACACACAACATCTCTTATCACCACTTGCCAGGGAGATATTTGGTAGTTTGAGCCACGAGGCGAGCGAAGGCAAAGAAATATATAAATGCTAATGAGAAGCACGGGTGAAAAGTCACTGTTTGAATAAACCCAGGAGAGGGGAGAAGATACACTTGATTAAAATTCTGCCATCGCCATTATCGTCATTATCAGAAAGCTTCATTTTGCTCTGGTGCTGTAATGACAGGCTGTCCAAGAAGCCATTTGCTCCAGCCAGCCCGGCTGCATGGCGAAGTCGCCCAAACACTTGGCGGCGCCCCCACTTTGCCTCTCCAAATGACTTTCCATTAGCATAATGGTGTGTGCTGCTGCTTGGTGATTTCTTTTAATCAACCCCGGAGTCTGTGGTAATTAGTAACAGACGACTAATGGATACTCTTGGCATCCCCTGACTTATTGTCAGCTGACTTGAAACTAAAAGGAATATCAATGGCAGCTTCAAATGACAAATGTTTTATCGTCATTGGATTGGAGCTAACTTAAAAAAGACTGAATTTAGTTTCTTCATTTTCATGCCTCAGCGGCTGCCTTCAGTGCCTTTCACTCAGCTGATTGGACCACAGGTTTGGCATCAACCTAATAACTATTGGGGGAAATCGACATTCCCTACGCCGCATCTCGCAGCTTTGTTTCTCCACAGGACATGCGATGATTGGAGTTCTAAAAGGTAATAGGAGGAATAATATCCAGCAGTGCAGAGACATAGAGAGATTCTGCAGAGAAAAAGAGGTTGTTAACATTCATAGACGGGGAAAAAAAAGAAGGGTGGAAATCAGCTGCAGAATACATTACGAAGCATCAGTGGCTGCAAGGACGGGAAAGGTCACACTGCTCATCTGGATCATGTTGTACAGGAGAAAATGGGGTTTTAAGCCACAGAATGTCCAAGTTTAAATCCACACACGTAAACTGTGATGACTTCTTTCCTGTCCAAACATGCCGTGTGCAAGCATGTGTCTTGGGTGGCTGCAAGAAAGCCTATCAACTGTAGGCGCTGACCCATTTCTTCTTTGAAAATTAGAAGCCACACAACGGCCTGATGCTTCTTCTCACTTGGCTGATCTGACCTTTCATAGAGACCCAGCAGAGAGCGAAAATGAGAGAGAGAGAGAGAGAGAGAGAGAGAGAGAGAGAGAGAGAGAGAGAGAGAGAGAGAGAGAGAGAGCTTGTCTTCAATCCAATCTGTCCTGAGGCTGAGATTGATGCTGTCCGTGGCTTAGAGAAGCTCGATTCCGACATGCTCTTTCAACATAACTTCATCAGGATGCGTTGCAGCAGGACTGCAAATTACCTACATTGTTTAATCACGGATTGATAAGAACAATAGTCGCCCTGGAAACCAGACTAACACACATTTACCTCCCAGACAAGCAACTTCCCAAACGTCATTCATTGTCGTACTGTTTGCTTTGGGCCCTGCTGTTTCTTAAACATACACAGATCTCTCACCAGCACACACACACACACACACACACCTGGAAACACACACAAAGAAAACTCATTCTTGATTTTTCAAAACTTTGAATTCTCCTCACCCCCAGCTCCAAACCTGCACTCCCCGTTTCCACCTCCTGTTTAGAGTTACAGCAGGTCCAGATCAGGTTTGCACAGAAACCCAACCCAGCCCTCTTGTCCTCCCTTTCCAGGGACTCAGTATCTCAACACAAGCCGGGAGGCTGGGTGTATGTACACATATGTATATGAGAAAGGGCCACACCCCGCAGCTGTGCACCTGGAACTGCTCCCATTCCAGCATGGCAGTGAACCCACACACCTGTTCACACCTGAGGCTTGCACCTCTGGTCTGCCATCTCCTTCGCCTGCTTTTGTTACATCCATCAACTCGAAAACGGTGTCAGGACTCTGAGTGCTCCATCAGTCATAGCAGGTATGCTGCAATCACAGCAATATTAAATAAACATTATCAGCAGATTATCGCTTGTGGTTTGATTGGATATTTGCAACGTTTTTTGTCACTCTGTGATCCCAACCAGCCAGTTAAACCAGGACCAAACACAACTTGTTGGTACGAGGGATTTCTGGCAAACTGCTGACAGTTTTCTTCGAGGGGAATAAAAAATTTACAGGAGTAAGTTATTTACTTTAAACCTAATTAAAAATATGTTTCTGAGTCTGAGCACAAGCAAGTGTTTTGTTTGAATTTCATAGCAGTTCATGTGACATTTTCATAACCGTTAATGCGTCATTTATATTACATGATCATTTACGTGGGATTTTCTAGTTATATAAAAAAAAACAAGCATCACCAGCAAATAAATAAATAAACAAACGTCAGCAGCAGCATGATGGAGCATCCAGAGGTCACCCAGCAAGAATTTCTCATTATTTCTGCTGAAATAACCATGTAGCACAAAGTTGACAGTAGTGTAAAAGCTTAAAAATATGTGTGTGTGTGTGTGTGTGTGTGTGTGTGTGTGTGTGTGTGTGTGTGTGTGTGTGTGTGTGTGTGTGTGCGTGCCACAGTCTATTAAAATGCAACTTATTTTTTGCTGGTCGGGTAGAAGTTCAAAATAGTGTACAAGTCATATATATTCATTTCTCTAGTTTCTCGTGTTCCTTTTTCCTGATGTTGCATCACTTGGTATTCCCACATCAACCACAACGGCTGTCCTCTGTTGTTTGTCCACCACCACAACGTCCGGTTGATTCGCCATCACCATTTTGTCAGTATGGATCTGAAAGTCCCACAGGATCTTGGCTCGTTCGTTTTCTACCACCTTAGGGGGTGTTTCCCACTTTGACCTTGGGGCTTCCAGTCCATACTCTGCACAGATGTTCCTGTACACTATGCCAGCCACTTGGTTATGGTGTACCATGTATGCTTTCCCTGCCAGCATCTTACACCCTGCAGTTATGTGGTGGATTGTCTCAGCCTACACCTTGGGTCTTGTCTGGTGTGGTAGATCTTGGCCTCTGTTGCTCTGGTGTTCAGGGCCTGTTCCTGTGCAGCCATGATGAGTGCCTCTGTGCTGTCCTTCAGACCAGCTCTTTCTAGCCATTGGTAGGATTTCTTGACTTCAGTTATCTGTCGGTGGTACATCTCATGTAGGGGTTTGTCCTCCCACGATGGTATTTCCAGTGCCTCCTCCTCTGTTTGCCATTGTCTGAGACAGTCTCTGAGCACGTCATCTGTTGGGGCCTCGTCCTTGATGTACTTATGGATCTTGGCTGTTTCATCCTGGATAGTGGCTTTCACACTCACTAATCCTTGGCCTCCTTCCTTACTGCTAGTATACAGTATCAGGGTGCTACATGGGATGTACCACCAACAGATAACTGAAGTGATTATGCACAGAGGCCCCTGAGACAATCCACCACATAACTGCAGAGTGCCCATAGTCATCGGGGCCCTTGGGGCAGTAGCCCCCCCAAACTGGAGGAGAGCAAAAGCAGATCTCAGGATAAACATCAGACATCTCAGTCCAGAAAAGTGCAGCTCTAGGAAAAACTAAGATACTGAAGAACCCTCAAGCTCCCAGACCTCTGGTAGAGGACCCGAGCTTGGAAGGACGAGACCACCCGCGGAGGGTGAGATGGGAATTTTTTTTCATGGTTTCAGCAGTATTTTTCTGTGACAAACACTTCATGATCCAAAACCCAATAAAAAGAAATGTGATTATTAAACAAAGGTTTAACACAGACAGCAGCAGAGGAATTACAGATAAAAAATAGTTTAAAGCACTCAGTGTTGAAAATAGATTTAGAAATGTTTCATGTCTGCACGTTCCAACCACCTGTTGGTGTCACATGTGTCACTTTGTAAAAACAGGACTAGCATTCTTTGCTAATGACTGGACCGCCCCAAATGTATCAGGATCCCTCTCTCCTGCTGACAGCCATTCTTTCAAACCATCTGTTGGTTTTTCTCTCTGGCGTTTTCACCTCTTCCAGAGAGATCATCAGAACGCACAAACGCCACAAAGAAAACATCAGATACAACTAAAAACAACTTTTCAACAGCTTTTGTTTCCTGCCTTCTGCTTCTACTCGCTTGAATTACATTTGACACAGTCAGATGTTTTTAACCATGTCAAACACGTCCATCAGTGTGGTGTCACATGGTCAAAGTGAATTTTTGGAACTGAGTTGTACTATAATCTTAATTCTTCTGCTGTATTTGACTTTTAATTGTGGTATAGAACAAAGTGGATAAATATGGTGCAGTAAAATAGACAAGTTAGAGACATGAACAGCACAAAAGTTGTGGCTGTTGATTAACTTTAACCCCTACGTCCATGTGAGGAAATAAAGTGATATTAACAAATTTCCCATCCTGACATAAATTAGCTGTTCTATTTTATGTTGTGATCTAATGTAGCCAGGTCGCAACATTAATGGGGGCTTGTCCGGGATAGAAAAGTCAAACATGAGCTCACATTTAATTCTGAGCTTCTCTGTGCACTTTTTAGTTTCTTTTAAAACAACAAAAGCAGCAATGTCACATGCCATCTTGATAAAAGTGCTGCCATGGTTCAAAAACATCTGATTGTCAGATGTAATTCCAGTGAGTACAAGCTGAAGCCAGGAAACAAAAGCTGTTGAAAAGTTGCAGTTGTATCTGATGGTTTTGTACGTTCTGATTATCTCACTTTTAATTGTAGTATAGAACAAAGTGGATAAATATGGTGCAGTAAAATGAACAAGTTAGAGACACAAACAGCACAACAGTTGGGTCTGTTCATGAACTTTCACCCTTAGGTCCAGTTATCTAAAAGAACTTCCTGTCCTTACATAAATGAAACCATGTTATGTTGTGACCCACTGAGTCAGGTTGTAAAATAAATGGGGGCTCGTCCAGGATACTTGAACTCCAAGAGGAGACTGGATTTTCAAAAGTCTAATTGTCAACTAATATTGTATAGTCGAGTCTTACTTAAAGAATGTGATCATCTCAAGGACTTGTGTTTCCTACTTAGTGATTTTGCGGGCTGTTGCTGAACTACTCAAGACTTCTACAATAAGCGTTTGTGTTGCAAGACCACACAGATGGCTCACGTCATTCTTACAAAAGTTTTTTTATTGTTTCAAAACAAAGGAGTTCATCCAGAGCAGCTTCAGCTGCTGTCAAGATGTTTGAATCTGAATATAAAGTCAAAAATCAATTATATTCCTTAGTTTGTTATAGAAATATTCTATATCAGTGTCTGCATTTTTCTTTTGGATTCTGGCTGACAGCAGATTAGAGCAGATATAAAATAATTGTGATTTTTTTTAGGATCTGAATCAGCTGTGAACTGAATGTAATCAGGATTTTTTTTCTGTGTAATGATGTAAATTAATCCTCTTGCATTGTGAATTTATAAAAGCCTTAAATATATGGTTTATTTTACTTTTTCTGCCCAAAAATTTTAAATACAATCTGATCACTCGGACCCAGAGAACTCAAGTGTTTCACTCACACAAAATATTTTACCATCTTCAGTGAAGACAAACTAGATCTCAGATTTCATTCAGATTTTTCTGAGCTACTTTCTGCACTTTTTTTTTTTTCGAAACAACAAAAGCAGCAACATCACACGCCAACTTGATAAAAGTCTTACAACACCTATCTGTCTATCCACAAGATACACACTGGCGTGAAAACAAGTTCACTCACGTCTGACGGGAGAAATCTTGCCTGACTGCCTCCACCTTTCAAACTTCTCTGTGTGACTTGAACTCTAAGGAAAGTCTGAAATGATCATTTAAAGTAATGAAACTGCAGCTGGAGGAGCTCCGTACCTAAACCATAAATTATTTGTGTCAAATAAAGCTCCCTATCTTTCCATTATTTACATGCTCAGAGTGCATTTACAGCTAAGCATGATTTTCTTTTTAATGATGCTATGAAGAATTGGAGTTATTGCCTGATTTCCTTTTTGTAGAAGTGATTAATTCATGAAGATAAGCACATTTACACATATTGTGAAATGATATTCCACCCAATTTTAAATGTGTTTGGGTGTAAAGTTATGATTAGTATGATCTTCTGAGACATTCTGGCCTGATTGTAGAGCTACATTTCATTCTGCTGCTGCCATCATGTAGTAATCTTGTAATTTGTAACTGTTAAAGGTAAAAATGTATAAAATAACATTTGTTTTAACCGTTGTCTTAAATGTAAGAAAGTGCATTTAGTTTTAAGACCAAATTCACTGAGAAATCTTTTTATACTTATTTTTGAAATATGATCAGTCACTCTGAGTTTCACATGGAAGCTGAATGTGAAAATAGACTTTTACCACACAAAATAGACAGAGAAACGCTCGGGACAGATAAAGCCACGCAGATCTGCAGCACACCAAAGATTAGCATTCATGGACTCACCCATCTTGGCTTACGGCCAAGGAAGGCTGTTGTTGATTTAGCATCCAGGAGAGAACAGAGCACATCTCGGCTAGTAAAAGCTAACCGTTAGCATTAGCAACTCCACCACATGGCAGAACTCCTTCAGGCTTGTGTTATTTGTGGAGATAAAACATCAACGTGGCAAAGTAAACAGAGTCAGTGGTAGAGTTGAGTTGCTATTAGCCAATCAGAGGAGAGATGTCTGAATATCAGGAAATAAGACTCCAAAATCCTGCCGTGTTCTACTCACTTCTCCTCTGGCTCATTACTAGTTCCTAAAACAGGAGCACAAGAGCTTCTTTTCCCACATTTTTTGACTCACAATGCATTAATTCCTACTAGAGACCACTGCGAAATAGGGATGGAGAGATTCACCGATCTGAACCGGTGGTTCGTTCATGACGTTAGCGATGCGACTGCACCGGTAGCTTCAGAGCGCATCGGTTATAACTGACGGCTGTATCGCAATGTATCTTCCTGTACGTGTCTCTCATCGGTTAAAACCATGGTTACCTCCGTTAACTTCATTATTTTCCTGCTATGTCCTATTTTTTGAGGCGCATTGAACGCACCATTATTCTCTTTTAGCGGAGGCCAGGTGGTGCGAGCCGCAGTTAGAAAAACCATCGTGGGACAAAATTAACCGACGTACGAGCTTCCTGTCTTGTCAAAATAAAACTAAACAAGTCCGTGTGACCAGTTTCTGCAGCAGCGTATTCTTCCGAGCATTCTTGTTGATCTGTGCAACTAAAGCTTTGTGTGAGGTCATTTAAGATAATTCCTTATTACTGTAACATTTGTGCAGAACTAAACACCAGACAGAATGGCATGTTGGTTCAGAGAAGTCCAATAAACAGCTGAGGTGAACTCACATCTCAGCTTGGACTTTTCTCTTAAAGGAACAGTAACATTAGGCTACAACAGCTTATGGCCGCATATGGGTCATTACAATATTTAGAAGTGTTTTCAAATTTTTACTGTGTTTCATAATAATTCCAAATAATTGAAAAATTATGAACTCTAATCATTTTCTGGTTCTGTTGGTTTATTTTTCTGTCTAAACATAGTTTCAACCCCCTTATTTCAAGTATTGTAGCAAAAAAATCATGTATAATATGTAAAATATCACTCATGAAGTGCATTGTCTTTTAATGTTGAATTTATTGATGAATCAAAAACAATAGAAGATCAAATACATCCTTCACAGAGGAGAGGGAAAAAATTTTTGATATTTAAAAATCAGATGTGGGCTGGAAGATCTTTTTAATGTGTTGAAGCATCATGAAATGTATCGAATCGAAAATTGTTTTCAAATCATTAAAGAATCGTCAGCAGGTATGAATCGTATCGAATCGTCTGAGGGTTTCACCGTATCGTTAATGTATCGTATCGCTGGTAGCGTATCGAGATACGTATCGAATTGGCCTCAGTGGTGGAGATTCACATCCCTACTGCAAATGTGTTGAAAAAGGAGTGAACTTGGTCTTTAAGATGGCAGTAATCCACTTTGGAGTTGGGTCCATTCATACCATAATGGCCTGCATGGCTTGCAATTGACGTGGATTCCTTATATCCTAAAACAAATCCAATCTTGTATTTTATAAAAATGTTCTTAATGCATAATGCAGAAATACACTTAGGTTTTGTCTATCAGAGCAGCCATCAATCCTGGAGGACGTAATCGCTGTTTCACTGAAAAGAGGCTGTTCAGGAAGCTAGGTACATCTGGTTAACTTTTACACAAAAACACACTTAAAAATGGCCTTAAAAATCCCCATTAATTCAAGACACGTGAATGTGTTTATTGGTAACCTTTTGGATGAACAAAAATATGAGGATCTACGATTTGGCCTCGGCCACAGAACCACACAGTGAGAAAAAGGGGGGTATAAATAAAAGCCCTGACCTTTGGCTCTGAACAAAGCAGCCCCCAGACTATAGACCCATTGAACTGAGCCTTCTCCAGAGCTTTTATGTAAGGAGCATTGCTAATGTGAGTGACACGAACAGCCCAGCACAAATACCAATATCACCCAGGAAACTAATTCTCTGTGGAGCTGCCAATACGCTGTCATTACTGCTCTGCTTGGGCTGCAGGACGAGTCCGCAGCATTCACAGGCTTGTTGTTGGAGGGGCTTTGTTCGTATGTAAAACATGTACTCTGTAGTTTGTTTCTTTCTTTCTCTATCTCTCACACACACACACACACACACACACACACATACACACACGTCTGAATGTCATGTGTCCATCATAACAGTTTGTAAAATCACTTGTTATTCCTGGATTCACTCCTCTGAGATTCTGTGTCTTGGGTTTTTAACATCCGTTTAACGGTACTGCCAACTAGAACGAGGGGTAATTCTCCTAAAAGTGGCACAACTCGTGCAGAATGCTGATATCAGATCAGAGAGTTTAAGGAAACAAATGCAAATTTTCTCTTATTTATGCATCAACTTTTGAATTTTGAAGTACTGAGTGCCTCCGTTACCCTAGAATGTAAACAGATGAGTTTATATTTAATTTATTTGCTGAGAAATCTGAGTGCTTTTCTGGTTTAGAAATGGCTGAGAGACACATATAAAGGTTCATCTGCTCATTGTGTGTGTTCAGCTTGTGTATTCGTCTTTGATACGCTGTTTTTTAATGATGTTCATCAGGTGTGACGGCTCTTTGTTGTGTCAATTTTCATGCCTCACATTGTGCTCAACGTAATCTACCACAGGCTGAAAATGCAAAGTGATCTAAGGGAAGATATCTGCAGACGGGGGGAAAAAGGTGGGAATGATATGTCATCTACACCTCATGTGGATGGTCCGATTATGATCTAGCAGCAGGGCATTTCCACACTTTCAGCCGGGGTTGGTGTTGTTCTTCCTCTGCTCCAGTGAGAAGGCAGAGGAGGGTTTGGTGTAAACACCTCCACAGGGCTTTGGCTCTCCCTCTCAGTGCAGGTGAGAAACAACGACGGGTTCCCTCCACAATACACCTCTCCTCTCAGACCCCCTCCTCTGCCCTCCTGCACAGCAGCTATCTTTTCACCAGGTTCGGGGGGTCACACTTTTCCCACCGCGGAAACTGTTTTTCAGCTCATATACGATGGATGCATTCTGGCCCTTTGAAAGAGAACTGTTGCTTTCAGCGTGCATTCCTCTGGGTTTCTGTTCTTACGGAGGACCAGTGAATACAAAATCAGCATCTAAATAAAACGCTCTTCTTCTTCTGTTTGGCACACACTCCCCACCCCGGACTCCCCTCCCCCCTCCTCTCTGCCATTCTCTGAACATAGGAATCCATAGGAGGTTTATTTGAGATGTAAGCACAAGTGTGAGAATGGTGGGCTTGGGTGGGGGGGGGGTGAAAAAAAATCTTTCCCTTCACCATGAATGGGGGCGTTTCAAAAACCGGACATTTTGTCAGGAACTTTCTAAGCAACAGTCTTCATCTGCTGACAGACGAAGACAAAAAACAGCCATTAGAGGGGAACAAAACTTCATTAGAGAGCAGTTTGACTGAGAGTTCATGTGAAGCAAAGATCGCCTCATTTAAGTAATTCCCTCCTCCTTTCTGTCATTTCATGATAATAACAGTAACAAGCCCTAAAACGTTTGGGCTCAGTTCAGATGGACGGAGCTCCGCTTAGCTCTGGTCCATGCTGAAAGGCAGCAGCTGGGATTTGAACCTGCTACCTTCTTGCTGTAAGCTAACAGTGCTACCACCTGTGTCACCATGCAGCCCAATAGTTTACGTTGAGGGGCTTAAAACAGAAGCTGCTTCAGTATGAAGCAAGTTTGGTAACAAGAAAAAAGAAAGACGTTCAACGTCCAACAGTAAAGGTTACTCCTAAAGGTGGAAAAGTAAACTTCTGAGAATTTTTTTTTTTCACAACGGGGAAGGCTGTTGTTGTTTTAGTCTTGGCTAGTAGAAGCTAACAGTTAGCATTAGCAACTTCACAACACGACAGAACTCCTTCAGGCTTGTGTTATTTGTGGAGATAAAACATCAACGTTGCAGAGCAAACAGAGTCAGTGGTAGAGTCGTGTTGCTGTTAGCCAATCAGAGGCCAGATGTCCAAATATCAGGAAATAAGAGTCCAAATCCTGCCATCTTCTGCAACTTTCTCCTCCGGCTGATTATGTCCTCAAACAGAAGCATCTGAGCTTTTTTCCCCAGAGAACGACTTACAAGGCATTCATCCCTACTAGAGACCACTGCAGATGTATTAAAAATATGAGTAAACTTGATCTTTAAAGTCTAAGATTTACCAGAAAAATTCAGATAAATTTGTGGATTTGTGAGAAAAAGGATTTTATTTAAAGTAAATTCACAACAAAACAAGCTGAAATGTATAAAAAACAAAACCTGCAGAAAAGCCCTGGTGTTACATTCTGTCCCTTCTAACTGTGCCTGAAAATCTGAGAATTTAAAATTCCTCTACAAAAATCCATATCTCATCATTTCCATCTTTTGAAGTTCACCTTCCTTTTGTCTCTGAGTCCACCACCTCCCCTCAGGAGACAAAGGATCGTTGCTGCTGACTCCCCGGTTATATTTCCAGGACTGAATATGCTCAGTGACACAGATCAAAGCCTAAGCATTGCCAGTGCTGCATAATGAGGTGAATCTAATACCAGTATTGTAAATCTTGTCTTTAAGGTGAATTAATGCATGTCTTGGTTCAACAGAGTATTTCTCTTCTAAATGACACAATTCAGTCTTATGTAGAGATAACAGGGTTGCCAGTAATCCTCCATTAACTGGATACTAACTTAATTTTTTTTTTTTGAATAATCAGCCATTCTTATTTTGAGCAAACATATTAAATATATTTTCAATTAAAAAAAATTGTCTCAGACATGTTTACACGCTAAAAGCCCCACAGGTCAGCTGTAGAGTTGGATGATCTCATGATTTGTAATTGCTGCTGTTTGACTGAAGAAGTTCAACGTTGAAGTTCAACATGAAACCCAAACGTGCATCAGATTATCACCAGAAGCACAAACGTTGTTCTTGAGCAGAAGTTCTTTAAAGTAGTCACAGAAACAAAAATTACTTTATTGTTAGACTTGATTGTTTTGTTTTGTTTCATCCCATTTGACTCCAAATTATTGCATAAAATACCAAATGGAGCAAACAATAATAGGTCTAACAATTTGGGAACCCCTGATCTAATGGCTTTAATCTCTGATTAAAAAGACACTCAAGTGATAAATAAATCTAAATGCTTTACTTATCATCCCACATTTAATATACAGCCCTCTTATTGGACTATCTGGCTGTAATATGTTGGCGGAAATCACCAAGCTGGTGGAATAAACAGCTTTTTGGGAGGTCTGTCACTTTAATTAACAGTGAGGTTGAGCTTGACAGCTGTGATGGCAACAGGCGAGCCAATCGCAGGTGCTGTATGTGGCGCAGAGAGGAATGTCAGCAAGTGTTTGACAGAGGAAACCGTGAGCAGAAATAAGTTGACAGGTGGCCTGATCCAGCGCCTGGCTGACAAAATGAGTCTGCCTCTGGGAGTTCTGCAGAAACAAGGCGGTGTTAATGAAAATGGCAGCGTATAAATGTGTCACACACAAAAAATATCACCACGTTCCCGCAGTGAAAATGGAAATATATCTCTACAAATAGCAATTTTTGAATGCTATGAACAGAAATGTTTTGAGTAACAACACTCAAAGAGTAGATTCATTCAGCTTTATAACTATCTGGACATTTAAGGAGACATTAACATTATTTTACGTTGATCTGTAAAAAAAAAAGTCAGCGTTAATATTTGTAATGACCTTTTCAATCGGATGTTCTCTGAATAGCTGGGTGTCGGTGTAGCTGCTCTAAATACCTCATAACATCCAGGAAGAAGCAGATGCCTCCAGGTGCAACAACACAACCGACACATGCAAGCAGGAAAACACTCAAAGAATTCCTCTTTTTCTGAAGGACAGACTTTCGTAGCAGACGTATAGTCAGATGTCAATCAGGGTACCATTTGTGCTTTTTTGTGGAAGTTTCAGTGAAAATATATTTCATTCTTGCCTGAAATTTCAGTGTTTTCAGTGATTGCTTCATGGTTTCTAACGGATGTGTAAGGTTGAGAATACACTCGCTTTTAATCACGCAAACGCATGTTTATCATGGCTCCCTCGCGTAACTTGCGTTTGTTTGTAGTGTCGTTTACGCGTTAGCAAGCTGCAATATGTGAGCAACCAGCAGGGGGAGTGTGTCTCTTTGGCAAAGGAAATAGGTGTCACGCCGCCGCGTCTGGTTTAGATACCGCTGCTGTCGTTTTTCTGTTGTGACCTCAACATTAACAAGCTGCTGATCTCTTTTATTATCGCCATATTTGTTTTGTTTGTACCTTACAAATCCGACACTTTTTTTGGTCTGGTTTATGTTCTGTGCCCCCTAGTGGAATGCTCCAGTACTACATGCAGCACAGCAACAAGAAGCAGGCTGCTGCCTGCGTCAATGTGAGGTTAAAAAGCCAATGTATTCCCAGCCTTACGTCTGCTGCACACTGGAAGCATCAGCGGCGCGGAACGGCAGCGGAACGGTTTACTCGCGACAATCGCGGCACTCCAGTGCACACCGGGAGACTCAGCAGCAAAGCGAATTCACCGCCGCGCTCCTCGCTCGACTCGCGAGATCACAAGATCCCTCGAGACTTCAAAGGTCATGGTTTGTTTATGCCGTCCGCCATTACACCAAAAAGAAGGAAATGACGTTTGATATCGCTGTTTGATGTCATATACAATGTTTTTACTCACCACTGCCAGGAATCGAACGATGCGGTAACTAAATAAGCCATGAGGTTACACATATAGACATAATCTACATAGATATGAAATCGCATCGCTGCAACAGACTTTTATTTTTGAAAATTACCGGGCATTTTACACTGAAACCGAGTGTGATTTCCTGTCTAGCCCTATGTTAACTGCGGAAATTGACGCGTCCCAGAAGCGGCACGTGGCAAAAATAGAACCCAATTGGGTTCTATAATTTTTTTTTGCTTCTGGGACGCATCTGGAAATTGCAGCGGTGCGGCTGGTTTGTGACACCCCCAAACACTATAATGGATTATATTTGAAGCAGCGACGTTCCGCTGCCGTTCTGCACCGCTGATGCTTTCAGTGTGAAGTAGCCTTTAGTGTCACATAACGTACGCAAAGCTTAATACGCAGTTAATAGAAGGCGTTATAGTCATTTGGTTTGTGTCCACCGGCTGCAAAGTGGCGTGTTTTAAATGCGTTCCAGAAACAGTGTTGCGTCGCTACACTAAATTTACGCTTCAGGTCTTTTTTTACGCACTACGCTTCCTGAACGTGTCAAACTCAGCAGTTGAGATCAGGTCAGACAGGAAGTCAAACATGGAAGCAGTAAAAAATATTCGCCAACAAAACACGTGCAGATTTCCAGTTTCTACAAGAAATACGTCATTACCTGTTAAACCGCCGTAGCCGAGATAAAAATAACGGAAAATAAACCACAGGTCTTTCAGATACATGCTGCCATCTTTCTCCTTGTTTGTTATCACGTGAACTGGCTAAATCACGCGTGATCTTGCCATTTTCAGTGACCTTGAGAGATAACTTGCGTGGAATGCTTTTGCTGCCGATTCATGTCTGAAAAGCTCCCGGTGGGATAGGATGCGCCGCGGAGCTCGTGGAGAAAACGCGTCTATTACGTTACGCATCCAGTGGAAAAGCTGGGTTAGACATTATTTTTTTCTGTTTTGGAGTGTGGTTTATGGTGAAAAACTTTAACTTGAGTGACTTTTAACAAATTTGAGGTTTGAGTTGTTTTAGAACGCAGAAATGTGCTCCTAAATTAATTTTGTTATGAGCACCATTTAGTTAGCGCACATCGTGACAGATTCTTGCTGATTTTTCAAAGTGAAAATGCTCTGTCTGCAGGTAAGATACTGACTACTTGCAACTACTCAACAGAAACCCCACTTTGAAAAAAAACTTTAAAGCACACTCTTTTGACCTAATCTTACATAAAAGATGTCTTGTTTGTATTCGACTCATAATATTATATCAGGTTTGATTTCTTTAAAGGTCACAGGTCAACTATAGAGTGTATAAACACACAAATGACTAACAAAAAACATACACACATTGTAATGAAGTTAAGGCTCGTGTTTGTTTTGTGGGTGCGTTCCTATTCCTGCCCAACATTATTGGCCCGTTTCAGCGTGGATGTTCTCAGTGTCAGCTAAGTTTCCACCGTATGAGGAGCTCGGCGTGTCGGAGCCCGTTTCCTAAGCCTGCCAATCTGACACACATAAAGGTGCTGCACATCCAGGCTTTGTGTCAAGGATTAGAAGAGCAGATACTCTGCAGCCACAAAGAGACGCGCTGAAAACTGCTGCTTCCGTTTTCCCACAAACCCTCCGAGTTGAAACAGCCGGTAAATTCCTGACAAGTCTGTCACGGGATCTCCAGACGTGCAGTGAAAGTATCAGCAGCTGAAAACCTCCCAACAAAAAATGCTTTAAGAGGATCATCTGAATGTGGGGAAATAGTTTAACTAGCTTGACAGGTTAAGAACTTTTACAGCGCAGGACAAAAGGTGTCCGCTCGTTTCTGTCTGGTTTTTGACCAAAAAACAGCAAGAGCCATCAAGTGCAATTAGCGTAGCGCACTTAGGCTACAAGCAAGCAGCTCAGAGAGCCAAAGTGAGAGCAGCAGGGAAGGATTAAAAGCCTCTGGAGCAAAGCAGCTAGTTTAAAAAAAAAATTATAGAGGAATGGGTTAAATATTTGGAGTCTTTATTCTGAATCCAACCATCTTTTGGAACTGATTAGTGTTTTAGTCTCACTCTTTGTTTTCTCAAAGCTTTCTTTTACTCGCTAAATAAACAGTTTTATGGAAGATGCTTTATCCTTCGCTTGATCATATATCAATCTCTGATGTGTGTTTGGAAGAAAAGTTGAAGAAAAAAAGAAAACAGGACATGAAAGAACAGATTAGGCAAGAATAAAGCCTGCTGTTGTTTCTGCTTGCAGGACTGTCAATATAATGGATGATTTTTATTGTCTACACTAAATAAACCTTCCTTTCTCATGCGTTTGCTTTCATTCATGCTAATGAAAGCATGGATCTAGCTGCATGGATGTCAGCGTTGCTGTTGCTTCTCCGTGAGACCTATTTGTGCTCGTCTCTGGGTTCCTCAGCTCCATTTTCATGCATCCTTCATGCTTTCTGTCTCAGTTCTCTGTGTCTGGTTTCATTTAAACCGTTTGCCTGTGCAGATCCAATCGGACGCTTGAGATTCTTTCTGGGTTTTTTTCTTTCTTCTACTTCACATCGCTGTGTGAAAGAAAAGGTTTGACAGCTGCTTGTGTGAAACTAAAGCTTCGGTTCTTTGTCAGCCTGCTGCACTTGGGCAGAAGACTCTCAGGTGTAAGAAAGGAGGCTTTTGGTTAATGAAAGGAGCAAATATATATGGTGGGGGAAAAAGAGTGCACAAGCAAAAAGATGGAGACAAAAGCAGAGGGGAGAAGCTATTTTTGCAGCGAGACCCTTTAGGGATTTTAGAGGGCGCAGGTCATAAATGTGGATTTTGAGAAATGCTTCACTAAAAATTCACTGCAGCTGCCTTCATCTGGCTGAGGTTTGGACTTTAAATAGTCAGACAAGCACAGGTGTCTTAACAAGGGCTGCATTCCACTTCTGCACCTGTGCAAACTGGTTGTTCTGTAAGACATGCAAAAGCAGAACATTTGCTGTGAGGTCTTTTTCCCCACCTGCTTAGTTTCGTTTTCTTCTTAAACTCGGTTTTAAGCAAAGATATTGAATATTTAATCATTTCTGTTTTATTTTAGTTAGTTGTTTTAGTCAGAAAGCCCCTGACTGCCAGCGTTTTTGAGTGTTTTTACTGTTTTTTGAAGAGTCAGAACATTGTGCTCTATGATCATGTAAACGCCAAAACTACCAAAAGAAAGCGTAGACTCACTTCTTACATCAGGAAGAATCGCTGTATTGCTAGCGTTATTTGTTCTTTCACAACCGTTGCCGAAGCGTGAGCTGCAGAAGCATTTCCGATTGGCGCATCGCTTTTTTCACAGCAGCGTCCCAAAACAAACTCCTAATTCATTGATTTTCTGCTTCCTGATCATGTGACATACACGGATGAAGATCATATAGGACATTAGTTCAAAAGGGGACAGCAGTTGGACTCAGTTTGTCTTGCAACAGAATAATGATCCAAGAAAAACCTCCATAGGTCGGCAATGTTTAAAGAATCTCGGAGAGGCCTCTTTGTGACATCTTTACTCTAAATAGAGATTCATTAAATACTGAAATATTGTCTCTCTTTTACACCCGACACTTCTCGTCTAATCAGTTCCAATATAATTGCAATCAGCACCGGGGGGTTGGGTCGGAGCGCTCCTCTGACAATCATCATTTGGTGCTTAAGCTGTGTGACCCTTCTGGCCTTCACGGAGCCTGCAGCACATTAAATGTTCATCAGTTTCTAACAAGCTCCAACTGAGCCTCACCTGCTGTTCAGGAGGTGGTGGGTCACTAGATCTGAGTAAAGGTTGGAAATTCTGGGATGAACAGGGACAGAAAAACTCAAAATCACAGAGATCTTTCACTTTGGACCAAAGACATTAGCTCTCTGACTGTAAGCTAAAAGCTAATATAAATCCCAAAGTGGACCTAAATCAGCTCCAACGACAACAAAATAAAACATAAAAGTTTGTGCAAACACTATTTTGTAAACACTAATTAATGGAAAATTCTTTGGTTGTTTAGTATTTAGTGCAAACAGCACCAGCACCCACATTTATGCCAAAATAACAATGAAATTGGAAATCTTTGGGATGCAATAGTTTAAATATTAGCGTTAGCGGGAACTGCTTTGACATTTTGAAGGTTGGAATTGTTTTAAGAAGGTGAAGATGCTTTAGAGGTAGGTTCATTCAAAACTATTATTAGATCATAAATACATTACCTGCTATTAACACAAATAGCAGCATTTATGANCCATAATGGCCTGCATGGCTTGCAATTGACGTGGATTCCTTATATCCTAAAACAAATCCAATCTTGTATTTTATAAAAATGTTCTTAATGCATAATGCAGAAATACACTTAGGTTTTGTCTATCAGAGCAGCCATCAATCCTGGAGGACGTAATCGCTGTTTCACTGAAAAGAGGCTGTTCAGGAAGCTAGGTACATCTGGTTAACTTTTACACAAAAACACACTTAAAAATGGCCTTAAAAATCCCCATTAATTCAAGACACGTGAATGTGTTTATTGGTAACCTTTTGGATGAACAAAAATATGAGGATCTACGATTTGGCCTCGGCCACAGAACCACACAGTGAGAAAAAGGGGGGTATAAATAAAAGCCCTGACCTTTGGCTCTGAACAAAGCAGCCCCCAGACTATAGACCCATTGAACTGAGCCTTCTCCAGAGCTTTTATGTAAGGAGCATTGCTAATGTGAGTGACACGAACAGCCCAGCACAAATACCAATATCACCCAGGAAACTAATTCTCTGTGGAGCTGCCAATACGCTGTCATTACTGCTCTGCTTGGGCTGCAGGACGAGTCCGCAGCATTCACAGGCTTGTTGTTGGAGGGGCTTTGTTCGTATGTAAAACATGTACTCTGTAGTTTGTTACTTTCTTTCTCTATCTCACACACACACACACACACATACACACACACACACACACACACACACGTCTGAATGTCATGTGTCCATCATAACAGTTTGTAAAATCACTTGTTATTCCTGGATTCACTCCTCTGAGATTCTGTCTTGGGTTTTTAACATCCGTTTAACGGTACTGCCAACTAGAACGAGGGGTAATCTCTGATTCTCCTAAAAGTGGCACAACTCGTGCAGAATGCTGATATCAGATCAGAGAGTTTAAGGAAACAAATGCAAATTTTCTCTTATTTATGCATCAACTTTTGAATTTTGAAGTACTGAGTGCCTCCGTTACCCTAGAATGTAAACAGATGAGTTTATATTTAATTTATTTGCTGAGAAATCTGAGTGCTTTTCTGGTTTAGAAATGGCTGAGAGACACATATAAAGGTTCATCTGCTCATTGTGTGTGTTCAGCTTGTGTATTCGTCTTTGATACGCTGTTTTTTAATGATGTTCATCAGGTGTGACGGCTCTTTGTTGTGTCAATTTTCATGCCTCACATTGTGCTCAACGTAATCTACCACAGGCTGAAAATGCAAAGTGATCTAAGGGAAGATATCTGCAGACGGGGGGAAAAAGGTGGGAATGATATGTCATCTACACCTCATGTGGATGGTCCGATTATGATCTAGCAGCAGGGCATTTCCACACTTTCAGCCGGGGTTGGTGTTGTTCTTCCTCTGCTCCAGTGAGAAGGCAGAGGAGGGTTTGGTGTAAACACCTCCACAGGGCTTTGGCTCTCCCTCTCAGTGCAGGTGAGAAACAACGACGGGTTCCCTCCACAATACACCTCTCCTCTCAGACCCCCTCCTCTGCCCTCCTGCACAGCAGCTATCTTTTCACCAGGTTCGGGGGGTCACACTTTTCCCACCGCGGAAACTGTTTTTCAGCTCATATACGATGGATGCATTCTGGCCCTTTGAAAGAGAACTGTTGCTTTCAGCGTGCATTCCTCTGGGTTTCTGTTCTTACGGAGGACCAGTGAATACAAAATCAGCATCTAAATAAAACGCTCTTCTTCTTCTGTTTGGCACACACTCCCCACCCCGGACTCCCCTCCCCCCTCCTCTCTGCCATTCTCTGAACATAGGAATCCATAGGAGGTTTATTTGAGATGTAAGCACAAGTGTGAGAATGGTGGGCTTGGGTGGGGGGGTGAAAAAAAATCTTTCCCTTCACCATGAATGGGGGCGTTTCAAAAACCGGACATTTTGTCAGGAACTTTCTAAGCAACAGTCTTCATCTGCTGACAGACGAAGACAAAAAACAGCCATTAGAGGGGAACAAAACTTCATTAGAGAGCAGTTTGACTGAGAGTTCATGTGAAGCAAAGATCGCCTCATTTAAGTAATTCCCTCCTCCTTTCTGTCATTTCATGATAATAACAGTAACAAGCCCTAAAACGTTTGGGCTCAGTTCAGATGGACGGAGCTCCGCTTAGCTCTGGTCCATGCTGAAAGGCAGCAGCTGGGATTTGAACCTGCTACCTTCTTGCTGTAAGCTAACAGTGCTAACACCTGTGTCACCATGCAGCCCAATAGTTTACGTTGAGGGGCTTAAAACAGAAGCTGCTTCAGTATGAAGCAAGTTTGGTAACAAGAAAAAAGAAAGACGTTCAACGGCCAACAGTAAAGGTTACTGCTAAAGGTGGAAAAGTAAACAGAGTGAACTTCTGAGAATTTTTTTTTTCTGAGGTTAACATCAAATACTCATGTGAAAAATCGTGCATATTCTCCAATGTTGGAAAATCTTAAATTTGCAACAACAAAAAAGAATCAAGATTAAAGGTAACAACTAATGATGCTGTTTTTTTGGAAGAAGGCGTTTCAAAACGTTTAGGATTAAAGAGCAGCTTCACTGATAAACCATTTTTTACTTATTATTTTTTAAATGATCAGTTACCCTAATTTTAACATGCAAACTGAATGTAAAAATAGTCTTCTACCCCTATTTCCTGCATTAGCTTCTGATAGAAAATAGATGGAAAACCACTCGGTTCAGAAAAGTCTGACAGATCTACGTCATGCTGTCGCTTAACATTCATAGACTTGCCCACCTTGACTCACGACAGGGAAGGCTGTTGTTGTTTTAGTCTTGGCTAGTAGAAGCTAACCGTTAGCATTAGCAACTTCACAACACGACAGAACTCCTCCAGGCTTGTGTTATTTGTGGAGATAAAACATCAACGTTGCAGAGCAAACAGTCAGTGGTAGAGTCGTGTTGCTGTTAGCCAATCAGAGGCCAGATGTCCAAATATCAGGAAATAAGAGTCCA
>SSNS01000173.1:176990-204473 GCA_006937985.1 Aphyosemion australe | reverse complement strand
CTGCAACTTTCTCCTCCGGCTGATTTCTATGTCCTCAAACAGAAGCATCTGAGCTTTTTTCCCCAGAGAACGACTTACAAGGCATTCATCCCTACTAGAGACCACTGCAGATGTATTAAAAATATGAGTAAACTTGATCTTTAAAGTCTAAGATTTACCAGAAAAATTCAGATAAATTTGTGGATTTGTGAGAAAAAGGATTTTATTTAAAGTAAATTCACAACAAAACAAGCTGAAATGTATAAAAAACAAAACCTGCAGAAAAGCCCTGGTGTTACATTCTGTCCCTTCTAACTGTGCCTGAAAATATGAGAATTTAAAATTCCTCTACAAAAATCCATATCTCATCATTTCCATCTTTTGAAGTTCACCTTCCTTTTGTCTCTGAGTCCACCACCTCCCCTCAGGAGACAAAGGATCGTTGCTGCTGACTCCCCGGTTATATTTCCAGGACTGAATATGCTCAGTGACACAGATCAAAGCCTAAGCATTGCCAGTGCTGCATAATGAGGTGAATCTAATACCAGTATTGTAAATCTTGTCTTTAAGGTGAATTAATGCATGTCTTGGTTCAACAGAGTATTTCTCTTCTAAATGACACAATTCAGTCTTATGTAGAGATAACAGGGTTGCCAGTAATCCTCCATTAACTGGATACTAACTTAATTTTTTTTTTTTGAATAATCAGCCATTCTTATTTTGAGCAAACATATTAAATATATTTTCAATTAAAAAAAATTGTCTCAGACATGTTTACACGCTAAAAGCCCCACAGGTCAGCTGTAGAGTTGGATGATCTCATGATTTGTAATTGCTGCTGTTTGACTGAAGGAAGCTTCAACGTTGAAGTTCAACATGAAACCCAAACGTGCATCAGATTATCACCAGAAGCACAAACGTTGTTCTTGAGCAGAAGTTCTTTAAAGTAGTCACAGAAACAAAAATTACTTTATTGTTAGACTTGATTGTTTTGTTTTGTTTCATCCCATTTGACTCCAAATTATTGCATAAAATACCAAATGGAGCAAACAATAAATATAGGTCTAACAATTTGGGAACCCCTGATCTAATGGCTTTAATCTCTGATTAAAAAGACACTCAAGTGATAAATAAATCTAAATGCTTTACTTATCATCCCACATTTAATATACAGCCCTCTTATTGGACTATCTGGCTGTAATATGTTGGCGGAAATCACCAAGCTGGTGGAATAAACAGCTTTTTGGGAGGTCTGTCACTTTAATTAACAGTGAGGTTGAGCTTGACAGCTGTGATGGCAACAGGCGAGCCAATCGCAGGTGCTGTATGTGGCGCAGAGAGGAATGTCAGCAAGTGTTTGACAGAGGAAACCGTGAGCAGAAATAAGTTGACAGGTGGCCTGATCCAGCGCCTGGCTGACAAAATGAGTCTGCCTCTGGGAGTTCTGCAGAAACAAGGCGGTGTTAATGAAAATGGCAGCGTATAAATATGTCACACACAAAAAATATCACCACGTTCCCGCACTGAAAATGGAAATATATCTCTACAAATAGCAATTTTTGAATGCTATGAACAGAAATGTTTTGAGTAGATGACACTGAAAGAGTAGATTCATTCAGCTTTATAACCATCTGGACATTTAAGGAGACATTAACATTATTTTACGTTGATCTGTAAAAAAAAAGTCAGCGTTAATATTTGTAATGACCTTTTCAATCGGATGTTCTCTGAATAGCTGGGTGTCGGTGTAGCTGCTCTAAATACCTCATAACATCCAGGAAGCAGATGCCTCCAGGTGCAACAACACAACCGACACATGCAAGCAGGAAAACGCTCAAAGAATTCCTCTTTTTCTGAAGGACAGACTTTCGTAGCAGACGTATAGTCAGATGTCAATCAGTGTACCATTTGTGCTTTTTTGTGGAAGTTTCAGTGAAAATATATTTCATTCTTGCCTGAAATATCAGTGTTTTCAGTGATTGCTTCATGGTTTCTAACGGATGTGTAAGGTTGAGAATACACTCGCTTTTAATCACGCAAACGCATGTTTATCATGGCTCCCTCACGTAACTTGCGTTTGTTTGTAGTGTCGTTTACACGTTAGCAAGCTGCAATATGTGAGCAACCAGCAGGGGGAGTGTGTCTCTTTGGCAAAGGAAATAGGTGTCACGCCGCCGCGTCTGGTTTAGATACCGCTGCTGTCGTTTTTCTGTTGTGACCTCAACATTAACAAGCTGCTGATCTCTTTTATTATCGCCATATTTGTTTTGTTTGTACCTTACAAATCCGACACTTTTTTTGGTCTGGTTTATGTTCTGTGCCCCCTAGTGGAATCCTCCAGTACTACATGCAGCACAGCAACAAGAAGCAGGCTGCTGCCTGCGTCAACGTGAGGTTAAAAAGCAAGTATATTCCCAGCCTTACGCCTGCTGCACACTGGAAGCATCAGCGGTGCGGAACAGTTTACTCGCGACAATCGCGGCACTCCAGTGCACACCGGGAGACTCAGCAGCGAAGCAAATTCACCGCCTCGCTCTACTCGCGAGATCACAAGATCCCTCGAGACTTCAAAGGTCACGGTTTGTTTATGCCATCCGCCATTAAACCAAAAAGAAAGAAATGACGTTTGATATCATTGTTTGATGTCATATATAATGTTTTTACTCACCACTGCCAGGATTAAAGCCATGAAAAACACACCGCTGCACTTCTCGAACGATGCGGTAACTAAATAAGCCGTGAGGTCACACGTATAGACGTAATCTACATAGATATGAAATCGCATCGCTGCAACAGACTTTTATTTTGAAAATTACCGGGCATTTTACACTGAAACCGAGTGTGATTTCCTGTCTAGCCCTATGTTAACTGCGGAAATTGACGCATCCCAGAAGCGGCACGCGGCAAAAATAGAACCCAATCCTATCTTTAGCGGTGCGCCGCGCCGCTAAAGATAGGATTGGGTTCTATATATTTTTTTGCTTCTGGCACGCATCTGGAAATTGCCGCGTCGCGGCTGGTTTGTGACACCCCCATAGACTATAATGGATTCTATTTGAAGCAGCGACGTTCCGCTGCCGTTCTGCACCGCTGATGCTTTCAGTGTGCAGTAGCCTATAGTGTCACATAACTTACGCAAAGCTTAATATGCAGTTAATAGAAGGCGTTATAGTTATTTGGTTTGTGTCCACCGGCTGCAAAGTGGCGTGTTTTAAATGCGTTCCAGAAGCAGTGTTGCGTCGCTACACTAAATTTACGCTTCAGGTCTTTTTTTACGCACTACGCTTCCTGAACGTGTCAAACTCAGCAGTTGAGATCAGGTCAGACAGGAAGTCAAACATGGAAGCAGTAAAAAATATTCGACAACAAAACACGTGCAGATTTCCAGTTTCTACAAGAAATACGTCATTACCTGTTAAACCGCCGTAGCCGAGATAAAAATAACGGAAAATAAACCACAGGTCTTTCGGATACATGCTGCCATCTTTCTCCTTGTTTGTTATCACGTGAACTGGCTAAATCACGCGTGATCTTGCCATTTTCAGTGACCTTGAGAGATAACTTGCGTGGAATGCTTTTGCTGCCGATTAATGTCTGAAAAGTTCCCGGTGGGATAGGATGCGCCGCGGAGCTCGTGGAGAAAACGCGTCTATTACGTTACGCATCCAGTGGAAAAGCTGGGTTAGACATTATTTTTGTCTGTTTTGGAGCGTGGTTTATGGTGAAAAACCACAACAAAACTTTAACTTGAGTGACTTTTAACAAATTTGAGGTTTGAGATGCTTTAGAACGCAGAAATGTGCTCCTAAATTAATTTTGTTATGAGCACCATTTAGTTAGCGCACATCGTGGCAGATTCTTGCTGATTTTTCAAAGTGAAAATGCTCTGTCTGCAGGTAAGATACTGACTACTTGCAACTACTCAACAGAAACCCCACTTTGAAAAAAAACTTTAATGCACACTCTTTTGACCTAATCTTACATAAAAGATGTCTTGTTTGTATTCGACTCATAATATTATATCAGGTTTGATTTCTTTAAAGGTCACAGGTCAACTATAGAGTGTATAAACACACAAATGACTAACAAAAAACATACACACATTGTAATGAAGTTAAGGCTCGTGTTTGTTTTGTGGGTGCGTTCCTATTCCTGCCCAACATTATTGGCCCGTTTCAGCGTGGATGTTCTCAGTGTCAGCTAAGTTTCCACCGTATGAGGAGCTCGGCGTGTCGGAGCCTGTTTCCTAAGCCTGCCAATCTGACACACATAAAGGTGCTGCACATCCAGGCTTTGTGTCAAGGATTAGAAGAGCAGATACTCTGCAGCCACAAAGAGACGCGCTGAAAACTGCTGCTTCCGTTTTCCCACAAACCCTCTGAGTTGAAACAGCCGGTAAATTCCTGACAAGTCTGTCACGGGATCTCCAGACGTGCAGTGAAAGTATCAGCAGCTGAAAACCTCCCAACAAAAAATGCTTTAAGAGGATCATCTGAATGTGGGGAAATAGTTTAACTAGCTTGACAGGTTAAGAACTTTTACAGCGCAGGACAAAAGGTGTCCGCTCGTTTCTGNCTGGTTTTTGACCAAAAAACAGCAAGAGCCATCAAGTGCAATTAGCGTAGCGCACTTAGGCTACAAGCAAGCAGCTCAGAGAGCCAAAGTGAGAGCAGCAGGGAAGGATTAAAAGCCTCTGGAGCAAAGCAGCTAGTTTAAAAAAAAAATTATAGAGGAATGGGTTAAATATTTGGAGTCTTTATTCTGAATCCAACCATCTTTTGGAACTGATTAGTGTTTTAGTCTCACTCTTTGTTTTCTCAAAGCTTTCTTTTACTCGCTAAATAAACAGTTTTATGGAAGATGCTTTATCCTTCGCTTGATCATATATCAATCTCTGATGTGTGTTTGGAAGAAAAGTTGAAGAAAAAAAGAAAACAGGACATGAAAGAACAGATTAGGCAAGAATAAAGCCTGCTGTTGTTTCTGCTTGCAGGACTGTCAATATAATGGATGATTTTTATTGTCTACACTAAATAAACCTTCCTTTCTCATGCGTTTGCTTTCATTCATGCTAATGAAAGCATGGATCTAGCTGCATGGATGTCAGCGTTGCTGTTGCTTCTCCGTGAGACCTATTTGTGCTCGTCTCTGGGTTCCTCAGCTCCATTTTCATGCATCCTTCATGCTTTCTGTCTCAGTTCTCTGTGTCTGGTTTCATTTAAACCGTTTGCCTGTGCAGATCCAATCGGAGGCTTGAGATTCTTTCTGGGTTTTTTTCTTTCTTCTACTTCACATCGCTGTGTGAAAGAAAAGGTTTGACAGCTGCTTGTGTGAAACTAAAGCTTCGGTTCTTTGTCAGCCTGCTGCACTTGGGCAGAAGACTCTCAGGTGTAAGAAAGGAGGCTTTTGGTTAATGAAAGGAGCAAATATATATGGTGGGGGAAAAAGAGTGCACAAGCAAAAAGATGGAGACAAAAGCAGAGGGGAGAAGCTATTTTTGCAGCGAGACCCTTTAGGGATTTTAGAGGGCGCAGGTCATAAATGTGGATTTTGAGAAATGCTTCACTAAAAAAAGCTGCATCATTCCTGCACAGCTATTCACTGCAGCTGCCTTCATCTGGCTGAGGTTTGGACTTTAAATAGTCGGACAAGCACAGGTGTCTTAACAAGGGCTGCATTCCACTTCTGCACCTGTGCAAACTGGTTGTTCTGTAAGACATGCAAAAGCAGATCATTTGCTGTGAGGTCTTTTTCCCCACCTGCTTAGTTTCGTTTTCTTCTTAAACTCGGTTTTAAGCAAAGATATTGAATATTTAATCATTTCAGTTTTATTTTATTTAGTTATTTTAGTCAGAAAGCCCCTGACTGCCAGCGTTTTTGAGCGTTTTTACTGTTTTTTGAAGTCAGAACATTGTGCTCTATGATCATGTAAACGCCAAAACTACCAAAAGAAAGAGTAGACTCACTTCTTACATCAGGAAGAATCGCCGTATTTCTAGCGTTATTTGTTCTTTCACAACCTTTGCCGAAGCGTGAGCTGCAGAAGCATTTCCGATTGGCGCATCGCTTTTTTCACAGCAGCGTCCCAAAACAAACTCCTAATTCATTGATTTTCTGCTTCCTGATCATGTGACATACACAGATGAAGATCATATAGGACATTAGTTCAAAAGGGGACAGCACTTGGACTCAGTTTGTCCTGTAACAGAATAATGATCCAAGAAAAACCTCCATAGGTCGGCAATGTTTAAAGAATCTCGGAGAGGCCTCTTTGTGACATCTTTACTCTAAATAGTGATTCATTAAATACTGAAATATTGTCTCTCTTTTACACCCGACACTTCTCGTCTAATCAGTTCCAATATAATTGCAATCAGCACCGGGGGGTTGGGTCGGAGCGCTCCTCTGACAATCATCATTTGCTGCTTAAGCTGTGTGACCCTTCTGGCCTTCACGGAGCCTGCAGCACATTAAATGTTCATCAGTTTCTAACAAGCTCCAACTGAGCCTCACCTGCTGTTCAGGAGGTGGTGGGTCACTAGATCTGAGTAAAGGTTGGAAATTCTGGGATGAACAGGGACAGAAAAACTCAAAATCACAGAGATCTTTCACTTTGGACCAAAGACATTAGCTCTCTGACTGTAAGCTAAAAGCTAATATAAATCCCAAAGTGGACCTAAATCAGCTCCAACGACAACAAAATAAAACATAAAAGTTTGTGCAAACACTATTTTGTAAACACTAATTAATGGAAAATTCTTTGGTTGTTTAGTATTTAGTGCAAACAGCACCAGCACCCACATTTATGCCAAAATAACAATGAAATTGGAAATCTTTGGGATGCAATAGTTTAAATATTAGCGTTAGCGTGAACTGCTTTGACATTTTGAAGGTTGGAATTGTTTTAAGAAGGTGAAGATGCTTTAGAGGTAGGTTCATTCAGAACTATTATTAGATCATAAATATATTTCCTGCTATTAACACAAATAGCAGCATTTATGATTGAATTTTACAATATTTCTGCTGGATATCCAATGAAGATGTTGGAAAGGTTTATAAAAGAAGATGGCAGCAACAGTACAAGGGAATTACAACAGGTGTGACCGCTTTCACAAAGATAATTTATCTGTTTTTGTTGGAATCCCTGTGACTCTATTTAGGCTCTAATTTGGTTGATTGTTACGTTTGAATTGCCTCAGACCTTATTTGCTGCTGCGATTGTCTCCAAGTTGAATTTTTTTTAAAAATCAGTCGTGTCTTTTCTCTATGGCCGTCCTGACAGATGATAATTATTGCTTGTCTTTGCTAATTCCCCAAAGGCAGATGCTGTCCAAACTTTGTGCCCATCCCACTGCATTTGTCTTTGTCTTCAGTCTACCCAGTTGTTGTTTATTTTGTTTTTCTTTTCTTGGATTTGTCATCTTTTGACTCCCACTGATACATCTGAGTGGTTTCCCACCCTGCAAGATTTTTATACCTCAAGCAATAAAAATATCTCTCTTTTATCTTTTCTTTTCTTCCTGATGTCACGCTTTCTTCTTTCTTTTGGGTTTCTTTTCAGTTCTCAGTGAAAATCTGTAATTCGACCTTAAAATTGCAGCTACTTTGCATCTCTGTCCTTCCATGAAGACCACGTTTGGATTAAAAATAGAAATCTTCAGACTTCAGTTACAATTGTGCTGAAACATGTTAATATGAGGTAAGTGGATGCATTAAGAGTCATTTATAGATGTGTCAGATGGGTCATAAAAGAAGTGTATTACTCTTTTCCTCACCAGGATTAAATAAAGACACAAGAGTGGGATTGATGCTGCTTTCGGCTGCAGGCAGAAGATGAAATCTGAAATTAGATGTCTCTAAAATGCCAAGATGCTGCACACAAGCTATTATTTTCACCTGAAGGGTACAAAAAATAAGCTCTGAGGCACTTTGCTTCCCGCCCAGTTCATTCCAGTGCACTGATCTCATTAAAATAAATGAAGAAACTGGTATTTTCTTGCAGGAATAATTATAATCAGTGAAAAATAGAGCCTGAAGCTGTAGAATCCAGTTAGTATTGCAGCTCATCCAAGCATGATCTGGTTTTCTGCTCAATTCACCACAAAGTTAGAAAGCTCAGGTCTTCTCGCCACACTGCTGGTTTAATTAACCAGATATAGCTTAATGGTTCTTCTCAATAATAAAACTTAAAAGTAGAGACTGATGCACGCCGAAACCCAAGTCTCAAGTCATTCCACTCACAGCTTTAGTCAAATCAAGTCCAAAACTTCAAATTTTAAGTCTTCAAAAAGAAATTCGGCCAGATTTGGAAACTATTACAGAGTAAGAAGAAATAATTTCTAGAAAATACATTTGCATCTTATAAGGTGTAATTGTTTGACGCAACAACCGAGCTTGATGTTTCCCAGTAAAAATAATGTTTTATGGCTCAAGTCCAAATGAAGTCATATGTTAAATTCTGAGTCTGAAATCATCTGAGTGAAACCAACAGAATAAATCTCTCCTTATGTTTTCATAAAATTATCACCAGTTTCCTAATTGTGAAACCAATCAGTCTTGTCCTACATTTAAACGAGTTGTCTAAACAGAATTCAGAAATTATACATTTAGTTTATTTTGTAATTTGCTACGATTGAAGATCTGCAGAACTAAGCTGTAGTTGAGGAGTTATTTTTTAGGTTTCTCAGACCTTCAGTGAAGCTGGCATGACCCCTCCAGATCCTCTCTGGGTGTGAAGCACAGTAGCTCTGTGCTAATGGATGGATGCTGCTTCCAGGCTGATAACAAGGGAGAGCAGCAGCTGCCTCAGGACTTCCCACAGGCTCAAATCTGCTCACCGAAACTGTGGAAAAACTCCATTTGTTTGGTTAAAGTTTAAAATCTGTGCACTTGATTTATAAAGAAAGATTTTATAACGCTGCTTCACCATCCTGGTTTTCCTCAGTTTCCTCAGTTCCTTATGTTTTTTTTCTGTTTTTTTTCCTCAGTTATGGGTGAGCTCACATTTTTATAGAAAATATCTTTAAACATGCAGCCTTTTCAAAATATGATTTCAATCTGATTTAAAGTGGTTTAAACTCATCCCTGTGGGTTTTCAGTGAAGGTTTTCTGTTACAGTACTTGTTTCCTCTGACACACGAGACAAATCTGCAGGTAACCCAGATTCCTAATTTGTCATATGATTAAAATTTTACCTGCTGAGGGTATGTTTCATCCTTGGTTTGCGCTGACTGGCACAAATAGGAGGAAACGGAGATGATTCAGGGGCATGTAGAGGCAAAGGCATGAAAACCAAGTCACTTTTGTCTCCAAACAAAGTTTAGCAGTTATAACTGCAGTAAATCACATTCAAATGTTGCACATTTGAAAGAAAATGTATTAAAATGTTCCTTTTAACAGATTTTTTATTATTATTTTGGAGGTTTTGAAATATTTGCATGGATTTGGTCAAAATTTACCAGTAATTTATTGCAAAAGTCTACATGCACTCTGTCTGCAGAGCTGCTTTTTGTTGCAGCCGGTTAGATGACAGGTTGGCACCTAATTCCACTCCTCCTCCTCATTCTTCTGCAGCTTTAGGAGATGATTTTAAACTCATTTACTCCTAAAAACACAGCAAACTGCATGTGAACTATGCAGGTATAATCTCTGACATTTGACTTTATCTGCAGTATCATCAATAGTTTTGGTAGAAATCTGTTTTTAGGTGTAAATCAGGCGATAAAATATTCCAGATGAGGAAGAAAAGACACCAGAGTGTAATTAATTTTCATCACACATCAGTTCCATATCATTCTGGTTTCTCTAAATCACAGACTTGCTCTTATCAGCTCATTTTGCAACAATTAAAATCATTTTCTTAATATGTCAGCTTCGTCTAATGGAGCATTCAGTGAGAGATTAAAAAAATATTATTTCCATTTTAAGGAATGAAGAAATAGTTTAGTAATTCAGTGTTAAGTGTTGAAAGGGCGTTTACTGAAATAAATGGAAATTTAATTTCAACCCAAATGTCATTTAAGGCTTTTCTTTTTAAATGTTTTTTTCCAAGTCTGCAAATCTGAACTGTCTCCTTGCTCCAACACACTTGATATAAATGAGAGATTTATTCTGCAGAGCTGAACAAGATGATTAGATCACTTGATTCAGGTGTTCTGGAGCAGCAAACATATAAAACCTGCAGGGAAGTGTCCAATGACTTTGGTTGGTGACCTCTGATTTGCATGCATAAGTGATTGAATATGGTCATTTGCATAATAGAACAAAAACTGAGAGGGAAATAGATTTAACTTTTAATTTGTGAGCTGCAGTGATGCATCATGATTTATCAGTTATTAAAGATGGGAGAAGATAAAAACGAGGAGACAGGATTTCTTCTTCTTTGCTTTGCAAACCTAAAACTCACTGAATAAAAATCCCAAAATAAGTCAGATTTTCTAATATAAAAAGAAATTTCTGAGTAGGAGGAAGAGGATGAAAGTATCTGCTTCTTTATGAATTATAACCTTTTGATAGTTGTTCATGTTAGAGGGTTAAATAAGAGAAAACTCCTGTTTGAACTTTAATAGGAGCCTGCAGCAGAGCAGTAAAGGGGCCTATTGTTATGCACCTCTAAAGCAGCCGCTTTAATTCTTTATTAGGGGCCTGCCCATTGAAATACATAGGAATTAATGCATGACAAAAAATATAAGCAGGACATCTTAAATTAACTTTGATTACATTTTAAGAACAAAATAACTAATATTATTACCAATCAGACTGAAATAACACAGCAGGACCTGATGAGTCCTACAGGGGTCTACTGATACTTTCCCAAACATCCTGATGACTTCTAACTGCAACAATTTCAATAAATAAAAAAAATACATATAAAACTATTTTCACAATGCATGTTTTATATTTATTGTTTATATTATTTCATTTTTTATTTCAAGCCCTGTCTTATGCTGCTTTAACAGAGAAGTACCCCTACAACAAATCGGCTCAGTCTGGGGAGGTGCGCCATTACTTTTCTTGGTGTATGGTTCCTATGGTGACTCTGTAACACTTCGATGGAGGACCCGTAAAGAAATCCAAACACCAGAAAACTTTTAAGAACTTTATGAAAAGTTTAACCCTGAGATTACCAAAGTAAGCAAGGGAACAGGCTGGAGCGTGGTCAGGGGACAGGCGTGGGTCAGAGCCAGAAAGGCGAACAGCAGGATGGTTCAAGAAGGGGCTGGCGAGAGGCAGAGGTCTGAGGGAAGATCCAAAGTCCAGAGATCTGTGAAGGGGCGAGACGAGGAGGGCTAAAGAAGGTAGGCATGAACAGACCGCTGGAATATTTACTCGCTGATGGCTTTCAATAATCTGAAGGCAGGATGGGTCTTATATGGCAGGAGGAGCAGGTGAGTGGCATGAGCTTGATTAGCCTGAGCAGGTGTGGGAGATGAATGTGATGAGAGGTCTGTGGTTGCTGAGGAAACGGGCATGACTGGAGCTGGACTTACTTTGCAAAAAGAAAATTTTTATTTAATTATTTTATTGCAAACCCAGATTATTTAGCTGCTTGTGTGTCCTGCTGTCACAGCCTGCCTCTCACCCTGTCTCAACCTGTCTGCACCCCGCAAGGCGGGAAAATCCCAGCTCTCTGATTGGCCAAGACGTTCTTCAAGCTTCAGCTGGACTTTTCTGTGAGAGCAAAAATAGCAGACCCCATAAGAGTTTCTTCAGCAGCGTTTTAGTTAAAGTTACCGGTGAGACGACCAGAGTGCAAGTTCAGGCAGAGCAGATATAGTCAGCGTAGCCTGAAGGCAGCGATGACTCACAAATGTTATTTTGGCTCTGGTATTAGGATCTTCTTGTTTGTTTTTTTTATTAAAGGGGCTCCAGTTTCCTCCTGTTTCACTTCTTTCTTCAGCCAAGCTCCAGTGTTTCAGCGCTGTTGCAACAAAGAGCTGTCAGTGAAACATTAACTGGCTTCATCTTCGCCCCACTCTTTGACCAACACCTGACTAAACAGCAGATGCTCCTTCTTCTTCATTTTACAGCTTGTTCAGCACCGACCCCTCTCTTCTTCTCGGGGTCTGATCTCGTTAACCTGATTCAGCTAAAGCTGTGGCGGAAAATTGCGGTATTACTTTACATAACGCACGCTCAATCAATAACAACGTCATTTAGCCCGGAGGTGAGGTCCACTGTCTCACAGAGACAGAAAGGGAGATGATATTTTACAGCTGAGTCTTTTTCCTGTAATTAGACATCCGTGAGCTCTTCAATTACTCCCAACCCAACGAGCTGACATTTCCACAGCTCATTAGAGAACCACAACACACTTTACAGAGATGAAGTGGACGAGGCTGAGCGAGAGGAGGGATACTAGGTCGGACGACGCACCGTGGTGCAACCTTTCTGTCTTCACTAACAATAAAGGCATTTTAGGAGCTGCTAATGGGAACTGGTCCTCCTCTGGCCCACTGAGGCACTGGCATACATCTTAATGAGCTTCAAATTCATCTGTGAATTCCACCCTTCAACGGTTTTAAACAGACAATAAATATTTCAAGATTTCTATAGCAGCAGTTATTTCGCCCACCAGTACAGTTTTTACTGATGAGCCTTCAGAGCTCAGAACAAGGGACCAATTTATGTCAGAAGTCGGCATTATTTCAAACATACTTGTAGAATTGGAGCAAACATGCTTATTTGATGTCGCTCGTGTTTTCTTTAATACAAAAGGAGGAACTGGAGTATTAAAATGTGCAACGGAGTGAGATGTGGGATTAGTGGGGGCCGCTATCTTGGCAAGGGAAGTGTAAAGTCAGTGTGTGTGGTCAGCGTAATAATAAAAAGGAGCTGAAAAGCAGCTGTGATCCGTGAAAAAGCAGCACGCTCACTATTCCTCGGTGATGAATATTTTCTTTCTGGGCTGGACTCAAATGAGCTCTTTCTAAAATAAATAGTATTTGTCAACAAACTAAAGCTTTTAAGAACTTTTTCTATTCTGGCTTCTTAAAGGGATATTTTGTTCATTCTGAAGTGTGTTTTTGGATAAAAGGTATAAATAATCACTCATTCGCCCACTGAAGAGTGATTGATTGAAGCTTCTGTGTGGAGAAATAGTTTCCAGCCGTCAGGACTGATGAGCTAAAAGCTAGTTTGAACCAAGCCAGCTCCAATCTGCAAAATTTCACAGCTGTTCATGCAAACTGTCAATTTTTGCATTTCTCTATGAATTTGGCCAAAAATGAGGAATTCATTTTGTGCTGCTGGTGATATTTATGCTTGTAAATAACAACAGATTTCTATGTAAAATAATTGTGATTTACAAAATAACTTTCTCATAAACCTTTACAGCAGTAGCTTAGAAGGTAGAGCGGGTTGTCCAGTAATTGGAAGGTTGCAGGTTCGATTCCGGTTCTCATCAGAGAATGCTGGTGTTGTGTCCTTGGGCGAGACACCCAACCTGCCTTGCCTGGTGGTGGTCGGAGGGACCGGTGGCGCCAGTGTGTGGCAGGCCTCGCCTCTGTCAGTGCGCCCCAGGGCAGCTGTGGCTACATTGTAGCTCATCACCACCAGAGTGTGTGGATGACTGATTGTGTTGTGAAGCACCTTGGGGGGTTGTAGAACCCTAAGAAGGCTCTATGCAAATACAAGTCATTTACCATTTATAACTTGTTGGAGTATTGAAGTTTTTTTACAATGACAACAAATCTGCATTGGTTATGGTTGCACTATGACTAGCAGTTAGCTTATCAGTCTCAAAGAACATAAACTACATATGGAAACAGACGTATTCTTGATTTCTGCATGGGTGTATGCAAATCGTCTGTGCACACCTCTGTCCATGGTATTGAAAACACTAATATATTAGGCCCAACATTTCATCCCAATAGGAGGTAATAATGAATGAATTTGTCAACCTCATTGAAAAGATAATAGGAAAGCAAATGTTATATTGTTTTCTCAGCAGTAATTACCATTTTGTGCTCCTCAAATTATAAATTATTTTCTTTTGGTGTTTCCCTAAAATAAAAATCTGCTGTTTTGCTTCCACAGCTTTATTTGATTTGATCTTTGTCTTCATTTTACAGGAGGAGGTGGGTAACTGCAGCATGAACAGTCAACGTGGTCTTAGAAATTTGCTCATGGTGGCTGGGCGGTCCTATTAGGGTAAAATAACAAAAAGAATGTCACAAGCATATGGATAAAGAAGGCACAAACAAGTCTCACCCTCATTTCTCCAAACAGAGTCTGTTCAGAAAACTTCCTATAGTTATAACTTTTACTCTGAGACGCGTATCAAAATGGACAAAATATCTCACGTCTATGAAGGAAAGTGCAAATTCTTCTTTTTTAACTTGCATCCACCTGCACCAGTTTTCTATGCAGCTATTGAAACAAGACGTGACAAAAGCGAGTGCAGTCTGAAGCTCCTGCAGCTGTGCATACATGACAACACTGCAGGACACTGGTAAAGTTCAACAACCGAGCAGAGGAAGCCAAAACATAAAAGACATGTGAGGAATTCAAGACTGGCTGCTTATTTTCCAAAAACAGAACCTCCAGAGGGGTTCATAGGACAGCCTGCAGAACTGAAAATCAGCTCGTTGCAGTAGAATCTTTGTGGTCTGAGCATCGTTTCTGTCATCAAACTTAATTATTTCAAAATCAGGGTTTTTAGGATTTCTGCAGCACGCGAGCATGAGGCACGCTAATACAGCTGTGACAGCAAAGAGATTAAAGGAAGCATTCATTTAAACAATACTCATTAAGTCTGATTTATTTTTGCAAGAAACACATTTTATCATTTTAATTCCAGCTGATCAGTGGCTAAATGCTCACATCTATTGTCTGCATGAAATGCAACACAAAACAGGGCAGTGATGATAATAACACAGGAGACAAATGCAGGCCCGACGCCAGCATTTCCATTATTTCCACACTGAGGAGTTAAACCTCATCTAATTTTACATTCATAAACTGAATATACAGACAGCTGCCCTCTTTTTGTGCACAATCTCAGAAGCAGGAAATTAAAAAAGGCAGCTGTTTTGCTGAGATAAGCCTCAGTTTTTCGTGCATGTGTTTATACCATCCTGCATGCAAATTAAGTGGTGGATGCTCACAAACATGATTTAAAGGAAAGTAAACTGTTTAAAAATTAAGAGGATCGTCCAAAATCTTAAGCAGTCTTTAAATATGATTAAACTTAGTTGAGATCAGTTCTGTTAAGCAGCAAAGCTAATAATGCATGAAAATCCTGATATGCTGTTCAGTGAGTAGTTTGTTATGGTTCACAGTAAAATCATTTGAAGTTTAAAAGAGTCGTAGAAAGTTGGACTTTTAGAGTTTTTGGGTTTTCAGTTAGAATTTTAGGATTTTTTAAGACTTTTCCACAATTTTTTTCTGAATGATGATTTCCCTTACTCTAACCCCGGCTTTCCACCGGATACGTAAGCATGTGTGATATAAGAGAAACAACCTCAATGCAACTCTTCTCACCAGGAGCATTTCAGACGCAAATCGGCAGCGAATGCATTCAACACAGCAGGTCACTTGAGGTCACGAAATCACCTGAGAGTTGCAAGATCACACGTGATTTGGCTAGTTTATGTGATAACAAGCTAGGTAAAAAGTGACAGCATGTATCCAAAAGGTCTGTGGTTAATTTTCTGCTCTTTTTACTTCAGCGACGGAGGTGTCACAGGTAATAATGTGTTTTATTTTTACTAGACAGGATACCTGTATGTGTCTTTTATTTTGAAAGTTACCAGATCTATTACACTGGTCCCGTATTTGACTTCCTGTCTGGATTCTTCCGATCTGAACTGCTGAGCTTGTTTTGTTCTAGTCCAGAAGCGTAGTGAGTAAAAAATGGACCCGAAGTGTAAATTTTGCAGAGCGGCACAACATTACGCTTCTGGGGGCCATTCTGCACCCCATGGGAAAAAAAACATTGAATACAACGGTAGCTATTAGCTGCGTATCATGCTTCGTGGACGTTACGTGAGTACTATGCATCCGGTGGAAAGCCAGGATTACTTTTAACAGGGTGAGTCACACCATGGGTGGAGTCTAACTTCACACACACTTCCTGTTAGAAAAATGTGCCTAAAGGAGACGTCGCCTGGCGGACCAAGAGAGCAGCACTAAGGCAGAGATTGACAGCACCCCCCTCAAACCCCCCGCACGCTCTCTGAGTTTCTCAGTTGGAAAAAACGAGTTGGTAACAAGTGTGCACACGAGCTCACACACAGCAGACTCACCGCTTAGTTGAACGAGCAGACACAGAAACTGCAGCAGGCTGGAGGATTTACTGTTCACTGCGATCACTAGAAGAAAGGGGGGAGGAGGACGTTTTTTAAGGAGGCAAGCGGCTCTGAGTCATAATGTTTCATATCGGCAGGTGAGTGGCCGAGCCAGGTGGAGGTGCGGCTGAGACTCAGCTGGAGTCCAGTGCAGTGCAGCCATGTAATACGGTACAGACGTCACCTCGTACAGCTTAGCCATCAGCTGTGGCTGATTCTAAGTCAATATGGAGCACAGTTTTAACCTGAAGATGGAGATATAATTATGGTTTTGCTCTGAAATATTAAATTTTAGTTAAGTTGCACTAAACTGCCAAAAAATAACACCTATACATGTCTACAGCACTATTAGACACTCATCTACAGGTTATCAGCAAAAACAAGTTGATTTAGGTGTTACTCGATGTTTAAGCTATCAAAAATTTCCAAAAGATTTAGCAAACAAATGCTTATTACTCCCACAACCTTTTGAGTATATATGCATATTATACATCAGGTATTCTTGTCTTCTTTCACTCATTGTGTCTATCATTGCTGTAGCACATATGGTTTTCTTACAATCACCCCCAGAGTACAGAGAGATCTTGGTCAAGATTCCATTGAGTTTAATAATAGCATTTCCTCAAAACTTATAAAGTGAAGGATACCTTTAGTTTGCCACATCTCCTACTTAAAGCAAGATAAAAGCACAAAAATGTATATGTCCAACTACCAGACCCTCCTTAAGCTCATGGTTTAAAATATTGTTGAAAAAGCTTGTAGTTTCAGCTTCATTTGTGGTTTCCTTTCAGTGGACACCAAGCCCATGCAGGTATTTTCTGCAATGGAATGGCACCCTTCTGATTTTCTCCATAAATTTTCAAGTTATTATAATTATAAAGTCTCTTCACTGCTGAAACGTCTGGTACAAGAGAGGAAAGAGGAAAAGTGAAAATAACATCCTTTGCAAAAATGAGAAAGAAGAAACTGCAATGATGTTTTAGACACTCCGGTCTCCTCCTCCTGTGGTGATATTTCTATCAGAGTCCCACTTATCAGTCTCTAATGGGACTTTCTGAATTCATACTCACATCTTATTACCAAAGAGAGAGACACTGCCTGAACCAGCCTCTATTCTTTAAATGCCATTCATGTTCGTGAACATGCATCCTAATGCATTTTCGTTCCAAAGAGACTCTCGGATGTCAGGTTAAAGTAAGATGAAAATAAACATTCAACGGCAGCAGAAACTGAAATATAACCAGAAAGACCAGTCTTGCTTTTATTGGATATGTTGAGATTCCCTGCAAAATGTGCTTCAGCTCAGATCAACAGCAAGCACTTGTGAATATGAATATGACTTCTTGTTGACTTCCACAGGAGAGCAGTGAATGTTTTGTGCAATTTAAAACAAGTTGTTTTCAATAATGACCCAAGGGTTGGTCACAAGCACACAGCTCTATTTAAGCTATTAATGTGCTTTCTTTTTGTTCTGGGCATCTAAAGTGGACATTTTAGGTTTGTAAATGATCTCATTGTTATGCAACACCCTGTTGTTTCTGCAGACAGAAAAAAAAATTACATTCTGCCTCACATTCTTAGGGGCACAGTGAAAAGTATCTGCTTGATAACTGACACAGACAGGTAGATGTTAAGGTGGATTGAGCTGAAACTGATTGTTACAAGTGATGTTTGTGAGCTGGTAATGAGCTTTAAAGTTTAGCTTGAAGGAAACTCAGAGAATCAAACTGTTCTGTCGAGTTCTTTAGAGAATTCTGAGCACAGAGCCGTGTGTGGCGGCGCTGATAACAGAAGCACAACACAATTAGATGAGCGGTTTGTGATGCATTTGAAGCTCAAAGAGCAACAAAGTCAGTTTGAGCATTTAATGGTTTACATGTTGATGCCCGACATGTGGTCATGTGTTCAGGAGCAAAGCTTTTGTCACTTTTGATGTTTCTGTTCATGAATCTTTTGTGAAATGCACCATAACGCTCTCAAAATTGCAAGATTAGATCAACTCTTTTGCTTTTAATGAATTGTGTAGCTAAAGCAAGGCTAATATGATCAAGACCTCTGTAAATTTCGTCTAAACTGAGTCAATCTTTCTCTATATAACAAGTTTGCAAAATCAACTTTTCTGCAAGATCTTTTGTATGCACTTTGGGAATTTTCAGCTTGACAGATTTATTTTTTGTTTTGTTTTTTAAAAGAATGCATGGACGAATAAAGGGAAACAGTGCAGATTATATTGCTGAAATGGTTAAAACACATGTTGGATTGTTTTATTTTTCTATAAAATTAGCATAAAGGCTCAATGCATGCAGAACATCTGAAGGATGATTTTAAATCATGGTCGTGTTAAACTGATGTGTTGCAGTAACTCATTATCTTGCAGGAACCTCTGGAAGGCAACATGTGCAGCAGCTGTGTTTGAGATTTGGGGTGGGGGGGTGTCATGCATCTGGCCACCTCTAAAGCCATTCTTTCCACACTGGGGTGTCACTCTTTCATGTTCCTTTATTCCATCAATGTAAAATATGCTGCCTCTCAATGGCCATGTGGGGAAGGCGGGACTGATAGTTTTTGCAGAGGTCAGTCTGCTGCTGGGTGCACAAAAGGATGAAGCAAGATGACAGCTGTGTTCAGCAGCTCAGTGCAAGATCCATCGTGATAGAAAAAGAGATCACAACCTCATTAGGTAATATTTCTGATCAGCTCGGTCTTTGTGATGCATCAGTGTCAGAAATTAATTATATGGAGCGCTGTCATGCTAGTCATGCAAAAAATTAACTTTTATTCTTCATTAGCTTCAAATATTGCTCGAAAACAAAGATTTAGAATCAAATTTTGTTGTATAAAAATAAACTTGAATACTTAGAATCAAATCTAAATATATGAGTTTAAAAAGGAAAAGGATTTAATCTAAAAGTTGGACCTTAATTCTAAATAATTAGAATTAAAACTTAATACCATTACAAAAAATATATATTTTTAGTAAAATCAACATAGAATCTAAATGTGACATTATTGTCTTATTGGATTAAAAAACATTCAGACGTTCTGCATGCATGCATTGAGCCTTTATGATCATTTTATAGAAAACTAAAACAATCCAACATGTGTTTTAACCATTTCAGCAATAAAATCTGCATTCAAGACTGTTTCCCTTTATTCATGTGTGCATACTGTTAAAAACAAAACAGAAAATAAATCTGTCAAGCTGAAAATTCCCACGAGACAAGTGTAACAAAAGATGGCAACGTCCTTGATCTTGCAGAAAAGTTGATTTTGCAAACTTGTTATATAGAGAAAGCGTGTTTCATTTCCAGGCAAAGCTTGACTCGGTTTAGACAGAACTCCTTCAGGTTTGTGTTATTTGTGGAGATAAATCATCAGCGGTGAGTACGTCACGTTCTTTGTTATCCAACAGCCTGCGAGACAGTTTGAAAGACAACCATAGATCCCACCCCACAACTACTACCATGACAGGATGGCTTGCCATCCTACATTCTAACAGCATTCTGCAAGCAATGCAATTTATTTAATAATTTTGTTTATTTGTTTGTTTATGTTTCCAGCACTTTGTAGCCTCTTTTATAAAACAATACCACCAATTTGCTGCAACGCTGGGAGTATAAGGTCTTTTATGGTCAGACCGTGGCGGTAATGTGGTGCAATTGTGTCCTTTTTACAAAAGATTACGAGGGCAGTATATAAAGAGGGTATGGGGGCGGTTTCTGCACTGCCACGGACGTCCGTTTATCTTGGACATAACTTGCTTTTTTTTGCAATTGAAGCCTTACTGTAAGTTTTTTCACAAGCCACTCCTAAAGGTGTCTGGGTAAAGAGATCTTTAATCTCTCGGGTTCCTTTGATGGCGTGTGACTCTGTTTGGATCTGTTATCAATAGGGAGGACCCAGTCAGGTAGATAAGGATTCATGGTTGAATGGACACACTTACTGTCAAATTGTTTCTGTGATTTTATTTAAGAGATCTCTTCATTCTGCTTTAATTTGGTAGGATACAGTTAAGCATTTTTAAAGATTTCAACATAACTTTATACAGTATATTTAGATTTGATTCAAATTTATTCTGATTTTTCAAACAGTGATATACAACACTGTAATTTACTAAATAAACGTGGTGAGATTTGAACTTTAAAAATGTACCACCTGATTTGTATCGTAATGAGGAGCTAAATGTTACATTTGCAATGTATAATTTTACAATCAGCACCCCGTAGAATCCTGATTATTCTGAAGCTTTACAGACAGAGAAACTGGAGCATTTGGAGATTCTGCATAGACTTCAGAAGGAGGGGAAGAGGGGGGTTGTGGTTGTATTTTCCTGCAGTCTGATCCTAAAACACAGGTGCAGTTTCCACACAACCTTTGAGCACCCCCCACACTGCTTTTTCCCCCAGCTGCAAAGTGTTTGTCCATCTGATCCCCCATTAAATCCTGCTTTTTTTATGGATTTGTCTTTTTCAAACCTGTGATTTGCAGAGATGAGGGGTAGATGGAGGTCATTCTATAATATATCTGACAGCAGGGGGGTGTTGTGCAATCAAGACATATCAGTCCTGTCAAAGGTGCAGAAACTTCCTCACTGATCGGACTTTATTGTGGAAAATTAACATCAAAAGGTGATCAAATGGCTCATTTTTAAGCAGCTGCATATATGCAAACCCTTAGTTCCTGCAAAGACTCTGTGCGCAAAACTACTAGAACATAGAGGTTGGGCTGGGGGGGCTCTGGGATTTGGGGGCTTCCACGCAGCGTCACGCAGAGTCGATCATTGTCTCTCTCACACTTTCTAACAAATCATTTCACAAGATCCAGACAGCGGATCGGGCTGTGCGCAGCAGCAGCAGCAGCGGTTTCACCCTCAGGGCTCCTTTCTCTCCCCTCCGTCGACAATAACCAACAATTTGGATTCTCCACGCGGATGAGACCAATTACTGGACCTGATCCCTCATAATGTCTCCTTTCCGATCGACTGATGTCAAATGAGTGAAGAAATGAGGCCGTGGGGATCGGAGAAGTTGCTGTTTCACGTTTAAAAGAAAAAAAAAAAGAACTGTTTGATTTGACTGCAGCGCGCAGAACTGGAGATCATGCACCGACTGGTGGATTTTACGCTCAGAGAGCCGCTGAGTGCGTTTGATTTCGGATTATTGTGACATTCTGCAGAGGTTTTTTCTCTTTTTAACCAAAAGGAAAGGGAGTCTCCTTCTTTTTGCTCCTGTTCGCTGTCCTCCGGGTTCCTACAGAACTCCAGAGTCGCTTAGAGCCCATGCAGTCGCAAAGGTTTGTCCGTGTTGCTTCTTTTACGTAAATCTGTGTTATATGAGTTTATTTTACACGAATCCTGCAGTTTTGGGCCTTTTAAACAAACATTATGCGTTGAAATATCTTAAATATGCAATTTTACCAACAATTTCATGCCTGAAAAGCTGGAATTCTGCACAAAAAACGACCTGATCCACCAATTTCAACCATAAAACATAAGTCAGAGTTTGGTTACAAGGACGCTTAGCTATTTTATTATATGTTATAATGTCAGGATTATGCCTCACCACCAAAAACACGGACTTTAATGTGCGTCTGCGGAAGGTTTTGCGCCCCGCGCGCCTGCAGGATGCAGCTTTTCACCTGCTCCGTCCTTTGACAGCTCCAATTAGACCAATAACCGGGGTTGTCCTGCAGCTCACATTTAATGACAGCTTTGCCTGTCCTCGTAAAGCCATGTGCGTTTGCGTCTTGGTTTGAGGTTTCACGTCTTTAACAAGCGCCATCTGTTGGAAAAGAGAGGCTGTCGAGGTGGATCTGAAAATATGTAGGGTTGGGAACATTTTGACACTGACAGCACGCTGAGCCAGGCCTCACACTCTCATGCATCATGATATTTTCAAAATTGTGTATTTCTCCATGCAGGAATGTGATTGGTCTGTTACAAAATGATCTCTCATTGATTTTATTTGTCTTTAACCATGGATCTGGAAAACCTAAATACTATAATCAGATCGTTTGATGGTGTTATAACCTTCTAGATATGTCAATCCAGTAAATGCAATAGGAAGTGGTTTTCTAAAAAACAATAAAAAAGGGAATTCCAGCATTTGTCTGCAATAAAATTCACCCAAATAATTCATTTTCCCACACATTGGTGAAGATCTTTTATTTAAGCCCATATTGAATTTTTTATGTTTCACAAAATCAAATCCTTGTTTGTTGGAGCCGTTTTCCCTCTTGGGGTGAAAATTCCCCGTTAGCTCTCTGGGAATGCTGGATGCTGTTAGCTGCAGGTTAACTGTTCATCATTTTCCACTCTCGGGTTTCATATCTGCATCTTTTCATCTAAAAATCCACCCTAGGTCTTCTGCCAGCTCATTTATATTCCTATGTCATCAAACACCTATGCTCCCAGTCCTTCGTCACCTTTACTGCACTCGGAAAAAAGACATTTTCCAACTCTACCTCTTCACCTGACCTGAAACTGTTCATCTTCAGTCCATTAAAGGATTTCAAACTTATCTTAGGGGAGCATCGGAAACTTGGACTAGTTTTAGCAGCTTTGTTTGATGCTTTTGTTTTATTTTGCTCCGACGTTGCATCACCTTTTAAATCAAGCTCCTTTCAAAATCGGTTATAGTTGCTTTCAACTTTATCTGCATGCTATTAAGACTTCATTTTATCAATTTGAGCTACAAACCTAACTTTGCTGCTATGTGCAAATATGCAGATTACAATGAATAATCATGTTAATGCTGTGGCTGCTGATTGAAATCAGTTGGACATAAAAATATGCAAGCGTGGCTCAGAAAATGGTCTTTGCAGTGTGATTGCTTATTTGAATTATTATCTGATGCAGAACAGAGCTACAGTGAACAAAAACAAACTCATCTTGGAGTTCAAATCCAAAATCATCTTGCACACTCAAAAATCTCATATAAATGAGCAAAATCCTCCTAAACAATAACCATTTTAAGCAATCATGCAAGTTGCAGCTAATTGTGCACAAGCACGTCTAACACAGATGACTACCACAGGTGAATGTGTCTCATGTGCACCGCTTAGCCTGACTGAAAACCTTTTCCACCCAGTAGTAAACCAACAAATATAAAAACAAAAAAAATCAAAGCCTCCCAAATGTTAAAGGATGATTTAATTTGAGTTAGCTGCAGCCACAGTCCAAAAAAATATTCTGCAATTGATCAAAAACATCTCAGCGAGCAGCTTAGACCTTTCAGCTGCGCTCATTCATTTCAGATGTAAAAAGTTGGTGTATTGCTGTTGGAAGTTAGTCTACACGGGGCCACCCTTGTTGAGAACATGTGCCGGCTCAGACCTTATTGTAGGAGAACATATCCATCACCCGTGGTGGAGCTGGTGGGGTGTGGGAGTGGGGGGGAGGACAGCAACCACAAAGACATTCACCACTCTGTGGAAAAATACTGTAACAGCCAGCCACAACCTGAACACACAGCCATCCATCAGCTCCCCGTTCAGCTGAAATTTCAATGAAAGGCTCGGGTGATGTAACATTTGTGAAACTGAAGGATCATCAAAAGAGGGAGTGTTGCTCTCTAAACGAGGGGTGACAGCAGCTGGTTTACATGCAAGCAAGGTTGGTCCTCTTTTGGCAACGTCCCCCATATCACAACCTTCTGAAGTAAATTTAAGAGCTGCGATCTATCAAGAGGAGCTGATGGCGCTTTGGAGAACTCTGCACTTGAGCTGTTTCTAAAGTTTTATGACTATGGCCTTGTTCTCGTCTCAGAAGTGAGGGCTTCAAGCACTTGTCAGCAAAAACAGACAAATATGACATCACTTCCTCACAGAAGAAACCCGAGTAGAAAGGCTTGTCATCACTTTTCAACGACATGTTTTGTTTTAGATATTAATTTATGTTACATCATTTTAGTGCTGATGTCACAGCGTATGTGTGTTTGCTTCAGTCTCGTTTCATTTTACAGCAAAGAGGTCTGCAACCTGCAGCTCTTTGGTTCTTTGTACCAATAATTCAATAGTCCAGTTTGATGCAAACATCTGATACTAATAATATAACCAGATGCATTTGCTCTAATAGTTTGGTTTTTGCTTTGTTAATCTGATTCATCCTCTAAAATCCACTAGAAAATAAACAATCTTTAAACATGTTTAATAAAGGAAATAAAGATACTAATTTAAATCAGATGTTAAAATAAGGCATTCTGCAAATATATGGCAAGTTATTCTAATAACTACAGTAAACAATAAATATTAGAACTATAAATAAAGCAAGTTTGATTTAAAAAAACAATGAAAGGACTCACATATAGACCTAGAGAACAAGAAAATGTTTGTTTTAGAAGCTTTAGACCTTTTTTGTTCCAACATAAAAAAACACACTAAATAATTTAAGAATGTAAAAAAAACCTATAGTTTTTAATCTTTATTTCAAGCTTGTTAATTGGTGCAGTACAACGAAGCAGAATTATATTATTATAATTGTAAAGGTTGCAGACCTCTGGCATAAACACAACGCAAACAGTTTGTAGGCTGATTTCTTTTTTAGATGTTTATGTGTGTTTTTAATTAAAAATAAATATTGTTGATATCTTCTGAATTGTTTTTCACACACATGGTTCACAGCCTACCAGTGAATCCCAAAAGGCTGGAAAAGCTGATCTGTAATTCCAGATTTAAGTTTTATTGATCAACATTCATCCATGTGCTTTGGCTGTGCATAACTATAACAACCGTATCAAAGCCATATTGTTGGAGGTGCAAACACACTGGTCGCTGTCCACACATGCTGGAAAGGTAAATAGCACTTTGTGGTCTGAAAAGTACCTTTTTTCTTATAACAATTTTTGGGAATTTTATCAAGAAAGTCTGTGTTGAATGGTCAGAGTTATAAACTAGACAGATTTAAATGTATTTATTGTCGTTCAGCAGAATGTTTGACAAATAGGAGAACAAAATCTGCCAGCCTAGATAATCAAATAAAATAATGATGTCCATAATAAACAAACACTGTTTAGATTTACCAGCCATACAATTTATAACCTATACAATTAGATTGTGTTTGAAACAGAAGAAAATTTAATATTTTTATTTGTTATGTTGCATATTTATGCTGTTGTGTTGTAGTTTTATGTTGTTGTGTTGCAGTTTTATGTTGTGTTGCAGTTTTATGTTGGTGTGTTGCAGCCTTTTGCTGTGTTGCAACTTTATGCTGTTGTGTTGCAGTTTTATGTTGTAGTTTTATGTTGTTGTGTTGCAGTTTTATGTTGTGTTGCAGCTTTATGCTGTTGTGTTGTAGTTTTATGTTGTTGTGTTTTATTTTTATTTTGTGTTGCAGCTTTTTGCTGTGTTGCAGTTGTGTGCTGTTGTGTTGCAGTTTTATGTTGTTGTGTTGCAGTTTTATGCTATTGTGTTTTAGTTTTATGTTGTTGTGTTGCAGCCTTTTGCTGTGTTGCAGCTTTATGCTGTTGTGTTGCAGTTTTATGTTGTAATTTTATGTTGTTGTGTTGTAGTTTTATGTTGTTGTGTTTTAGTTTTATGTTGTGTTGCAGCTTTTTGCTGTGTTGCAGTTGTGTGCTGTTGTGTTGCAGTTTTATGTTGTAGTTTTATACTGTTATGTTGCAGCTTTATGTTGTAGGTTTATACTGTTATGTTGCAGCTTTATACTGTTGTGCTGCAGTTTTATGTTGTAGTTTTATGTTGTTGTGTTGCAGTTTTATGTTGTGTTGCAACTTTATGTTGTTGTGTTGCAGTTTTATGTTGTGTTGCAGCTTTATGCTGTTGTGTTGTAGTTTTATGTTGTTGTGTTTTAGTTTTATGTTGTGTTACAGCTTTTTGCTGTGTTGCAGTTGTGTGCTGTTGTGTTGCAGTTTTATGTTGTAGTTTTATGTTGTTGTGTTGCAGTTTTATGCTATTGTGTTTTAGTTTTATGTTGTTGTGTTGCAGCCTTTTGCTGTGTTGCAGCTTTATGCTGTTGTGTTGCAGTTTTATTTTGTAATTTTATGTTGTTGTGTTGTAGTTTTATGTTGTTGTGTTTTAGTTTTATGTTGTGTTGCAGCTTTTTGCTGTGTTGCAGTTGTGTGCTGTTGTGTTGCAGTTTTATGTTGTAGTTTTATACTGTTATGTTGCAGCTTTATGTTGTAGGTTTATACTGTTATGTTGCAGCTTTATACTGTTGTGTTGCAGCCTTATGCTGTTGTGTTGAAGAATTTTACTCTGCAGTTTATGTTGCAGCTTTATTGCGTAGCTTTATGCTGTTTCGACATTTTCATTTGCATGTGCCATCTTAGTTTGTGTGCATTAGCATGATCAGAAAATAAATATGCTCTATTTAAGTTTTAAGTTTTTTTAAGTTATTTATGCCTCAGTAACAGTTTGATAGTATGCCATCAGTGTTTTTCCTATATCTCAGTTATTGTCTCCATTTTTTTAATGTTGTTTTAGGCTCACAGAAACAAAACAATGCGTTCTGCTGATGGGAGTTGGCGCTTCCACTTTGTACGTCGTTAAAACTCCGACAAGTCTGCACATTGAGGTGTAATATGAGATTTAGAGAAGACGGGGGGGTTAAGGGCCGGACAGGCATCCGTGATTGGTGGAGTGTGTCCGGCCGCACCTCCTCCACACTCCCCGGGAGGAACACAGATCTGCTGCCCGCGGAGAAGCTGCGAGTCGCCTGAGTTTCTCTGAGCACCGAGGAGGGGAACAAAGCTGCAACCCAGGCAGCGATGAGAGGCTCACGGACTGGTTTCTGCTGTTCTCTCCACGGCTCTGGATAACTTTTCTCCCTTGTTTTTGCTGAATGTGACCAGGGAGAGGAGCGAAGTGCGACCCCGAGCTGGATGGATGGTTATGGGGAAAAGAGGGATACCCTGGGCGCTTGAAGTGTGCAGAGTCCTGGCTGTGTTTTTCTCACTTTTACCCTCCGGTAAGAAACACACTTCTGTCTTTGTTGAGCCAGGCACGGATACAATCACCTGTGTAGATTATAGAAGCAAAAGTTCAGTTTTATTGTGTTTTTATTGAGCTGCACAGAAATGATCTATTATCCAAAAGTCTCAAACTAGTTTTCTTTTAATGACAACAATAAAAATGTTGGATAAAAATGGGCAGTTTTGGTTTTAGTCAGATTTTAACTTGTCTGATGAGTTTTAAAACTATTTTTCAACATTTTGTGGGTTTTATAAGAGAAATGGACCACTGCAGAAATTAAATCCAAATT